>CP135549.1:5285147-5320866 GCA_032402905.1 Khaya senegalensis | reverse complement strand
ATTAAAAATATATTAGTTAAAAATAGTAATATTATAAAATTAATTATTTACAAATATATTACAAATACGTGCAAATATTTATGGTACCTATCGTTATAGTTGTTGTTGTTGTTTTTTTTTTTTTTTTAAAATCTGTTTCAAACTTATTAAAAGGCGTGATAAATTTGTTACATGAGAGTCTAGTGGTGCAAACAAATTTTTGAATAAAATGATCATCCCCAGCAATGTCACTAGTGAAGTTCGCAGACAATAACTGAAACTGTACGTAAATTAACAAAAGACCCTTTTCACCGACGTATGGCGACGGTTCTAACGGTGGGGAACCGCCCCTGGCCCCACCTTTCCCACCGCATCACCTTTTTATCATTTCGTTCAGTTCTGCCTTTTTCATGGTCTCCTCTTGTCTATGTCCTTATCTCGTTCCTTGTGTAACATGCGTTAAATTGAATTTTCAATAGATTCTCTTTTCTTAACAGTAAGAAAGAAGTGTACTCTTTCTTCACGAATTTTTGATCAAATTCTCGTGTCACGGGTACCTATTT
Source organism: Khaya senegalensis (assembly GCA_032402905.1). Classification (NCBI taxonomy): domain Eukaryota; kingdom Viridiplantae; phylum Streptophyta; class Magnoliopsida; order Sapindales; family Meliaceae; genus Khaya; species Khaya senegalensis. Next base: position 5,320,324 of record CP135549.1, on the reverse strand, counting down.
GTTAAGAAAATTGGGTCTCTCAAGGAAAGAATCAATCAACAAAACCAGAGCTAGAGCCAAAACCAGAACTCCTTTTCTTTTCTTTTTAATTATTTTTTCTATTGAATTTTTCATATATTTTATTACAATCAGACATCATAATATTCTCTCTTTCCCTTATAATTTTAGCCCACTCTGTTAGGTACCCATTGCAAGAAACCAACCCCATGTTATACAATGAACAAAGAAAATGCATGGAGAGTGAGAGGAAGAGAAGGTGAAGCTGGGATCTTTGCCACTTCTGACTTATGAGACAAGAGAAAAGAGTAGATTTTTGAGGTGGGGTTGTCTTGTTTTTGAGGCATTTGGTTTCTGTTGTGCAGTTTTGGGATTTGTGTGATGGCCACCAACGGGAGGCTAGTTGCTGGTTCTCATAACAGAAATGAGTTTATTCTCATCAATGCTGATGAGGTAGCGCGTGTAAGTGCTCTCAAATTTTTTCCTTCTTAGCTTTTATGTCTGTAATGACTTAAGTTCTACATTGTGAAGGCCTTGAAGATGTGTGTTTTCATGATTCTATCAGTCTGTCAAAGTATTTTTTCCCCACCTATTTTGTGGACATTAAGCTGCCCATTTGCTTATTTAAAAATTTTGATTTTGGTTTGATCTAAAATTAACTCACATTAGCAATTTCTTTCTATTTATGAACTTTCCCCCTTTTAATTGGTTTCTTTTTCTGTTTTAACTGGATATACGTTAATTACGTTTTTATTTTTTTGATGATATTCTACAAAATATTTTTCTGATATCAGTACATATGTCTTGGTTGCTATTCCTGAATTTGGTTGGGGGTTCTTCAGTGAATGATTTTTCAGCTCAACATTCTTGCTTGCCTAAGGAGTCTTCTTCAGCTTGCTAGAGTGTCGTAAAACCAGAAATTTGTAATTTCTTTTCAATTTCCCTCTCTTTCTTGTAAACTGTTAATATGGTGCCTGGTTTCAAGGAAAAGTGCTCTGGCTCATGAGTTTTCGTTTTCCTTTTGTGTTTCTAGTTTTCGGTGCCAGTCAATAAAATCGCTGCATGAAAGTTTGTGATTTTGGCCTTGCACTAGGATTTTACTAGATTATTATTTTTTGTGTGAAATAAGTTATTATTCATGATTGGCTTCAATATTCAATTGGGGTGTAATACAGTTCGAATTTATCCGATATTGATGAAGCTTGCGGTGGTTACCATGAATTGCAGGTAACATCTGTAAAAGAATTGAGCTGTCAGATTTGCCAGATCTGCGGGGATGAGATAGAGGTTACACAAAATGGGGAGCCATTTGTTGCGTGCAACGAATGTGCATTCCCTGTGTGCAGACCTTGCTATGAATATGAAAGAAGAGAGGGTAATCAAGCCTGCCCGCAATGCAAAACAAGATATAAGCGCCTCAAAGGTGAACTTTCTCCATCATTTTTGTCAACTATTTCTTTTGGCTACAACTCCTGTAGCAACTTTTTAATTACACTTATTCTAAATTTTACTGCTTTAGGTAGTCCTAGAGTGGACGGGGATGAAGAAGAGGATGACACTGATGATTTGGAGAATGAGTTTGATATTAATGACAGAAGAGACCCTCACCACATTGCTGAAGCCATGCTCTCTGCCCGCCTCAACATTGGCCGTGGTTCCCAAGCCCATGTTTCTGGGATCACTACACCTTTGGAGCTGGATTCTGCTTCTGTTGCTCCAGAGATCCCTCTTCTCACCTATGGCCAAGAGGTTGATTGACTTTTGTGTCTGGGAATTGGTTTTATGTTTTTAATGGTTGTTAGTTGTCTCACTAATGTCTCATGATGACTGTTATTCATGAAGGATGTTGGGATTTCCTCTGATAAACATGCTCTTATTATTCCACCATTTATGGCTCGTGGAAAACGAATTCATCCAATGTCATTTCCTGATGCTTCCATAACTTGTAAGTTTGTTCAATTTTATTACTTGTAAATTGGAATCACTGTTTTGAAAATTATGGACGTCCAGGCTAGTTTCCTCTTTGCTTAGTATTTGATTATCAATGCTGCTATTACAGTGCAACCAAGACCGATGGATCCAAAGAAAGATTTGGCAGTATATGGCTATGGAACTGTTGCATGGAAGGAACGAATGGAGGAGTGGAAGAAAAAGCAAACTGATAAACTTCAAGTTGTTCAGCACCAAGGAGGAAATGGCAGTGGAAAAAATGATGGAGATGGAGTGGATGACCCTGATTTGCCAATGTATGTGCATTTTTCTACGTCCCTTCTCAAATTTCATTGCTATATCTTCGCTTGCAAATTTGTTTCTAAGAGCTTGATAACTTACAGTTTTACTAAATTTGTTTCTTGTTTTGTTTGCTTCCATTAAGATATAGAGAGACTGACTCTTAATCTATATTAGGATTTTGATGCTTTAACTATAGTCTGACCTAGTTATTGCAGATGTAGAATACCATATACTTATTATGGACACTATTCTTTCTCTGTTTTATTAATAATTGCTTGATCTGTTATTGCTGTCATTTCCATCTTGCTGTTGGTAGGCAGCTGTATAGGATATCAAGCAATACAATCTGTATACAAACAAGTACTGCTGTCATGAATAGAAATCTCAATGAATTAGCTATCTCACGATAGATATATGTTCTTTTTTCTTCTTCTTCTTCTTTCTTTCTTTTTTTTTTTTGAGAAGTGCAAACAATGTCTAATTGCATGGGGGTTCTTAATTAGTAGTCCGACCATTGGTATTCCCTTTGCAGAAGCTAAACAAAACTAATGCATTTACTTTGCATACAATCAGATTATTATTTGCCAAATTTGTAAAAGACACACTGTATTTCAGTGAGTTGAAGCCATCTGTTTTATGCCTAGCTGGTGGGTGGATGGGCACTAAAGTTGAATCAGTCCAAGTCACTTTTGTAACATTTGAATCTGTAAACTGGTTTTACAATACCGTCAAAAATCTGTAAATTGATACCGAAAGAAATCTGTAAACTGATTGTCTATTTTTCTTTCCTTAAAGATACATGGGATTCAATATGGCATCATTTCATTAATGAACAAAAGGTGTACTATTGTTATTGATGAAAGTCATTATTCCCTGTTGGAAATTGCAAATAGCTGTGGAGGTAAGGCTATGAGTCTTTCACTCAGGGAACTGATCCAATATCCATGTCTTGAGACCTGCAGTATTTGAGCATTTTTTGGCCCAAACTCTACCTAGTTGTATCTTAAACATGGTGCCATTTTGGAAAGTCATTTAAACTTAATGGTGAAATCTTGTCTGCATGAATTTTCATAGGACGTGTGTGATGGCATGAACTTGCACCTGCCTGCTGTCTTTTACCATTCACACATAGTGGAGCACTGGCATGGTCTGATGCAAAGTCTTGAGTGTTTGTGAAACAAACAAGAATAAATATGATTTAATATCAATTGTAAATGCATTTTTTTTTACCTCCTAGTAGGTTGCTTATGAGAACTCATAAATGTAGATATTGTGATGCAAATAATTGTCTTCCTGCATATTGAATTATAATGGTAACATCATCTCAAATAGAAAATGAATGAAACATGTATAGTTGATCTATAGTAAAATGCGCACTGGATACCAACACTCCACGTTTGGTAAACTAATCAAGTGGATCATGCCAACTTGTGATTAATGTTTAAAATATCTGATTCCTGCACAAAATAGATACTAGAATCTGTGGTTTAGCTTGTGGTTTTTGTGTTTTAAGTTACTTTTTAACCAGTAAGAAACTAAGACCATCTGCTTTTATTTCTGTTATTTCCTTTTTAATCTTGTTTAATTTAGAAAGCTTTAACATTATATAATGCTTTTTATAGGATGGATGAAGGGAGACAGCCACTTTCAAGAAAACTACCAATACCTTCAAGCAAGATAAATCCTTACAGAATGATAATTTTACTTCGGATTGCGATTCTTGGCCTATTTTTCCACTACAGAATTCTCCATCCTGTCAGTGATGCTTTTGGACTGTGGCTGACTTCTGTGATTTGTGAAATATGGTTTGCTGTATCTTGGATATTTGATCAATTCCCAAAATGGTCCCCAATTGTGCGAGAAACATACCTTGATCGGTTGTCACTGAGGTAATGTTTTCTCTCCCTGTCTCTCATCTTTTCTGAGTTCTGTATTTCTGTCTGCTCATATTAAAGTTAGAAATCTGAATTCTAAAATTTGTTTTCAGGTATGAGAAAGAAGGAAAGCCATCTGAGTTGGCTGATATAGATATATTTGTAAGTACAGTTGATCCAATGAAGGAACCTCCCCTTATTACTGCAAACACGGTTCTGTCCATCCTTGCCGTAGATTATCCGGTCGACAAAGTTGCATGCTATGTCTCAGATGATGGTGCTGCCATGCTCACTTTTGAAGCCCTCTCTGAGACATCTGAATTTGCTAGGAAGTGGGTTCCATTCTGCAAGAAATTCAACATTGAGCCCCGAGCTCCAGAGTGGTATTTTGCTCAGAAGGTTGATTATTTGAGAGATAAAGTAGATCCAACCTTTGTAAGGGAGCGTCGTGCCATAAAGGTTTGAAGCTCTTCTCACCTTTTTTTTTCTCTTTTTTAATTGTTGCAGAAAGTATCTACTGAATTTGAGCTGTTCTTGAATGTATTAATTAATCTAGAATGCAAAAGGTAACTGTAATTAAGCAATAATATGTTGAAGGCAGAGAAGTTACAACTTAGCATTTAGTACAGGAAATTTTTTGTTGTACTATTCTCATCTTGAATTTTTCCGTTCGTTCCAAATAATATGTACTTTAACTGGTTTTATCATTGTGTTTATACAGAGGGAATATGAAGAGTTCAAAATTCGGATAAACGGGTTGGTTGCCATGGCACAAAAGGTTCCCGAGGATGGTTGGACAATGCAGGATGGAACTCCATGGCCAGGGAACAATGTCAGGGATCATCCTGGAATGATCCAGGTGAGGCCGGATGCCATGTCCAGCTGATATTTTACCCTTTAGGATGTAAAAGCTTTTTGTGTTTCTAATTTTACTTTCTCTCAACAGGTTTTTCTTGGACATAACGGGGTTCGTGATGTCGAAGGAAATGAATTGCCTCGTCTGGTCTATGTTTCTCGTGAAAAGAGGCCAGGATTTGAGCATCACAAAAAGGCTGGAGCCATGAATGCTTTGGTAGTGCTCTCTTTCCTCTCAACTTGTACATGTATAACTTGATATCCTCCTTTCACAAACTGACATTTTTATTGTGTCTGAAGATCCGAGTCTCAGCAATCATATCAAATGCTCCTTACCTGCTAAATGTCGATTGTGATCACTATATAAACAACAGTAAGGCACTTCGTGAAGCCATGTGCTTCATGATGGATCCCACATCAGGGAAAAAGATCTGTTATGTGCAATTTCCTCAAAGATTTGATGGGATTGATCGTCATGATAGATACTCAAATCGCAATGTTGTGTTCTTTGATGTAAGTAAAGATATTCATATAATCAATTTTATGTGCATGCTTTGGTTGTGCTTTTTTGAGGGGATAACTGACTCATCTTTTTCAATTTCATGTAGGTAAACATGAAAGGATTGGATGGGATCCAAGGGCCCATTTATGTTGGAACTGGGTGTGTCTTTAGGAGGCAGGCACTCTATGGATATGATGCTCCTGTCAAGAAGAAACGTCCAAGAAAGACCTGTAACTGCTTGCCAAATTGGTGTTGCTTTTGTGGCAGATCTAGAAAGAAGAATAAGAAAGGGAAGTCAAACGATAAAAAGAAGAACAAGGACGCTTTAAAGCAGATACATGCACTAGAGAATATTGAGGAAGGGATTGAAGGTGAGAAGCTTCAAATTCATTAACAAAGTCACATCTGCAGAATCTTATACAGGCAATTTGACATCACAAATAATCCACCAATGAGTAGAAAATATTCAATTGACCATAGCTACCATTCCTTGCAAAATCTGAGTCTGAATCTCGTTGGCTAATCATCATTAACCAATTAGTGGGGGATCCTGAGTTTGTCAGAATAAGAATCACGTGTTTCTAGCATACAGTAGAATTTATTGAACCTAGATTATTAATGTTGCTGCTCTATTGTCATGGCAGGTATAGATAATGAAAAATCATCCCTCATGTCCCGAACAAAGTTTGAGAAAAAATTTGGACAATCACCTGTTTTTATAACATCAATCCTTATGGAAGATGGCGGAGTTCCAAGAGGAGCTTCATCTGCATCGCTCTTGAAAGAAGCCATCCATGTCATTAGCTGTGGATACGAGGATAAGACTGAATGGGGTAAAGAGGTATGCAGTCACTATTAAAAACATAACAATTTTTGTGGCCGTTCATGATTGACATTTATGCTGCATTCTATATAAATTTCAATTATGTTCCAGGTTGGATGGATATATGGATCTGTCACAGAGGATATATTAACAGGCTTTAAAATGCACTGCCATGGTTGGCGATCTGTGTATTGCATACCAAAAAGGCCTGCTTTCAAGGGTTCAGCTCCCATAAACCTCTCAGATCGTTTACACCAGGTTCTTCGTTGGGCATTGGGATCTGTTGAGATTTTACTAAGTAGGCACTGTCCAATATGGTATGGATTTGGATGTGGATTGAAACCACTGGAGCGCTTCTCATATATAAACTCAGTTGTTTATCCTTTGACATCCATTCCCTTGATTGCATATTGTACCTTGCCAGCTATCTGCCTCCTTACTGGGAAGTTCATTGTTCCTGAGGTAGTTTTCAGTTTCCATCATTTTGATGTCCCAACATGCTTATTTTAATTTTTAGTTATATTTGATTGGATAATGTGTTCAGTAGATTTTATGGCTGCAATAGTCATGCCTTCTTCAAGGGACTAAAGTTTTTACTTAAAAAGAGAAATGCAACATTTCCTGAGTTGCCCCTTGTCAGACTAGCCATACGTGTTGCAAGAAAGTCTAAATCAAAATGCTTTCTTTAGGATGATATCTTGTTATTTGCATTGATTTCAACTGATGTCTGTTTTTTGTGCTGTTTGCAGATTAGCAACTATGCCAGTATCATTTTTATGGCTCTTTTCATATCCATAGCTGCAACTGGCATTCTCGAAATGCAATGGGGAGGCGTTGGCATACACGACTGGTGGAGAAATGAGCAGTTCTGGGTGATTGGTGGTGCCTCATCACACCTATTCGCTCTCTTCCAAGGTCTGCTTAAGGTATTGGCCGGAGTTAACACTAACTTCACAGTTACCTCCAAAGCAGCTGATGATGGAGAATTTTCTGAGCTCTACCTCTTTAAGTGGACATCATTGTTAATCCCTCCCTTGACTTTGTTAGTCGTCAACATAATAGGAGTTGTAATAGGTGTTGCAGATGCCATCAGTAATGGTTACGAGTCATGGGGTCCACTCTTTGGTAAGCTGTTCTTTGCCTTCTGGGTCATTGTCCATCTGTATCCATTCCTCAAGGGTTTCCTAGGAAAACAGGACAGGCTTCCCACAATCATTCTGGTCTGGTCAATACTTTTAGCTTCAATTTTCTCACTTTTGTGGGCGCGAGTCAACCCATTTGTGTCGAAAGGTGATGTCATATTGGAAATTTGCGGGTTGGATTGTGACTGAGATTCCGAATATAGAAAGTTTGGATGTTTACAAGTTTAATGTAGAAAGGTTTTTAATAATTGCATAAGCAGGCAAAGATGAAGATATCATTTAACACGATATTGTTGCTCGCGAGAAGTCATCGTGTGGATAAAAGATAAGCCACGAAGAAAAAATCAGTGGCAGACTTGTGTATAGATACAGAAAGGATAAGAGTTGTGGCACATGGATATTTGTTTTTGCCAAAGTGTTTTTTTCGTCGGTTGGGTCAGATTCTTTTATACATTTGATTTTGTTGGTTGAAGGGTTAAGTGTCTGTAATCCCAAGAAAACATAAAATGCTTAGTTTCTTTAATAATAATTTATATGCCTTCCAAACAAGGGGACTTCATACACAAGTGTCAACAAATCTTTGTTTTCCACATTTTTTTTTGAGATGCTTCCATCAATTTTGTTCTTGGACCTGGAACTGGATTCTTGCTTCCTGTTTTTCTTATCAATGTGGTCGTTGCTATTCTTACGGGATTTTCTTTAAACCAGACATACAAATCAATTTTCGTGGGAATGATTTTTGAACTTCAAATTTTATACCACTATCAAAATTTTGAAACTGCATTTTCAAAAACAAAAAATAGCCAAAATAAAGAAAGAAAGTGTATTTGCATACTTTGTAAAATTAATTTCAAATTTTATTCTTTAAAATGAAACTAAAAACTGAATGTTTTTTCTTCAACGCATTACTCATTTTAATAAAATATATGAAATACATTCTCATTATTTTTATTTGAAAAGTTATTTTTAACAAACACTATTAAACACTTAGTTCCTTTTTATTTCATAATTTTCAAAAACACAATTTAAAAAACCTTACCAAAACAAATTATTGATCTCCAATTTATATTAAAAAATTCCTGCTCGGTTGAATGCTTATATCAGTTGATTATCCCTGGTTGGGGGCCTTTACTAATTTGATTTGTGCAAAGTGTAAAGATTTTAAATTTCGCCATCCCCATTTCATTGATACATCAAATGTTTAGCCCGGAAGTAAACATGGAATATGAAATTAGAAAAAAAAAAAAGAGAGAAAAGCAAAGGGTAGCGATTTCTCCATCTACATAGCCATCAATACACTAATTTACATAACAAATCCACAAATACACACAACAGAATGAACTGTACTAGGAGTTCAAACCAAACAATCCAATGCAGACAGTGTACTTTCTATCTTTGTTCATAAAAGATGCATGAGGTATGCTCACACTGCCAAAAACAATGTCTTCAATAACCAAATTAGATTAACGAGCAAGAACTCTCACCTCCCGATATCCTCCAGAGCCCGCCTCCTCAACAATGATTTTGGTGCCGTGAAGTTACCAATTTTCCGCTTCTTGGTGCTCAGAAAATTCTCTTTCCTGTCATGTCCTAGTTGCTTTGGCGTTCTCTGAATCAAAGCGCTTTTGTTCTGTTTCCTCAATGGAGAATTCAACTTCTTAGCAAAGCAGGTGTTGCCTCTTGTTTTTGCTTCTGGACTTCTTTGAGGTGATAGCAACTTCAGTTCCAACTTCCATGCATCTTCACCAGCAGCTTCTGGAAAAGAACTCAAAAGAATTAGGAGAAATTCTGAATCAATAACATCTTAGTGAATTTTCATCAAAGACGGTGTAGTACCTCTCATGGTAGCTAAATTTGTATTCTCAAACTTGAGAGGTTCATTTTTAAGGTTCTTGTTATCAGGTGTTCCATGGATGACGGCACGCATGTTTTTGTGCTTTGTTGAACATTTGCTACGGCTGCATGTTGGTTCATCTAAATCAGAATGGAGGGCAGCGTTGAGCTTTGGGACTTCCACTGTTGTCTTCTGCTCAGAAAGTTGCCCCTCTGTCAATTGTGCATCCTTACTTATCAGGTTGGCTCCTGATGCCCCTGCATCAGAATTTTCAGTTTCATCTTGTCCTCCGGATCCCGAAAATAATTTCATCTCTGGACTGGTGAATATGTATGATTCAACGTTAAGCTCTAAGGTTTTGTTGTCTGTAATTAAAAGGGATAAAAAAATAATTAAGCTCAATATTCTGAAATAACTACTTTCTCCAAGAACTTTTACGAGTTGTAACAGTTGCAAATGGAGGCTTTTAGAACTTACCATGGTCGGAAGTAGCACTAAGCGGGGAAACAGCAGGACAATCAACAGCCATCTCAGGAATTAGTGAAGAGGCAACAATCAAATTTTCGAAGTCTACTACTTTGTTGAAATCACTAGTAGTAGCAACCTTGTCATCAAGACGATGCAACTCATCTGCTTCCTTAATCTCGATAACGTACCTTTTACCTTTGTTACCACAAGAAGGCTGGTTTAAACTCAAACAATAAATACCGTCTTTGAAAGTGGCTTCATTTGCAGCAGCTTCACTCTCTTTAAGTTGATCTTTTACAACTTCCTGGCAATCACCCCCATTATGTTCTAGACTAAATCTATCTGCAGCTTCAGTGTTCTCTATGGTGGCTTCATTATCTTCTTGGCAGAGCAAAGCCATATCTCCACAACTATTGCCTGCAAAACGAAGCAAACATATTGTGATGTGTATTGTGTACGTGACACCAACTTCTTATATCTAAGTGCATAACCTAGTTAAAAATCATACCTATCTCTTCATCAGCCATCTCTTTTCTTCCTGCATCGTTGCTGCAATCTTGACTGTGCACATCATGTTCGGGCATTTTAACTGTATTTTACAAACAAAAATAAGGGTAAAGGAAAGATAATAAACCACTTTCTAGTTACTATCGTGGAAGAATAATATTGGAAACTGCAAAATATTATAGATGGAGTGTCAATCAAGACTTTAGTCTTGTGAAATCAAATGTTTATCAGACAATGTTTGTCATACAAGAGAGGAGCTTTAGTTGAAAAAGTTTCTGGCTGGATATACTCACTGCAAAATTTGTCTTTACATCCGCTGCCACTTTGGAATATCTGCCGAAGAATTGTCCCCAAAATTTCATGCGATGTTTCCCTTGTATTTCCACAATCTGCAGATTGCTCCTGTGGAGTAACTGGTAGGATGGTGCCTACATTTTCAAACTCCTGAGTATTCATTTTCTTACTTGCTTCTGTGTAAACTTCTTTGTCCATTGAATTTCCTCTTGATCTGCCACAACTGAAAACACCAGTATCAACAGCAACATTCTCTGCTTCTTTTATGTCATCAACAACATAATCTGCCTTGAACTCATCCAAATCAGCAATGTTGCTACCCTTGGGTGCAGCATCTTCTATCAACATCACTTTTTCTGGGGCAACATTTGACTTATTCTGAATCTCATAATAAATACACTCTTGGCTGATTGCAGACAGTTCATTTTGCTGATTCCGTTCTTTATTACAGATAGGCTCATCTGAAACAGTTAGGTGATTATAATGTTCCTGTTCATCAAGATGCTTTTCTGTAGTCTGTTGATCAATTAGTTCATTAGTCCTTAAATTTTCCTTCACCTGCACGACATCCTCACAATCCTGAGTAGTCAAATTTGCTTCTAAGAACCCCACAGCTGATTTCTTAACATCTACTTGATCTCCACTCTCTAAAATCATGTTCAATTCCCAGCTGATGAGTTGAGGGGAGTCAATGTGGAATTCCAAGGATTTACTTTCTGTTTTTCATACAAAAACACAATCAGTTAAGTTCATACCATTTCAAAGAAATTAAAATGTCTTCTAAGAATCTGTGATAGTCTTTTGTTAAAACATTCAGTACTATTACCATGTTTGGAATAATCAGTGCTTGGTGAGAAAGTAGATACATCAGCACTCATTCTAGGCATCAATGAAGAAACAGCGTGCAACTCCTCAATGTTGTCAGTGGCAACCGTGTCACAAAGCTCATTTGAGCAAGCTCCTTCTTCAGCCACTTCAGTGATGCTTCTCGTGTAGCTGCATAAGAGCTTGTTTGAAGTTGTACAAACAATGCCATTGGTGAATCCAGTGTCTATTACTGTATCCTTTTGGTCATCACGTTGCTTGTCAGCAGTCCTTGCATTATCTTCTATGTTGAGACCATGTATAGAATAATTTAGGAGTTCATTATCTTTCTGATCTGTTGAAGTTGTTTTCTTTGTAACTTGATCATCCATTTTGCAGGGGGAATCCTTGTCCACAGCTTCATTAGCTGATACAAACAGTAAAGTCAAAAACTTATCCGATCAAGATTCAGAATTTGGTAGAATGATTCATGCAAGCGGAAAAATAAAGCTAGACAGAGTATCAAATGTTCACACTCAAGCAAATATTCTTACCAAAGAAACGGTAAAATATTCAAATATGAGAAGAGCAGTACCTGAACCGATTTCAGTTTTGTCAAAAGAGGTATCTGCAAAGAATCTGCCTTCTGAATAATTTCTCTCACCATTTTTTCTTTCACTATTATTTGCCTGTGAGAAAGTTGGCATTCTCTCTAGCCACTTAGTGCCAGCCTCAATATTCTCAGAGCCAACTTTTCCATCAGAATCGTCTGCTTCAATTCCAATGGTTGAGCTGCCATAACATAACAGAACACTATGAACACTCTCATTGGCATTACAAAGTTTCACATCTGGCAAGTGATTATTGATATCCTTTTTAGTAATTTGTAGAATGGCATCGATATTATATTCCTTCTGAACATCAGAGCTATTGTCATTGGAATTTAAATGACCAGCTGTTATTCCAACATTTTCTTTCCTATATGCAGCTCTGCCACTCATGGACATAAGGTTATCTGAAATAACAGCAGTACTTCTCTCCAGCTCTAGAACATTTTGTTTGCTGTAATTGTCAAGATCACCAAACCTTTCTTCATCAGCAGGTCGCAGAAAGCATACTTCATTAGAGCTCTCCTCTAGATCTTTGCTATTGACATGTATAACCTCATTCAAAACATCTGGAGTACTGTCAGTATTCTCTGCTAACTCATTTGTACATGTCTTCTTAGGAATCTCCCGACTAACGGGTAATGAAGTCTCAACATTTTCTGATTCTTTGAGGGACTCCCTTTCTTCCACGGACATTGTGTATGTTTCTTCGTCTGCTACAATTCTAATATTTTGAACAGAACCATTACACACTTCCGGAGTCTCCTTTTCAACCAAGTGATTACCAGTGGCTTGCCCTAAAGAGCTAACATCATTGCCTACAGTGTGAGAATTTCTATTTTCAGATTTGGATTCTTTCACTGTCAAATTGTCAACTCTTACAGTGCACTCTGCAGACTTTATCATTGTTTCAGCATCTTTCTCAATAGAAACTTCACTTTCCTTAGAAATCAGCTCTGTCAAAAGTGTACCAGTAGTGCCATTCTCCTGTGGAGCCACCACCTCACGATCACTTTCGTCTCCAAGCTCAACTTTTAGAGGACAATTCACAATTTCGTGCTTGGCGACATCAGCAAACTGCTCAACATCTGATTCTCCATTAAAAGCTTTATCATCAATTCTTTTGATTGCAGCATAATCTTCACCGAAGGCCACATCTTCTGCAGTCATATTAATACTGCTATTCGCCTCCACAACTAAGTTGGCGCTATCATAAACCTTTTCCAAAACAAGTTCTGAACTCCTCGCTGCATTAGATTCATCCAGTTGAAATTCTTTACAGAAAATATCGGCCTTAACTTGCTCTTCTGTCGCAGTTACAGAATTGTAATTTCCTATTAGCTGACACAAAACTTTGCCAGAAATGTTATTGGCATTTGGGGTATCACCCTCCAATCCATCTCGCAACTCCCCTGAAGCAAACTGGGGCAAAGTCTCTTCTTGTACCTCCACCTCCGAACCATCCTTTACATCCTCATTTACTTTTGACTTCAATGTATCTTGCACGTCACTGTGCACCAACAGCTTATCCTTACAGGTCGACAAAATTTTGCTGGGATCACTAGTAAATGCCACAGGGGAACCATCTGCTTAAGGCAAAGGTAAATAGATTAAAAAAATATTTAACATTTTCATCCACTGTTTCAGATCCTTTTCTACCCTGTTAATTGCATTAGCTTTACACATCAGCAAGGGAAATTAGACTTTGAACAGATCTTCGGCTGAGAAGAATAAACACAATTATCGTAGAACAACCAAAGGATATGCTACCTCGGGAAGCATTAACAATAAAACTAACCATTTTTGTGTTCAACATGATTTTTCAGGAAGGCAGGCTCGTAAGGGAAGCTTCCTTTGTCTACTATACCATGAACTGCAGCAAAGAGAGGAACTGATTTTTTCAAACAAAATGAACCAATAGAACAAGAAAAAAATTACCACAGAAGGAACTCAGCACGTTCCCTCAGATTGAAAATTAATATTATCAGCCAAAGTATAGTCACCTGCTTCAGTACCTGTCTCTTCCATGATAATCATATTGATTCCATTAGCATCCGAAAGTTCTTGCATATATCTCCCACTGGTTTCCATGGAGACATTTTTTGAGTTTTGTTCTGAGAATTTGTTTTCTGTCCCCAATACTTCAGTTTCTTTATTATTAGCACCTTTACCATCATTCTTGACTGAGATTGGAATGGCACTACCACCCACAAATAAGTTTCGTACAGAGCCCTCATTCATAATCTTTTCACCTACAATTTGAGATGCTTTCTTATTATAAAATGCTATTTCAGGTTCAATATTATCTACTGTCACATTGTGTTCACTCTTTGTTTGATTGCAAAATCCATTCCTTGCATTGCTGAAGGAAGTTTCACATTTGGATAGGATTTTATAAAAACTGTGTCCTCTTACCAGATAATTTGTCTCGTCCGAGAACGTTTGCATTGTGTCTTTCAAGCCCAATCAACTGAACAACGTTTCGATCCGCAGCCTTATTCCCTTCTGCACATTACATAAAGGAAGAATATATCACAAAAATGCCTCAAGATATCATAGCATGTAATAGAGATATGAAGGAAGTAACCTTCTCTCTTAACATCATTGCTTGCAGAAAGAGATTGAACATAACTATTATTCACTCTGTTATCAAATGCTGTACAAAAAGAACATTGAAATGAAAGGCTTGATTGAAAGATACATCTATTTCACAAAATTAAAACATCACACAAAGGGGAAAAATTTTAATAGGGAATACTGGCCAACCTTCAACTTCTAATGTAGGTTTACACATGGTAGGTTCTGTAACATTACCACTAGCTGTGCTCAATTGGATTTCCGTAGTTTTTTCTGTACTAATTTCAGTGGCAACAAGTTGGGATTCTGTACTAAGCTCGTGCCTTTTGATAGCATCAAGAAAACTTTCTGTTGGAGAAACTCCTTCTAAGTTGGAAGGATCAATCATATTTATTTCTTCAGTTATGTCCACAGGAATTTCTAGCTTTTTCTCTGAGCTGTTTGTGCTGAGATAATTCAGAGGTTCCTTGAAAACTGCCTCTTGAACAAGCGGCTTTGCACTGTTTTCTTTGACATCTTCTAATTTTTCTAGGTTCTGATACTCTTTAGCTGAAGTTCTATTATCTTTGTTTGAATGATCATCCATATTATCACTTCTGTGATTTACATTTTTACCTATTGATTGGTCTTCTGTTTCATGTATGTTCTGCAAGTCCACCATGTTCAGAGGTTCATCTGCACATTGTTAAAACAATTGTGAGCTACTACCGACAGGAAGGTGATTATTCGTTAATGACAAATAACCAAATTCAATATCACTCACCTGAATCATATAGTTGGTCAGCAGGTGAAAAGCCACCATCGGAAGACGAAATTTTGAGTGAAATCACGTTGCCAACAACAGGTTCTTCAAGCAGAACATTCTTTTTCTCCGTTTCACTTTGGGCAGTAGAAGCTCTCCCAACAACTTTTGTTTTAGATTTTATGATACTATCGACACTTCTAAATTGTCTTGGATTCTTGCTCGAACTTTTAAAGGCTTGATCCTTTATAACATTTGTTTCTTTTTTCTGCATAACCGTGTCTGCTTCAGCACTATCAGTAACAGTATCTGTAACATTGCGTCTGGACCTTCTTGGGATGATTTTAGTCACATAAGACTTCTTCTGTCCAACATTTCTATGACTTTCCAACTCTCTACCAGTTGAATAAGTAGATATAAACATTGCAGTGTTGCGCCTAGTTCTCCTTGAATGGCCAGTGGGAGCAGCAATGTCCTTAATCATCTCGGATTCTTTACTAGTATCCATAATTGTTTCAAGTTCTGAAGCTCCGTCCAAATCAACCTTCCTTGATCGTTTCCTACTCTCTTTTTTCACCCTAACTTCATTCCTTTCCATCTTATCCTTATTGGGTACAGCAGATTTTTGCCTCAAAGTATATTTATCAGGACCTTTTGAAAATCTTTGAGGC
Organism: Khaya senegalensis; assembly: GCA_032402905.1. NCBI lineage: Eukaryota > Viridiplantae > Streptophyta > Magnoliopsida > Sapindales > Meliaceae > Khaya > Khaya senegalensis. The sequence continues at coordinate 5,304,394 of CP135549.1, read as the reverse complement.
TGAACAATCTCTTCCTCGTTTTTGCTTTCAGCTGTACTAGTTTCTCTTACAGTTTTTGATCGAGATCTTGTGATCCTATTGACTTGTTCAACTTTTCTTGAATTCCCATTCCACATTTCCCTGCCTTCATCTTCTGTAACATCTTGTTTTCGTTTCCTCAAAACCTTGTTTGCTTCAGCAGATTGATGCAACAAAGCATTTCTACCTGCACCCTTAGAAGGTTCTTTGGGCTGAACAGTCTCCTCTTCGTTTTTGCTCTCTGCTGCACTAGCTTCCGCTGAAGTTTTTGCTCGAGACCTTGTGATCCTACGGACATTTTCAACTTTTCTTGAATTCCCACTCACCATTTTGCAACCTTCATCATTCATAACACCTTGTTTTCTTTTCCTCAAAACCTTGGCTTCTTCAGCCGATTTCCGCGTCAAAGCTTTTATACTTGCACCCTCAGAAGGTTCTTTGAGTTGAGAGGCCTTTCCACAATCTCCCTCATCCTTTTCGTTCTCAGAATCTCTACTTTCAAATTGAGCATGAGACCGTGTAATCCTCGCACTAATCTTCGAGATTGTTTCTAGTTTAGCATCTTTGCTATCAGTAACATTTTCTTCAGGTACTTCGTTTCTCAACATCTTTGAACCTCCCCGCGTCACCTTCTTCCTTGAAGTCACCAAATCACCATCAGTCTTTTCAACCACCACCTCCCTATTTCTCAGTTGTCTCCTGATTAACCCTCCAATCACATTCCCTTCTCCCAATTCAACAACATAACCCTCAGCAGAACTTCTCATCTCCAGACTTTGCTTCTTCACATCCATTCTTGTTCGCTTTCTCCCAACAGGAGAAGTTGAGAATACATCACTTTCAGTAGCTTGAATATGCTTCTTTGGCACTGTTTTCAGTGCACATCTTCTCCTGCCATCTCGCTTACGTCCTGAAACCTCATAAAAAAATGTTTGATTCTCAGGACTAAACCTAACTTTTTTCACCACCTTGGTCTTAGCCTTAGAATCTCTTGTGTTCACTTTCTTGCTTGAATTTGTCAGCAAAGACTCGCCTCGTGAATTAAGTTTTTTGCTTACCTGTGTAACGTAATAGAATTGGGGCCGAGTTCGTGGATTCAGTACATTTAATTGAAACAACAGCAAAAAGAAATAAAATATTCTGAACCCTCTCCATTCCGTACTAACAAAAAATTATGGTCTTAAAGTTAACTACACTCCTGACAAATTTTCCACCATTTTCTCGCCAGCTAAACATATTTAAATTTCAATATAAAATCAACTGCAGTAGAATTTAGTCACAAAATCTCCACCGACTCAATCATTACTTTTAAAAATATTAAATTAATTGGAATTGCCGGCATTTTCTTTGTATTCCCCCAATTTCCCAGCAAGCAAGCAAGAAAACAAACAAACATACAAACAAAAACACAATTGAAAAGTTAACAAAAATTGCAGCAACAATTCTGAAATTTAAACAAAAAATCTGACCTTGAGAATCGAAGATAACCGATCTAACATCTCACGATTTGATAAATTGGCCGGCACACCGTGCTTTTTGCACAGCGCTTGAAGTTGTTTTCGCTTCATGAATTGATAATCCATCGTTTCTTCCTCCTCCATTCAACGGTATTTTGAACTAAATATATGAGAAGTCATAACAACTTACGCGTACTGATGAAATGAAGCATTTAACACAGGCAATGAAAAATCAAAAACTGAGCTCCAAAATAATTTGAATTTTGATGGCTTCGTTTGAAAGCTAGCAGTTTTCCCGCTCTCTTCAACAGCGACCCTCTTTTTTATAATTCCTACGCGCTCAAGTAAAATAAAGATAACATTCCCTTGTTTTGTTTGACACGTATAGTGTTTTGCTCTTTAACATGGATGGAGCGTGAGCGCGTTTGTAGTTTTGAGTGATGGATCGTGTGGGTGTGAAGAAGGTTTCTTCACTGGATAAGATCCTTTTGGCCGGTGCCACGTGGGAGTATCTCTTTGGCGCGTGATTATGCTTAAGGTGTATGTTATTAAAAAATGGAAACTTCACGATAATATTTGTTAAGCAGCAGGTAACAGTACAGGGCACTATTATGTAATAAATTTTTATATAAATTCATTATGTTATAGTGGTTTTGTTGTATTATTATTATTATTATTATTGTGTGTAATATATGATTGATAAAAAAAATATAAATTTATATAAAATTATGAAAAAATAATATAATATTATTACATAATTTTAATGTGAAAGAAATTATTTTTAATCTTTTACTTTCATTGTAAAATCAGAAAAATTGAAAATTTTTTTTTTCTTCTTTTTACATATGCTATCAATATAATTCTCTTCTAAAATAAAGTTTGTGTAATTACTTTGATATTAAATTAGAATTTTTTTAAAATTAAGGTATCATGACTTCATTAGTTATTAAAAAATATATAACTGAATTACTGAATACCAATAACTAAAATAATTACTAATATTTTAATTTTTATATTTAAATAAAAAGATAGTTATAATGAATTGTACTTTTGTGCCCCTAGTTTTTCAATCTTTACTTGTAAAAATTGCCTTTTGAGCAAATCACATATAGCCATTTAAGAATAATGGCTCATTTTAGTGCTAATTTTATCCCAAAAAAAAAAACATATGTTAATATAGGCTTTGACTGGTATTAAAGTGTGATAGATTTTTAGTTGCAAATGCTATAAAATCCAATACACACACAAAAAGAATTTTCTTTTTGGGTAAATTAACATGGTATTGTTATATAATTTTTACTGTTTTTATATATATATATATATATATTTCATCATTTTTATACCACGATGATCGTGTACACAAGATTTTGTATTATTGGTATAGTGGTAAACAACCCACTCATGATTCTCTTTTCTTATGTTATCTATCGTTCAAGGTTTGTAGGGATAAAGCCGAAGTGGAATTCCTTTGGCTGGCATTAAAATAGGGTCCATTATCATTTGTTCATCCGAAAATACTTTCTCCCACCTGAATTTGGTGATGAAATTGTGCACGAAAACTGAGTATTTGCAATCGAGCAAACTCTCTTCCGGGACAAATGTTGGGACCTCCTCCAAATGGAACAAAGGAGAAAGGAACAAATCCATTTCCTTTAGATGTCGATGGCTCGAACTTCTCTGGTTCTGGAAAGTATTCTGGGATTCTTATGCACTGCATGGACGGCTAAACGTATCTGTTGTATGCACGTCAAGCACATAAACGTTTCGTGAAATATTGTGAGATTCGATGAGAATGAGACCAAAAAAATAATAGTTAAGAATTAATCAAAAATATTGTTCAGACGAATATATGTCCTGGATATTATAATTAACTTGCATCCCTTGGGAATTAGAAAACCATTAAGGTTGAAGTTGATGATGGCTTCTCTGAAAGCACCTGAATCTGGTGGCTGCAGTCTTAATACTTCTCGTGCAACATTCCATGAGTATCTCATCTTCATTACATCCCCATAATTCAAAAGTTCTCGTCGTCCTTTTGAGTTTGGTATATCCATTTGCTCTTAGTTATTTGCAAGCATAAGCACATGAACCAAAAAAAAAATTGATGTACTACTCATAATTAGCATATGATGATGGTGAGACACATTATTATGATCCACACTTTTTATTTTTTATTTTTTATAATATTACAAATCTAAATTCATGTGATAATATTATATTTTGTTTACATATCTTACTTTTTTATGAAAATAATTATAAATTTATGAGAGTTAAAGAAACATAAAGTGTATAAAACATGTAACAATAATATACTTTTGACCATCCCTGATGTTTCAAAAAAATAATTATACAGGTCCTTAATATTTAGCAAAAATAGAACTCAGATCCTTTGATTTAATATTGGCTCACAATCATCTCGGTTGAATTGGTTAATATAATATATATATATATATATATATATATATATTCCTAAGCATCTAATTTAGGTACAAAATGATAGTTTAATTGAAGAAATAAATTAACGAAAGCATTATCATACCTCTAAGAACTCCATAAATTCCAGGTAGCTCTGCCATATAATTGATAATGGAAACGATAGTTGCACAAAGTATTGTCATAAGAAACAAGCATGATTTCTAATGTCTCGTCAGCAACTTGCCACTCAATTATTTCTTCTCCATTTTTTTATTTCTCCAACACCAGTAGGGATAGCACGTCTTTCCTTTCCAACTTCTTCTTCTCCATAACTTCAACCTTCCTCTGCTCAATCATAGCTTCAAACTTCTCACAGATTTCCTTCGACGCTCTAATCGCTCAGTTAAATTTTGTCCCCGGAATGTTTATCAGTAACAAAAACAGACCCATCATTGAGCAGCTAAATAGTTTATAAAATTCATCAACAGTTTGTGAATCTTGGATGTTTCAGATCAGTCAACAGGATAACTCCAAGGTTAATTTCTTTGCCAGGGCATAAACCATAACTTCTTGGCGGTTCCAATATGATTGCAAGTGATTCTTTGTTGTTGCATCAACTATTGAAACCAAAGGCTAAAATAAAAATAGGCCACTAATGCATAAGCATATTAGAAGAGTCCACAAGTCAAGCCCAAACTTCTCCATTTGACAATATATCCTTTATATGCTGGATCATCTTTTTTCTTTTCCAAGCTTCCTGGAATCACAGCTGCTAACATGCCCGTAGTTCACGCAAAAGGGACGATCATTTGAATATTCTCTTCTCTTTGTACAGCTGCAAAATCACGTTTTGTGTGATGTGTTATTTTGTATTTTTCTTACTTAGCCTGAGTAGTCTCGTTGTGTATATAAGCTTAGCTCTGCTTATTTGTATTCAAGTTGGTTTTGTATTACATTCTTCAAAAAGAAAAGCTCTCTTAGAAAATTTATAATCTTTTGAAATTGCATTAAAAGTTAAACTTGATATTAGAGTTAACATTATCATATGCTTAATGGCTTCTTCTAATCAACAATCAAGCTTCACTTTCAGGCAAACACAACCTCACAAAATGTTTCAAACAAGAGCTATAGTAATCTTTCTTTTCCTAGCACAATCAAAGCTTAATGAGGCAAATTTCTTGTTATGGAAATCACAGGTCTTACCTCCAGTAAGAGAAAACAATCTAGAGAAATTATCTTGATAGCAACATTGATATTCTCAGAAAATATCATACAAAAACTAATAAAGATGGCACCACCTCAACATCAATTAATCTTCAATACAAAACTTGGAAGAAGTTAGATTAACAACTAATGGGTTGGATTCTGTCAACATTGAGTAAGATTATGTTAGCTGATGTGGTGGGTTGCTCCACCTCATCTGAGTTATGGTCATCACATGAGAGAAGCTTTACAACAAAATTAATGTCTAAGATTTTGAATATGAGGAGTTTGATTACGTCTACCAAAATGAAAGGTATGATAGTGATAGAATACTACGATAAGCTAAAGAGACTAGTAGATGCTTTGAAGAGTACATGAGACTTCATTTTAAATAGGAAAATAATTCTCTATATTCTTGGTGGACGCAACAGAGATTATAATTCCATCATAGTGAATGTTTCCTATAGACTTGAACCTCTCATAGTTGAAGAAGTCTATTCTATGCTACTTAGTCAATAAAATTAACTAAATAGTTGTAATGGATCTCCTACTGTAGGTTATCAGAACTGCTAATCTTGCCTAATCTAACAACAGTTATAGGCAGAATTGAAATTAGGGAAATCAAAATAGGCAGACTAATTATAGTGGTCGAGGCAAAGGAAGAAACTTTGATGGAAGAAGTGCAGGTTAAAAACCAAATTATCAAATTTGTCTGAAGGTGGGACATGTAGCTGTTGATTGTTGGCATAAGTTCAACAAGGATTATGAACCAAAACAAGACAAGCAGGAATATAATTTTGCATATATAACCTCTCCTAATGTAAGTGTTAACACTTTATGGTACATGGACAGCGGAGTGAGTCATTATGTCACCAACTCTATCAAAAATCTTAGCATCAATCAAAATTACCAAGGATAAGAGAAACTTGTTATAGGTAATGGTCAAAAGCTTTCAATCACTAACATTGGATGCTTACAATTGATTTCTCCATAAACACACACCAACACATACAGTTAAATAAAATCCTACTTATGCCATAAATTACTAAAAACTTTATTAGTGTGTCTAAACTCCTGTATGATAATGATGTAGTTGTTGAATTCATGAAAAATTGTTGTGTTATGAAGGATATAAGAAAGCAGAAAGTTCTACTAGAAGGAATTGTTAGGAAATGGATCTTTAAAATGCTAAAATATGAAGTCTCTAAAACTCCATAATATTGTCAAGTCAATTTAGCTTCTCTGTCTAGTCATCTAACCTCTTAAAGTAGTTCAATAGCTAACAAACATGGTCATGAAAATTTGATTGATGAGTTGAAATTAAAAGAATTTGTGGACATTCTTCATAGAAGATTAGGACATCTTAATATTAATATACTCAATAAACTTATCTCTAGTTGTAATAATCATGATTTTAATAAAATAGCTTCAATCAACACTTTATCCTTTTCTTCGGCTTGTAAGTATGAGAAAATGAATCAACTAAGCTATAAGTCATCTGGAACAAAAAACAAATCTCCCTTTGAATTGATTCATACAAATATTTGATGCCTTATTCTTGTTGTTTCTATAAATGGATACAAATATTACACAGCTTTTGTTGATGATTATTCAAGATTCAGTTGAATTTTCTCTTAAGTCCAAAAATTTGATGCTTTGAACACGTTTAAATATTTCAGAACTTAAGTGGAAAAATTCTTTGATATTTATTTTAAAGTTCTACAGTGTGATATGGGAGGAAAATTTAAGGTGTTTGAATTACACTTAATCAAAATTGTCATTAGGTTTAAGTACTCTTGTTTTTATTTACACTACTAAAATGGTATAGTAAAAAAAAAGTACAGACACATTTCTAAAACTAGTTTAACCATTCTTACCCAAGCATATATGCCTCTTAAGTTTTGGTGGAAAGCCTTTTGCACAACTATTTACCTCATTAACATGCTACCATTTGTTATTTTGAGTCATAAATCCCTTTTCGAAGTGTTGATGAATCAAAAACCTAATCTAAACATGCTTAAAGATTTTAGTTACGAGTGTTATCTATACTTAAGACTATATAACAGACATAAGTTTTATTTTCATACAACCAAGTGTGTATTCATTCATAAAGGGTATCTATGTTTGAATTCATCTAGAATGATATATATAATTAGAAACGTCATATTCAATGAGTCTTCTTTTCCATTCAGATCAGAACCAAATTTCTTTTCCTTATCTTCTATCAATTTTGATAACAATTTTGGTTTTTCTTTACCTTTCATCGTAATACATAATTGGCACTCCAAACTTTATAAAGAAAGTTCAGCGGAAGATATTGCAATTTCATATTAAGTAGAACAATTTACAACTTCTGTCTAAGGTCAGACAATAAATGAGTTAATGGCCTTTTCTTAATCCTTAAAAACTAATTCAAATCAAAGATCACCATCACAGAACATATCCCTTTTATCTTACAAATCCAACTAATACAATCACACTCATGTTAAACTGTCCCATGATAACTAGATCTAAAGCTAGTATATTTAAACCCAAAATCTTCTCTACCAACATGTTGAATTTAGATCAATGTGACATTCCAATAAGTGATAAAGAAGCATTGAATAATTTAGAATGGAAAGCTACTATACAAAATGAGTTTGATGCAATTACAAAGAATAAGACATAAGAACTAGTGCCATATAAACCTGATATGAAAGTCATTGACTATAGATGGCTTTATAAAATTAAAAAAAGAATCCATATGGAAGCATATAAAGATATAAAGCATGGATCATGGTAAAAGGTTTCACATAAACTCCAAGGATTAATTATACAAAATCCTATTCATGAATCAGCTAGTAAGTTTTATAGATCCATCAAAGCAAGAGTATGTGTGCAAACTAAGGAAAGCTCTCTATAGGCTAAAACAAGCCCCTAGAGCTTAGTACAACAAACTCAAAAATGCTCTAATAACCTAGAACTTTAAAATTTTAAGTTAGACACCTGTTTTTTTTACAAAGTAACCAGCTTTGGAGTCATTCTGCCACTAATATATGTGGATGATATCATATTGACTGGAGTGATTTGATATACATTGAGAAATTAGTGTCTAAGCTAAATAAGTGTTTTGCTTTGAAACATTTGGGCGAGTTAAACTATTTTTTAGGCTTTAAAATTTTAAGAAACTCAAAGTCTATCTTTATGTGTCAGGAGAAATATATTTCTGATTTATTGTCTAAAATCAATATGTCTAATTACAAATGTACTTCAACACCTATGACACCAGGCACTAAACTATTCAGATATGGGGCTAAACCTTTTGCAAATAAAATATTATATAGGTCTGTTATAGGATCCTTACAGTATGCAACAATGTTAACAACTGAAATATCCTTTGCAGCGAATAAACTTAGTCAATACACAAGTGAACTGCTTGATGATCATTGGAAGGCATGTAAACAAGTGCTGAGATACTTAAAACATACCAAGTAATTTGGCTTCGTGTTTAATAAGTCAGATGGCATGGATTTTGGCAGCATTCTCAGATGCTGATTGGGGAAGTAACATTGATGATAGGAAGTCAATTAATGGTTACAACATATACTTTAGAGGAATTTAGTTTCTTAGAGCTCTAAAAAGTAACAAATTATTGCAAGGTTCAGTGTTGAAACCAAATACAAGGCCTTAGCACACGTTGCTGAATTCGGTTGGTTGAAGTCATTGCTGACAGAAAAACATGTTAATATCATATTACCTTTTGTCATATGGTTGGATAACCAAAGTGCAGCAACCTTGGTTCCTAATCTTGTTTACCATTCTTGAACTAAACATATAGAAATTAATATTTATTTTATCAAAAACAATATTCATAACAGAGAACTAGCAATATGTCATGTTTTAGATAACCATGTTGCTGATATTCTTACCAAGGCTCTTTGCTCAGACAAGTTTAATTCTTTCCGGCTCACTCTAAAGGTCGAAGAGAAAAAGATTGAAGAGGGTTATGCTTGAAAGGGGGAATTAAAACCAAAAGCTAAAATGAAAATGGGCCACTTATGTATAAGCCCATTAACATAGACCACAAGTCAAGCTTAAACTTTTTCATTTGAAAATATATTCGTTATATGCTGAATTATTTTCTTTTTTTTTCTCATAGCTTCCTAGAATCACAACTACCAACACACCCATATTTCATGCGAAAAGGATGATCATTAAAATATTTTCTTCTCTTTGTATAGCTGTAAAATCATATTTTGTTTGATGTGCTATGCTATTTTGTGTTTTTCTTACTTAACTCAAGCAATCTCGTTGTGTATATAAGCTTAGCTCTGTTTCTTTGTATTCAAGTTGGTTTTGTGTTACATTTTTTAGAAAAGAAAAGCTTTCTTAGAGAATTGATAATCTTTTGAAATTGCATCAAAAGTTTAACTACTCCCACGCTCATTTTGAGTGCACCAGGGTCACTTAATAAATTAAAAACATGCTCGTGTAGTGTAGCAGTGATAGTAAAATGCTCTGCATTGCTTAACTTTCTATCAAAAAAAGAAAAGAGTTTGTAAAAGTAACTTGACCAATATGGTTGTACAAGCTTGTCCTTGTTGGAAATCAAAATTTTGTTTCCTTTTGCATTGCATAGAAACACCATAGTTTGGCCAATGTACAATGTCTTGAAAATCTTGGAGAAGTATTTCTATTGCTTGTTTGATATAAATTTATCGATTCAATCCTTTTTTGCCATTGCAATATATTTAAGAGTTTCACCAATGAATGACAAACCTATTTACCCTGATGGGGGTTGGAGTTTTTCAGCACTGCTACATGATTTAGATTTGAAGTACAAATAAAATAGAGATATGGAGAATATAGCAAGGAGAAGTAGGCAAAAGGAAATGAATTCCATAATCTCTGAACAATATTGCAGGTTGGTTGGATTGGATTGGATTGTTGAAGCAATCAGTCTAAATTTTCAAGGATATTTATAAACCAATATGCATAAGAGAATTATATGCAAGTTGTGATTAACCAAGTGATTTATATTTTTGTCAACTGTTTATCGGTGGTTTAATATTGAGAAAAATCACCACAATATTTCTTCCTTTATCAAGGTTTTTTACCTAATAATATATTCTGCTATTGTATATTTCATATACGTTAATGGTATATGTGATTAAGTTATTCTATAGTTGACCTACATGATAAAAATAGCCTTACATTTTACTTTTAAAAAAGCAATTATGGTTAACTTCTTGTATAAATGAAATTTAATTCATGGTTATCAAATGTGAATAGACTTGCAAATGTTGGTTCAAGTCACCCATCATTTCATTGAATTTAAAAATACTCACTTGTTCGTTAAAAATTTATGTTAGTTTAAATTATTCATCTATTATTTTGCTATAAATATTATGATACTCTTTAAATCGTAATTATTTTTAAAAGTCAAACAACTAAGCTATCTTATTTTTGTTTATACTCACCATGTAGACTAACGGATGAGATTTACGCATATACTTTTCAAACTAGTAGAATTCAAGTTTACTTTAATCTGTCAATAATTTATGAGAATCAATGGTGTATTTATATAATTTTTGAATTGTTGCATATTTTGTCTTTGATTTTTCTTTATAAATAGAAGGCTTATAGTTTTTGATAATTATCCTTAAATTATATATAGTCATTGTTTTTAAAATTTCTTCAAATTAGACCGAACCTTAAAGTGTATATATTTTTTATTTTAAATTAAATTTACATAATTAAGGCTATAGTCTAATTGCATGCAATTCAAAATCTTTATAAATTAATCTTTGCATGTATTAATCGTCTCACACATTTATAAGTGGTTTCTTGTACTTACATTTTATCCTTAAAATATCTCGCGTTGTCATCGTATTAATATAAATTATTAATATACATAGTGCGGTATGCATAATAAAACCTCTTTATAATTATAATATTGAGACTAAACTAATTTTATTACTATGAGGGGGTTATAACTTAATGGATATATTCAAAAATTATTATTTTAAGTTAGTTATCCTTAGTACAAATGACATAAAAGTTGTTTGGTTGGTTTACGCCATGTAAAGCTAGTTTGCCATCATAAGAGAGGAATTAGACAAATCGACTTGGAAGGACATTTATAATATGGATGAAACTAACTTATTTTTTCGAACGCAAGTTGATAAGTCTTTTGCAACAAAACAGTTGGAAATCCTAAAGTAAAATAAAGAGTGGATTACAATTGTTACTTGTTGCAATAGTGACAGTTCTAACAACCTTCTACTTTGGTTCATCAATAAGCTTTTGAATTCAAGATGCTTTAACAATATTAACTGTGATAATCTCAACTACAAGTATCAAATGAATTTAAATGCATGGATGACATTTTTATTTTTTTTTATGGAATAACTTAAGTGGTTTGATAGCCATTTGGATGGTATCTTTTTCATCATAGATAGTTGTACAGAACACGGAAAAAAGGAGAATTCCCTCAATTTTATTACACATTTGTTATATTTCTACTACCAAATAGCAATTCTAAAATCCAACTATATGATATAGGCATCATTAAAAATTTTAAAGGTTATTATTGTTAACATTTTAATCGCCTATATTTAAAATGAATAAAATATTGTGTCTTAGAACTAGCAAATATAAATGATCTTGATGAATTTTAATTATAGTTTCTCCGTGGGCAATTGATGTGAAACCACAAATAATTGATAATTTTTTTAAGCACTGCAAAATTAGGATCTTAATGTAGATGAATTGTAAGTTACAAGCAAAGTGGATGAGAAAAATTAAAAGGTCATTGTAAAATTGAGAGATCAAATTAGACAACTTTTACTAATCAAATGGATATTAAAGTCTTTTTTAATCATCTTAATGAGTAACAAGTTATATATACTTTAAATGAAAAATAAATCATTGCTGTAATTAGACAATAAGAAAAACAAAGTAATCCTAAGGATGATAGTACATAAATACAAAACGTTTTTTGCCAAGAAATTTAGAATATGTTTAAAAAAATTAAAAATATTTTAGTTTAAACAAAAAAGTCTCAACGTTGACAAGTTACTCACAATTCAAAGATAACATATCATAAAATTTTCTAATATATAGATTATTATTACTATGTGAAGGCAAATTTGTTTAAGATGAAATTGAGAAAAATTGTAATTTATTATAACGTAGAGTTTGTTCTTACTTATACTAACTCAAATGTAGATCAAATTTTTTTTTTTTTTTTTTAATAACTACAGAAGAGTTTTTCTTATATATAATATCAGTGTAGAGAAATTTTTCTATGCTAGGCTTTGAATAGAAATACAAGTAATAAAATATGTCTGAGGTGTAATAGTTAAGACTTTTCTGAAAAATAACCAAGTAATGACAATATAGCCCCAAAACTCGCTTCACACTTGTGTTCGCATTCTTCCTTTTGCATTTTAGTTTTTTTAGTCTATCATTAATCATATTTAAGGTTAGTTTTCAATTAGGCAATAAGTTATTTATTGACACCACTAAAATCTCCTAACTATCAGACAATAAGCCAAACGATAACAATTCTTGTAACTCATTATCTAGAGTAATTGGTACCGTAGTCAACAACTGATTTATTAAGCTTTGAAACTCTCTTACATGCACAGTTACTTTGTATTTTAAGTTGGCATGCCTAGTTATTAAATTGGTTTTGATTTGTATTTTAGCTTGCTCAGAAAATCTTTAGTTTCTTCTTAAGAGTATTTTCCTTCATTCAGAATATCATAAAATCTTATTCAATATTGGCGACGATTTTTCTTTAGATTCATTGGATAATTCACATGGCAACAATCCCGAGCATAAATCAACAACATCAATTATGAAAAACTTATTTTTCTATATCTTTGAATTTTCTTTATAAAAAGAGGCATTGTAAACTTGATTAACAATGAGGCAATAATGTAATTTATCTAGGTTTGAGAAAATTCTTCACAATATCTGATATCAGAATGATGTATTGGCTTAAAAAATAGTTCCTATGTAAGGTGACTTTGAAAATTTCTTTTGTTATAAAGAGACTTAGTAGTCTAGCCACAATCACTATCAGCACAATTCATTATTCCAATCATTTACAACGTCTATTGATGGTGGCTGTCAAAATCAAAGCAACACCATCAATCCACAACCATTGTAAATATTGTCAACAATTTTGCAACAGAACCCGTTGCCATCATCATTCCACCAAAATCGCTGAGCATTTTATTACATTGTCATTATCAGATGACCCCAAATTTAAAATTTCAAAAATAAAGAAAATTGCCCTTTCTTGTTCTTGCTTCACTATTTAAACGAAGTCGTTGGTACTAAAATAGTATTTTGATAGTTTTAAATGACATAATTTTGAAAAAGGAATGTGATTTTGTAACTACTGAAACCTTTTATAACCATTAAAACCCATCTCTTTTTCTGTTTTGATGATTGGGTTTTAAGGGAAGCAAGGAATAAATTCATTTTCTCCAAGCTAATTGACGCAAGAAATAAAACCATGTAATCGCAATTGACCTCTTTTAGGACAAAACTATGGTAAGAAAGAAAATTAAAAATAAATAATGGAGAAAGAAAGCTTGATAACCTTTAATGAATCGTGCCTAATCCAATGGCAGTTGATAAAAAGAGTAGGATGAAGCCGTTTTCCAAGTAAAATTAGAAAATGCTAATCATCAGAGCTGCCAAGATTATCCAACATTTTCATACAAGATTTTGATGCCGTTCTTCAAGTGACCTGCAACATCTGATGATTTAATTGCTACTGATATTGCAAGCATGACAATGAACAAGAAATTATTAGTTTTTTTGGTAGGAGATATACCTAATCATGTTTCTTCATGATTTTCCAAAATGCTAAGATATTCCGGAAGCTGTTTTCAAATGCAAGCAAAGCAAGATACTGAGTACATATTTAAGAAAACAGAATCCTAAAATTAAAAATAATAATCAATAATTGTTATCTGTACCTCTTAAGATGCCTAAGCTTCCAATAAAATTAAATAAAAACAGTGTTAAGTTATTTTTCAAATTTCTTTAAATTTTCCCCATAGAAGTTCTCTTCTGTCTATCTAAGAGCATTGACAACACTTTTAATGATTGAACCAGGAGTCTCCATAGTTTTGTTAAGCTTCACAAGGACAAGTATTTCTAACGGAACTGTTTTGACGTTAATGATTGTCTGCTGCTTCTCTTCTTGAATTATCAGTTCATAATCATTTGATTCATCTGATTGCCTCAAGGTATCCTGCCTAGCTTTTATAGCATCTTTTAGGATGATTTCTGTACACACACAAATCAAGAGATGCCAAAATCGTACTTTTTCTACACACACTTACTGCTGCCACCAGCTCTATTGTAAATTCTTTCTGTCGCTTACTCCAGGCTCGGTGGAGTAGAATCAAGAACTCCTTGCAATTCTGAGCTTTTTTTGAAAAGCAGTCACAGCATTCATTTGCTTATTCAAACTGTTAGCTTCAGGCATCACTTCTTTAACATTAGTCCTGTAAAACTCGTCAACATTATTTTTCAGAGCCATCTTTGTTCACACAATTCACAAGAATAGATTGCCTTTCAATGCCTTTTTTAGATGGGCTGATGGGCTTGTTCTGTCCCTGTATTAAACCACTGAAAGCTCTAAAGTGTCATGTTTCGCTTAATCTCAGCTAGTCCAGCATTCTGCCTGTTTCTCTGCTTCACGCATTGGATTTCCCTCAAAAGGGTCTTCAATTTGTCATAATTCACTTAAGCTTCTTGCCATTCAGGCATCATTTGTGATGCAAATTCCTTCCCAAATTTCATCCTTCAATTTTTCAATAAACACTCCCTGAGCACATGATAACAGCTCTTTTTGTTTGTTAATTCTCTTGTGTTTTCCTGATAATTAATCAGTGGAAGGAGAAGGCAATTGAGATTTGAGAATGAAGAGACTATTGCTGGGAGGTATACATTTTGTCAAAGACCTACATACACACACACATATATCTGTGTGGGCAAATACAAACTCACGTGATATAGAAATAGGTTTAGCATTCTCTGATAATTTTAACAGAAGCATTCAGAATTGGCCATCCGAACTTTGATAACTAACAACAAATCACGTTTTGCTTTCATGGTACATACTAATTTGTCATCTGTCCTATTTATTATAAATCATACCTAATATTGACATTATAATTCATTTTTAATCTTTAATTAGCTTCCAATCTCTTCCCTTAATCACAACACTGGTAGTAGTCAAAACCCATTAGTGAATGAAGTTATATCTTCTTCTGTTTAGAGGCATTGATGTGAGTTTCAAATTAAGTTACAACTACCTTCTTAGTTGCAAAATTTTAGCTTATATTATTAAAATTTATTTAATTATAAGTTATATTACTCAAATTGTTAGCTCAGTTTGGATTTCAAAAAAAAAAAAAAAAGAATGAAAATAACAAACGAAAGAAGCCAAAATTTAACCAAAGTTAAAACCCTTTCAATCTTCACTTATTTTCCCACTGTTCAAACAACTTATCTCATAAACAAATTAACAAACTGATTTGAGAATAACAAGAATCACTAATTTTTTTTGTTGTTCTTTGTGATTTGTTATTAATTTCACTTCAAAATCATAATTATTACAATTTTCTCTTACTAAAATCCAAATATAAACTTTTAAAGTTTTGTAAAGTATTGGTGGCTGAAATTTTAATTCTAGAACACGTTGTTCGTGATTTCATAGAAATAAAAAATAATTAGAGTTTTGATTACTAGGATTACAAGTATTCTTGTAAAAAAAATCATTAATTATAAATTTTCTTTGACAAGTGGAATTTGAGGTGCCTCCTAAATAGTTCAAAAGGATTTTATCTTTTGAAGATTTCTTTACAAGGTTTTTCTTTAATAACAAATTCTTATATTTAATTTGCTTTTATCATTTAATAATTTGTTAAATGTTGTTATTGTGGTTTATTTGTGTAAACTTAGAGGTTAATTAGTTAGAGATTTATAATTTTTGATTCATTTAAGACGTAGCAAATTTTAACATGTTTTGATTTATTAGTTTTAATTTTTAATTTGTTGCATAAATACCTTTCATCCCTCTCAAGTATTATAGAGTCTAAATGTAGGAAATTTCATCTCTTCTAAAGTTTGTGATAATTTTATTTTGTGACAAGTGTGGAAAAGTACACTTACCTCTCTTTTAATCCTAAATTGACTAAAAAATAAATATATCCCTAATTTATTTATTCTTTATAATTAAAATCATATATATAGTTTTATTTAATTTTTTTGAGTTTGTCAGATTTATTTTATAAAACAAACAAAATAGTAATTATCTAAAAAAATTTTAATTATATATATATATATATACATATTAATTTTCTAACAAATTAATTTAAAGTTACTTACTACTCCATATAAGTTTTATAATCTATATTAAGAAAATAATTTTATTATATAAATTTTCAAATGGTGTTAATTAATAATTATAAAATATTTTATTTTTATTATATAGAGTATTTTTAATATAATAATCGTATTCTAAAATTTTAAGAGTTTAATACAAATTATTTTGTAAATAATATAATAATATATTAATAATATTTATTTTAAGTTAATTTAAATTTTATATTATTAAAAGTTTAAAATATAAATTAGTATTTGTTAGTGTATATCTTAGACACTATTTGTATTATCGGTTTCAAGTATTTTTTATCTTGTATTATTATTTTATAATAACAAAAGAAAAAATTCTTTAATTCATATACATAAACTACATCCTTTATTTTATCATACATTTAAATAAAGTATACATATAAATTATCCAAATGAGTCATTTAATAAGTAAATGAACTTATCGAATGGCTCTTTATAGAAACAATATTAAATGGGCAACAGTATCGTAAAGTAAGCATATTCAATGCTTAAAAAAAAAAATACATCAACAGTTGATATAAACATGGATAATAATGACAATTATGTTCTTGGGGCATTAATATGGATTAACAGTTAGTAAGTTATTTTCAAATATGACCAAATAATGACAAATCACGTAGTATTATATGTAAGCAATATTTGGTTGTACTAATATACGATATAGTCTTTTGACTTCAAATATTGTGATTGGATTTAATATGGATATGTATGGTTCTTATGGTGCACAAATATAATATTAATTATGTCTTGTATGGTAAAACTTGTTTGATCATACATTATTTATATGTTGAGATAAATAATAGTGGAGACAAGATACGTTGACTTACAATTATTGGACTAAGAATATTCACTAACTATTAAAATTCAAGTTCCTGGATGAACATTGAAAAATATCTAAAATAGAAAGTTCTAGCTAGAGTATATTTTTTGTCATACAATAAAAAGTCTATAATGATGAGTTCAGGATATACTGATCAATGATTTAAAAATATATCAAATTTATATTTTTGACATTTCATGAATATGTGCTTGATTAGGATTAGACAATGAAAATACTTTACCTACATAGTACGTACAATTTAAAGAAGATTTGATGAAGCATTTTTTCATCGTAATTTAGGGATTATAGCACATTTCTAGATATTTATCATAGTCCTTGGACTAAAGGATAAATTTTTTTAAAGAGTTCAAAATTGGCTTATGGCTAATTCACAGTGAACTTACATAATTATATTAATAATCTTATGTAGTTAGAGAAAATAGAGGAGAAAGAAAATGTTATTTGTAGAAAGCTAGTACATTCCAAGATAATATGGGACCATTCCACGTAAATCTTATGTGGATTAATTATAACATTTTATTAAGGGTTAAAAATATCAAATAATAATTAACAGGATTTAATTGTAGATTCTTAAAGGATGAAAGTGTTTGGGCTTGAAATAAAAGTAATAATAATTGAAATATAGTTTTTATATATGTCTTTAATGTAATTTACATGACAAGTAAATAATTATGATTATTAAAAATATTTTCTTTTAATTGTACAGGTAAAAACTTAAATTAAATGATTTAAAAAGGGTATACAAACAAATACATAATTACTTTTTAACTCAAGCTATTTAAACCAAAAAAAGAGTCATTTTTTATATATTTTTTTCATTTTTAAAAAGAAAACTCTCTCTCTCTCTCTTCCTCCTTGCTCTGTCTCTTTCTAGCAAAGATGGTGAGATCTAATACATTTAGGATTGGTTTCATCAAACTTAAGTATTTGCAAAATATAAATTCCTAAATTTTAAGCTTAAAATTTATGTTTGATGATTCCTTCTTCTATAACTATGCCTGCATGCATGTGATATATGTTTAATCACATTTTTATTTATATTTCATCCAAATCTAACCGTACCTAATATAAATAAATTCAAGAACGAAAAAATTAAATAAGAATGAGTAAATTAAAATTTTAATTATAAATAATAAAAAAATTAAAAGTATATTTATTTTTTTAATTAGTCAATTCAGGATTAGAAATGAGGTAGATGTGATTTTCTACAAAACTTACTATAAAATAAAATTATCACAAACCTTTTATCAAATATTTGATAAAACTTTAATCAAATCGCGAAATAATCAATTTTGAAAAAACTACCTTACCATGCTTTAAAAAATGCAGTCAATTTGATTATAAAAAATTAATTTATAAGATATAGTATAAAAATATGGGTATTTTTAAATATCTCTATTGAGATTTGATGAAATCACATATAAATATAAGTTTTAAAAAAATTAATAGAAAATATTCTTCAATAGTAAAATCATTATGTTTGGTTATTAGTTGATTAATTAAAATAGTAAAATGATTAAAATAACTTTATATATAATTTTTGATATTAGTAATATTTTTCATATTCCTTCCTTAAGATTTTGAAAATTAATAAAGTATTCTTAAAAATTATTTTTTATATTTTAATGTCTAATTTTTAATTTAATTTAATAAATATATAAATTAGACGCTAATTTTAATAAAACAATACCATGTATTACTTGTTTATATAAAAGTATAAACCATTTAATTCAATAAATATATATAAAACTATATTATATGAATATATATAAATAAATATTATAAATTATTTGTTTGTATAGAATTATTTTAACTGTTATAAAATATTTTTATAATTATTAAAATTAGTTGAATCATAATTTCTCATTCTAGAAAAAAAAAAAAAA
>CP135549.1:5069287-5280360 GCA_032402905.1 Khaya senegalensis | reverse complement strand
AAATTTAATTAATTTTAAAATAATATAATATTTTATTAATGTAATATTAATCAATTTATATAATTACATATTCAGCTAATTTTTATTTACATTAATTTATGTAGTTAATAATATAAAATATATTATATATATCTATGTATATTTAAATATTTATGATCATAAATAAAAATTGTATTAATCAATTCAAATTGATAGTTATCATTTTAGATTAGTTTAGTTTGTTGATTAAATTTAAAATATTAATCTAATGATAAGGCTCAATCATTGTATCAAATTATATTTGCTTTTAGACATGAAAATTTAATCTAATAGTGAGCTCTAATTGCTACTTCAAATTACGTTCACCGTAATAAAATGTATATTTAATTATCACTATGACAATAACATGACAATTTATTCATTATTTAAATCAAGTCAATAAATATGTTATCAAATGAAAAAGCATAAAATCATTTAACCAATATAATATGTCGATTGACATGCAACACATGATGTGTTATGTGAAATAATATCAATATGAATTAAGCATAATGAAGACTATTCTTATATTCAAAAATAATTTTAATTAGAGTATGGAGAATTGTGACAAGCTAGTTAATATAAATTTTAAGTTTACTTTATAAATCAACATAATTATTTTGTGAACTTTTTATTTTATGTTCAACTCTTAATTTTAAAATTAAAATATATTGATTTGGTTTGATTTTTGATTTGGACAAAGATCAAACTAACAACTAATTTTTCCCTAATTAAAACTAAATCAATAAATTTTTTGATTTGGATGGATTTAGTTAGATTCAGTTCAATTCTACTCACCCACAATCCAATTCAATCATGTCAGACACTATATAAAACAACCACTTTTACATATAATCAAACTATATCCAATCCAAACTGATCATATCCTCCTGTATCCTATCAAGTCCAATCTAGTTTGGCATGCCAAAATCAAGATATGGGCAATGATGTAAACAAATCAAATAGATATGTATATCTTTTCGGAAGAGATTTAATAAGATCTTCAAACTTTTTACTTTTAGCCAAAAAGTGGAAAAAAAAAAATTATTCTTAAAGTAAAGCGTATAAAAAGTTATTAATAAAAAAAAAGTTACTTCTCAACAGTACTAGAAAAGACAGCCGTTAATGAAAATGATAATAGAAGGGAATCATACCTCTAAGAACCCCTTCATAAATTTCAGGTAGCTCTGCAAGATATTTGATAACGGTAGATATAGTGGCACCTGCACCCTCAAAAGAAGGAACTATGATTCCTATCATCTGGCTAGCAATTTCCTTCTCAATTATTTCTTCTCCATTTTTGTATTTCTCCAACACCAGTAGGGATAGCCCATCTTTCCCTTCCAACTTATTCTTCTCCATAAGTTCAATCTTCCTCTGCTTAATCATAGCTTCAAACTTCTCACAGATTTCCTTTGACGCTTTAATTGCACGATTAAAATTTGTTCCCGGAATTTTTAGTGGCAACGAAAACAGCCCCGCCAGTAAGCATTTAAATAGTTTGTGAAGTTCGTCGACAGTTTGCCGATCCTGGATGTTTAACATCAATTGGCATGATAACGAGAAGGTATATTTCTTAGCTAGGTCATAAACACCAACTTCTTTGCGATTATTCCAATGTTTGTGGAAGTGATTCTTTGCTATTGCGTCAATAACTCCCACGTTTTGTCCGAGTGCATCGGGGTCACTTAATAACCTGAAAACAGGCTCGCGTAGCCTAGCAGCAGTATCAGAATCCTTTGTCTCGCCTGAAGGATCAAACAGTATATCGAAGTGCCTCGGCCACCAAGGCTTTACAAGCTTGTTGTGGTTGGAAAATAAAATCTTGTTTCCCGCTGCGTTGCATACAAACACCATATTTTGCCCGATGTACGATGTCCTGAAAAGCTTGGAGGAGTATTTCTGTTGCCTATCCGAAATAAATTTCTCGACGGCACCTTTTCTTGCCATTGCTATATATTCAAGAGTTTCACCGATGAATGGCAAGCCTGTACTCCCTGGTGGGGGTTGGAGTTTTTCTGCACTGCTGCATGATTTGGATTTCAAGTGCAAATAAAAGAGAGATATGGAGAATATAGAAAGTAGAAGTAGGGTAAGGGAAACGAATTCCATAATCTCTGAACAATATCGCTGGTTAGTTGAATTGGATTGTTGAAGCAATCAGGCTATATCTGTATTACAGTGATATTTATAAAACAATATGCATGAGAGAATTCTTTGCAAGTTGTAATTAACTAAGTGATCTATATTTTTGTCAACTGTGTGTCGATAGTTTGATATTAATAAAAATCAACATGACTTTTTTTAAGAAGAAAATCGTTAGTGAGATTTTCTACGCTACTGGAGATTATCCACTAATTATATATGTCACATTCATTAACGATATGTGATTAAATTAATATATAGTTGACCTACAAGATAAGAACGGCCTTATATTTTACTTTTAAAATAGTAATTACGCTTAACTTCTTGAAAAAATGAAATTTAATTCATGGTTGTCAAATGGGAATAGACTTGCAAAGGTTGGTTATAATCACCCTTTGGTTCATTGACTTAAAAAATACTCGTGTACAACTCCCCTTTGTTAAAAATTTATGTTGGTTTAAATTGTTTATCTATTATTTTGCTATAATTATTATAATACTCTTTTAACTCTCAAACATTTTTGAAGTCAAGGTACTAAAATACATTGTTTTTGTCAATACTCAGAGTCTAGATTAACATATGAGATTTACATAGGTACTTTTCAAATTATTAAAATTAAAATGTATATTAATTTATCGATAAATTATCAACAGATACAATGTAGTATATACAGTAAAACCTTTTATAGTTATAAAATTGAGGTCAAATTAATTTTATTACTATAAAAATGTTATAACTTAATAGAGATATATATATATATATATATAAATTATTATTCTGATTTAGTTATCTGTAGTGCAAGTAATATAAAGGTTGTTTGATTGCTTTCCATTATGTTAAACTAGTTTGTCATCTATAAGAGAGTAATTAGACAAATAGATTTAGAAGGACATTTATAATATGGATGAAACTAACTTATTTTATAGAATGCAAGCCAATAAGTCTCTTGCAACAAAATAGTTAGAGGGTCGAAAGCAAAATCAAGTGAGGGTTACAATTGTTATTTATAATGGTAACAACTTTAACAAACTTCTGCTTTGGTTCATCGATAAGTTTTTGAATCCAAAATGCTTTAAGAATGCTAACTATGATAATCTCAACTACAAGCATCTTTATTTTTTATGAAATGACTCAAAACATCTTCCTTATCATGGATTATCATACATCACATGACAAAAAAGAGAATCTTCCCCAACTTCATCACACAATTGTTTTGTTTCTATTACCAAATAGCACTTCTAAAATTCAATTATGTGATACAAGTATGTTTAGAAATTTCAAATGATTATTATAAGCTCTTTAATCGTCTATATTGGAAATGAATAAAAGATTGTGTCTTTATACTAGTAAATATAAATGACCTTGATGAATTTTAAATACAATTTTTGCATGTGCAGTTGATGTGAAGTGACAAATAATTGATAATTGTTTTAAGTATTGCATAATTAGGATCCCCGATATTTATGAATTACAAATTACAAATAAAATAGAAGAGAAGAATTAAAGAGTCATTGTAGAATTAAGTGATCAAATTGGACAACTTGACTACACTAATCAAACAAATATTATTGTCTTTTTCAATTATCTAAATGAGCAACAAATCGTATATGCTTTAACTAAAAAAAAAAATCATTGCTACATTTAGACAAGAAGAATTAAATAGTCCTAAAAATGATAGGAAGTAAATACAAAATGTTTCTTGTCAAGAAACTCTAAACATATTTAAGAAGTTAGAAATATTTTGGTTTCAATGAAAATATGCCAATGCTAACAAATGTTAAGTACAGTTTCTCCTAAGCAATTTTAAAAAAATATATTTTATTTTATCTTTTCCTTTTTTTAATGTAATGTAGCATAAAATTTTTGCAATATATGTGGAAGCATGTTTAGTATGACGAGATCTAGAAAATTTATAATTTATTATAATATAAAATTTATTTTTATTTATAATTAGCCTAAATTTAGACTTGAATTTTTTATAACTACATAAAAGTTATTTCTATATATAATATAACTGTAGATAAGTTTTATGGTACTACACTTTAAATAGGAATACAAGTAATAAAATATGATTGAGGCATGATAATTAATATATTCCAAAAAATAACCAAGTAATGACAGTAAAGTCCCAAAATTTGCTTTATACATGTGTTTGCATTCTTCCTTTTGGCATTTTACCTTTTAGTCTATCATTAACCATATTTAAGGTTAGTTTTCGATTACGCAATGAGTTATTTATTGACACCAATAATATCTCCTTAACAAATCTTGTAACTCATTATCTAGAGTAATATTTGTTGTAGTCAACTCATTATCTAAAGTAATTTTTACTGTAGTTAACAATTGATTGATTGGCTTTGATAATCACTTACATGCTCAGTTATTTTGTATTTTAAGTTTGCATACATGTTTGTTAAATGGTTTTGATTTGTTTTCTAGGTTGCTCAAAAAATCTTTAATTTCCTCTAAAGAGCATTTGCTTTAATTTAGATCATAAAATCTTTTTCATTGGTGATGATATTTCTTTAGACTCATTAGCTAACTTACATGGCAACAATCGTGAGCATAAATCAACAACATCAGTTACAAAAAATTTATTTTTCTATATCTTCAATTTTTCCTTGTAAATAGAGGCATTTTAAACTTTATTAATACGACAATAATATAATTTATTTACTTTTGAAAAAATTTTGAACAATATCAAATATCATAATAATGTTGACATATATCTTAAACCTCGTGTGTATATACAAAGATTGATTGAAGATTTTTTCTTAATTTTATCAACATCAACAATTCAAATTTAAAATATCGAATGAACAAATCAAACTAATTATATCATTTTGATCTTAATTTCATTTTATAAACTCAACATACATATAAATGAGCAGTACATATTGTATCTTGCTAATAACTTATCTTTTTTTTTTAATTTTTTTATTTTTCAAAATCAATAGATTTACCTCTATCATTAAGTCTGCTATTTTCTCATGGTAGATCGTTCTCTACATATAGGTGAGACATAGGCTCATATCATTCATAGATAAATTTACATAATAATATGGGTAGTTTTTTTCTAAGTTTTTTTTTTTTAATTTTAAGATAAGAATCTAGATAAACAATTATGGCTCAATTCAACATTTTATTCCTAAGTTATATCAATTTTAAAAATCAAGTTCAGATTATGAGTTCAATCCTATATAAGTGCATAAAAGTCAGTTCATGATTTGTTTATTCTATGTCATGACATGAAATGGTCAAACTCACACAATGATAACCAAATATAGAATTTACAATTTTAAACCATTTGGCATAATCATCCTTTTTGTGCACACTCAAGATATTAATAAAACAAAATCACATGAAGCATAACCCTAAGATTTTGTATAAAGATTCAAATCTAGATACATTAAAAGGTTTGGTAAAAATGTTAGTGAGTTGATATTTTGTCTCTACATGTTCTAAGGTGATAAACTTGTTTTCTACCAAGTCTCTTATAAAACGATGCCTAATATCAATATGATTTTATCATAGAATGCTACACAGAGTTCTTAAATATATTTATTGCACTTGAATCATCACAATAAATAGATAAGAGATCAAGTAAAATACCATAATTTTTAAGCATTTGTTTTATCCACACATGCACAACAACTTCCTATTATGAGATCATATGGATGATTCTTCTTCACTCTGAAAGATGATTTTCTTTTAGTCTAATCTAAGATGATATGATCTGATTTAGATGAGTCACCAAACTTCACAACTGATCTAGATTCGGAATTTATTTTATTCTATTTTGTAGTTATTGTCTCATCAAGTTGAATCACATTTTCTGTGATTTTCAGCATTTTTCTTTCCACAAGCAGTGCTTGTATTTGTAAACTTGGTTAATTCTTTACAATTTAAATTCTCAAGTTTTTGATAACACATTTCTATATTATTAAAATTTATATTGTGACAAAGGAATGAATATGTTAAAATATAGCAACTATTAAATAATTTAGATCCCTTCAAAACACAATTTTTTAAGTTTGTCAAATACTTGATATTTTCATTGTGTAAATATTATACAAAGATCATTATCACAAATTTGACTAATACTAATGAAATTCGCCTTAAGATTTTCAACATGAAGAATATTTTTAGCTTTAAAAATTCCTTAACATCAAGAGTTCCTTTTCCTAAAACTCATCCTTTTGCACCATTTTCAAAAATTATATGTCCCTCAAAGCACCTTTCATAGTCTACTTTCACTATTTCTTATCATGTGCTTTGAACATTTACTGTCAAAATATCAAGCATTAGTAATACAAGCATTTAGAGATGTATAAGTAACAAAACTATTAATTTTTTATTTCTTAGATTTGGATTTTATTTTATTTCTCAAAAATTTTGAAAATTTAAAGCATTTAGGTTAAATGTGACCTTTCATGTTGAAAAAATAACAAGTATGAACAAATTCTTAAGCTTACCTTTAACATCATAGGATTGATGATCTAAAACCTTACCTTTAATTATACTAGAAGGATTCAAATTAGTGGATGATGCTTTAACAAAAATAGTTTTAGAGTAGGAAGACTTTTCTCTAATATATTCAAGTCCTTGATGATCATTTTTATATTTATCTAACGTTAAAATATTATCAAGTTTTGATGTATCTAAATTTAGCATTTTTAAGAATTTTTTAGTGTAGTGAAGTTTATATTCTACCTTGCTTATTCTCTTATCTTTCTCAGTAATTTTGAAAGTTTGTTTGTCTTTTTATCTCATTCTTTTCAAAATTTCATTGAAGTTCTCCATAAGCATGGTGATAGCTTTAAATTTATCAATGTCTGCTTCTCCATAATCTCCAATGTCTTGTGTTTTAGCTTAAAAAGCTAACCGTTTCTTCTTTTTACATTGCTTCATGTTCATCTCAAAAGTTCTCAAAGATCTCATTAATTCTTTAACATTTGTTGAATCAATGTCCTTACTTTTTTAAATTGTCGTAACTTTAGCTTAAAACCTGTTAGGAAGTGAAAGCAATATTTTCCTTACAAGTTTGATTTCCGAGTATCCTTCACTTAAAGTATAAGATTCATTAACAATATCATTCAATTTAGAATTAAAGCTAGCAAGTAATTAATTATCTTTCATTCTCAAATTTTTAAATTTAGAAGCAAGCACTTGGAGTTTAAAACATTTCACCGTCAAATTTCCTCACATATAACTTAAAGAATATCTCAAGCCTTTTTTGCATATTCATAAGTTGAAATCCACTTGAATTGATTCACATCTACAACATTAAAAATTGCATTAAGAGCCTCGGAATTATAATTTAACAAATTGTCTTATTTATTTGTCCATTTTTCTTTAGGTTTAGGTACCATGTTTCCCTCGTCATCAGCCACAGTGGGAAGGGTCTAGCCAACTAATATAGCACATTGATAACTTCATTTTAGCAAGTTATTTTTATTTAGTATTTTGGTAATTTCATAACAAATCAATGTTATTTCATGGTCTTTTTATTATTTTTAGTTTGCAGGTAAATAAAATAAGATAACTTTAGAAAATAGTGAATTTTAAAGACAAAAATAACAAAAATTCGTTTTTACATAGCCATTGTAGTGAGGGAGATTTACAGTTGTTGTAGTGAAGAAAACCGAGGCTACCATTGCAATGGAAAGATTTTAACAACTACAATAAGGTTATGACAATTAAAAACAAAAAATTTTGACTCCAAGTTCTAAAAAAAGAGGAAATTTAAGCCAAAAAAGGTTACATGAAGAGTTTTAGAAGGAAAAGAAATCCTAGAAAAAGAGGAAAAAGGATTTATAAATAAATTCAAGAAGAAAGTTTCATTTAAAAGAGGAAAGTGAAGATTTTTCTACTCCTAATATGAAAGGGATTGTGACTCTATAAAAAGGGGGAGAATTTTGGAAGAATTTAGAGTGAAGAGTTGGCTAAGTCAAGGAAGAACATAAAGGAATTAAAGGAATTAATGCAAGAAAGGTAAGGCAAAGAAGACAATTAAGTCTTGAAGATTTATTTTTGGGTTTTTTTATTCCTTTACTTGTATTTATATTTTATTTAATACTTTGTGTTGATGAACTCAAAATTATGAGTGGTTAGATTTTCTTAACTTGGAGAATAATGAAGTTTTTATGAACTATGTGTTAATTAATTCTAAATTATCAATGAATTTCATATTTATTTTATTTATATAATTTTTTTCTTAATACTTTTAATTTAATTGGCCATTGAATTGATTGATTTATGGTGTAAAATATTGAGTACTTGATGGAAAAAATATAGAATATTAGATCATAAGTTATATAATGTAAGTAATAATTAGCATAACTACAATCATTGATTTCATAACTTTAAGAGTTAAATCTCAATGTATTTGAATTTTAATGCATATATATTAATCTAATTATATAGATATATTGGTTAGAAAGACTGTATATGATATTCTGTAGAAACTCTAAAGAGAGATACAAAATTAATTGAGAACTTAGTTAATAGAATAATTTGGATGAGATTGATAATTCAAATTAGGAGACCATGCTAAGCTAAAATGAATTAAGAAACCCTAAGTAATTTATTTTATTTGATTTTCTCTCACAATAATTCTCTGAAATTTAGTTCAGTTGTTTAGTTTTATTAAATTGATTTTAATTTGTTTTGTTAAAATCTAAATAAAACATAATTATTATAATTGTGGTAATTAACGTATTAATTCATTAAATTTTTTGTAGGAACGATATTTTTATTACAACTTAACACGTGCACTTGTGGATTTGATCGTTAATTATTATATTATTTTATTATATCTACTTTTATTAAGCAAGTTATTTTTACATAAACCACATGCCATTCCTTTTCATCAATGGTTTTGATGAAATCTCTTATTTTTGTCTTCTAATAAAAATAGTTTGTGCCATCAAGTAATGGTGGTTTGAAATAGAACGTTCTACTCTTTAAATATCTATATCCATACTAAAACAAATCAAAAACATCAACAATTTCACCAAATAATTAGTAACCCGCTTTAATACTAATTAAAAGATTTATTTACGTTAAACTTGACCAAATTTAATTAATTTTTGTCAATTAATTAAATCAAATAATTACAGTGTAAAAAAAAAAAAAAAAGACTACAAAATTATAACGTGGTTTAGATTTTTTAATTCTACATCCATGAAATCATGACAAAAAAAAAATCCACTAAGAAAATAATGACTATAAGCATTAATAGATTTAAACAAAATAAAGACACCCTCTTTATATTTATCGCTGTAATTTTCAATCTTCTTAGATGGCTTTGTTCAATGAGATCTTCTCGCCTTAATATATCGAACTCCCTTCGACTTAATCTAATAAGATCCCCTCGTTAATTCTCATTGAACTCCTTTCAACAAAAACAAGTATTCATTTTGACAATACTTATAAACATTCTCTCTAAATTTATGAAACTACATATTACATACTCGTAATACCTACTAAGTTTTTTTTTTTTTTTATAGCTCACAAAAATAATATGAAACAACCTGGAAAACACAAGAGAAGGAAATAAGAAAAATATGCAATAACTCTCTCTTGGCTGCTGCACAAAATAAAATAACACACATATATATCATAAGTCTAACCTTAGTTGTGTGTGAAATTATTTTCTAAATCAAATATGAATGCACCTTTCTAAATAAAAAGAATTTTTTTTTAAATAAAACTCTATTTAATCAATTATTCTTCTTTTCGTTTATTTCTAAAATATATTTCAAAATATGTGCCTCAGATAATTATGAATAATCACAATTTCTAATAAAATTAGGAAAACTAAAAGTTCTCTTATTATGAAAAAAAATCAAAAATATATGATAAACAGTACATATATGATAAACAGTAACTAACAACAATTAACATAGTATATTACAATATAATAATTAAGCACAGTTTTCTAAAGAATATCAATAATGTAAAACTTAACATGTTGTAATCAACTGGCTCAACTAACAAAATATTATCTACTTTGGTAGCTCATAATAGCACAGTCAACCCAATTCTGACTTCTCATTATTTTGTTCCTAATACTTAAGGTTTCAAATTTAGGTCCAAAATGTCTTGTACAAGTAAAAGGAGATCAAGCACTTATAAGTACAAATTCAAACTTGCTCCCAAATGATATGAAATTTTTCATTCGATTCTTTTTTAAGTTTAATGCACTCGTTGGCACATTTTTAGTTGGCTGAATTGATTTGGATATTATTTATGATAATCCAACTTAAATAACACAATATTATCCTCTTTAATGATTCAAAGTAACATATCAAATCCAATTTTAATCTCTCACAGTTTTGTTTTTAGTATCTAAAATTTCAAGTTAAAAATTAAAAAGTCTAGTATTAATTAAAAAGATTAGTATAGTCATAAATACAAGTTTAAATTAACTCTCAAATAATGTATCAGCTTAAAAAACAGTCACTATGTAAGGTGGCTTTGAAATTTTAAAAAAATACTTGGTCGTCCGGCTAACATCAATAAAGAACCATCTCGCTAATCCAATCATTACTACCAGCACATCTTGTTAATTTAATCGCTGACAACTTCAACTGAGGAAATGACAAGAGACCTCACATGTTGTCTGTCGAAATCAAAGCAACACCATCAATCCAAAACCATCATAAACGTTGTCAATCCTTGCCACCATCGTTCCACCAAAATCGCTGAGCATTTGATTATAGTGTCATTATCAGATGACACCCAATCTAAATTTTAAAAAATAAAGAAAATCGCCCTTTCTCTTTCTTGCTTCACTATTTAAATGAAGTCGTTGGTACTAAAACAGTAGTTTGATAAATTTAAAATGACATCATTTTGAACAAGGAGTGTGTGATTTTATAAATATTCAAACCTTTTATAACCATTAAATTCTTTTTTTTTTTTTTTGGTTTTGATGATTGGTTTTTAAGATAAGTAATAAATTCTTTTCCTTTCTAGCTATTTGAAGCAAGAAATAAAATCATGTAATCGCAATTGACCTCTCTTATGGTGACACTATGCTAAGAAAGAAAATTAAAAATAAATAATAGAGAAAGAAAGCTTGATCACCTTTAATGAAAAATGCTAAATCAAATGACAGTTGATTAAAAGCCTAGGATGAAGCCGTTTTCCAAGCGAAATTGCAGAATGCTAATCATCAGAGCTGCTAAGATAGGAATTATCCACCATTTTCATATAGATTTTGATGCCCTTCTTCAAGTAACCTGCAACACCTAATGATTTAATTGCCACTGATATTGCTCAGTATAATAATGAACGAGAAATGATAAGTTATTTTGTAGGAGATATACCTAATCATTTTTCTTCATGATTTTCCAAAATACTAAGATATTCTGGTTGCTGTTTTCAAATGCAAGCAAAGCAAGAACACCGAGTACACAATTTACGAAAACTAGATCCTAAAATTAAAAATGATAATTAATAATTGTTACCTGTAACCCTTAAGATGCCTAAGTCTGCAATAAAATTAAATAAAAAACAGTGTTAACTTGCTTTTCAAATTTCTCAGATTTTCACTCTCGAAGGTCTCCTCTGTCTATCCGAGAGCATTGACAACACTTAGATCATTGAACTAGGAGTCTTCATAGTTTTGTTAAGCTTCAAATGGAGAAGTATTTCTAATGGAGCTGTTTTCAACTTTTCATGATTGTTTGCTACTTCTCTTACTAAATTATCAGTCCACAATCATTTGATTCATTTGATTGCCTCAAACTATCCTGCCTAGTTTTTATAGCATCTTTTAAGATGATTCCTGTATACACACAAATCAAGATATACCAAAATCTTACTTTTTCTACACACACATACTTCTATTGTCAATTGATTCTTGGAGTAGAATCAAGAACTCCTTGCAATTTCTGAGCTTTTTTCCCGAAAAGCAATCAAAGCATTCATTTGCTTATTCAAACTTTTAGCCTCAGGCTATACTTCTTTCACCTTTAGTCCAGTAAAAATTGTCAAATTTGTATTTCAGAGCCAACTTTGTTCACACAATTCACAAAACTAGATTGACTTTCGATTTCGTTTTTAGAGGGGCCGTTGACGTTGTTCTGTCTCTATATTAAAACACTGAAAGCTCTGTAGGTGTCATGGTTCGCTTAATCTCAGCTAGTCCAGCATTCTGCATGTTTCTCTGCTTCGCGCATTGGATTTCCTCAAAAGAGTCATGAATTTATCATTGTTCACGTAAGCTTCTTGCCATTCAGGCATCATTTGTGATGCAAATTCCTTCCCAAACTTCATCCTTCAATTTTTCAGTGAGCAACGATGTTCGCACTTCCTGAGCACACGAGGATGGCTCTTTTTCTATGTTAATTCTCTTGTGTTTTGCTGGTAATTAATCAGTGGAAGGAGAAGGGAATTGAGATTTGAGAATGAAGAGACTATTGCTGGGAGGTATACATATTGTCAAAGACATGCATACATACACATATACGTGTGTGTGCAAATACAAACTCACGTGATATAGAAATAGGTATAGCATTCTCTGATAATTTTAACAGAAAGCATTCAGAATTGGCCATCCGAATTTTGATAACTAACAACAAATCACGTTTTGCTTTCATGGTACATACTAATTTGTCATCTGTCCTATTTATTATAATTCTTACCTAATATTGACATAGTAATTCATTTACAATCTTTAATTAGCATCCAATATCTTTCCTTAATCACAACACTGGTAATAGTTAAAACCCGTTAGTGAATGAAGTTATATCTTCTTCTTCTATTTTAACTTATATTATTGAAAGTTATTTAGTTATAAGTTATATTACTGAAAATTATTAGCTCTGTTTGGATTTCAAGAAAAAGAAAATCAGAAGAAAATAGCAAATGCAAGTGGCCAAAATTTAACCAAAGTTAAAAGCTTTCCAATCCTCTCTCGCCTATTTTCCCAGCGTTCAAACATCTTATCTCATAAACAAATTAACAAAATGAATTTGGGAATAATAATAATAATACTACTAATAATCCATCAAATCAGATAATAAAAGAGGTTAATCAGGCACATTAGAGTCAGAAATCTCGTGTGCAAAGTGCCGCTCATAGCACCATTAAACTGCAATGGTGCTGCTTTCGCACAGTAATTTCATCACTCTCTTTCATTATCACAAAAAGAAGAAACAGTACATCAATCATAATAAAATTGAAAGAAAAACTCAGAAACAAATCCAAAATGTAATACGTGTCGACCTCTATAGCATCTGGATGCTTTTTTTTTTTTAAACCTTTGTGGCCCTAATTAGCGTTTGTTATTTTACCAACATCAAAACGGTGCATGGAGTTGAAAACCATACAAGCTGATGGGCTTGTTCTGTGGGCCTCCAAGATCCAAGTCCATCTCCAGGATCCAAGTCCATCTGATCTAAGAAAATCCCTGAAGCTCGGACCCTACTCCTGCCAAATATCAGGACTTCTGAAACTGATTTTACATCCTCTCTTGCGTGCACAGCTGACCTTTATTGATGGGAGTTGTTCATTGTAGCAGTTAGTTCCCATACCTTAATGAAAAGTGACCTTTCATCCTTTAATGTTGATGTTTTGTTAATGTCCGAGTCATTCCCGAAATTGTGTTTGCTTTGGTATATATAGAGGTTGAATATAAATGAAATCTGTGTGTGGCCTGTTATCTGCAGTTTCTGAATAAAAGAAATTCCTTCCTTCAACCAGCTTTTAGTTGGAACAACAAAGAGCACTGAGTTTTAACTCATGGTTGGACAACTAATGCAGAAAGACAAATAAATTTACAAAGTTTGTAATGTATTTTGGATCATTTTGTAACTGGTATTTATATGTTTGTAATTTTAGTGATTAAAATTTTTGGAATATAATGATAAACATTTATGATACTAAACCAAAGATAAAATTGGAAATTTTTCTCATGAAAATACCAAACTAAAATGATAAAATAATATTTTATTTAAAACACAATGATTCATATCATGTATCATTACAATTCAGTTAAGATCCTATATAGTTCTATTAAGATTTTATATAGCCCATTGGAAATTTGTACTAATAAATTAATTTGATATCTGTACAGTTTATACTAATCTGTCTTCTATCTTAAATCTTACCTAATATTGACATATTAATTCATTTTTAATCTTTAATTAGCTTCCAATCTCTTTCCTTAATCACAACACTGTTGCTAGTTAAAACCCATCAGTGAATGAAGCGGGGTCTTGCCTCCCACTTATTTCTTTTTATCTCTATTAATGTTTCTTTAACATTTAATGTTTTATCTCAAGTGCCCTAATTTGCCTCGGATTTAAAATTATTCAAGAAAATGGTAGAAGAAGTGCTATTGCCTACCGAAATTGCCTAAATCTAATGTTTCGGATGCCAGAAGATTGAAACGAAAAAAAAATCTGAGCTCCCTTTGGATTTTCAAAATAAAAAAAAAATTCTGAGCGCAAGAACGGGCCATTTTATAACATAGGGTATTTTTTTTTTCCTCTAATCGACGGTTGTTTTTTTATCCATGTCAAAATAGCGTGTGTCGTTTCAATTCATAGGGTAAGCATAGTTCCGTGTCAACTTAAAACTTTGTGGAACCGAACCGGTTAGCTCGATTTTTGCCGCTTATTTCGGCCTAGTTTCAGTATTACATAACAAAAATCCTAATAATCATAATTGTAGACAAACAAAGAAACAAACCTTAATTGTAATACCTGTTGACCTTTATGCCTCTGCATTATAAATGTTGAGTGGCGCAAGGACGGGCCATTTTATAGCATGGGGAATTTTTTTTCCTTTTTTTTGTTGTTTTGCCCTTGTTGATGGTTGATTTTTTACCCACGTCAAAATAGTGTGTATGGTTTCAATTCATAGGGTGAGCATAGTTTCATATCAACTTGGAACTTTATAAAATCAGATCAGTTGATTCGATTCTTGAGCTAAAATTAAACCAGTTTATTTCGATCCAATTTCGTATTACATAACAAACAAACCAAACTAAGTGACACCTAAAATTTTGTGAAATCCAACGAGTTGGTTGGAGTCTTAAACCGAAATCGAACCAGTTTATTTTGGTCCGATTTCCATATTACATAACAAAAATCAAACCAATTCCCGCATGAAAATTCAAACACCAAAACCTCATGTTTCATATGCATGTCTCTTACCATTGTGCCACATACTTGAAATGTAAGCTTTATTCATAAGTTGTTATATCTAAAGTAATTTAAGTAAAAATAAATAACATAAATTATTTAACTAATATAACATTAACATTTGAAATTTTTATTAAAATTATGAAAAATTAATTTCAGTATGTTCAAATAAACACTTTCTTCTGAAGCACACTACATGTTATTAAAATTTATTACTGAATTTATATAAACACAAATATTACATAAAATATTTTCATATTTGATTTAGTAAATAATTTATCAAAAAATACACTTTTAAATTATTTAGTTATTGAGAAAGAATTAATCAATGTGTTAACAATTTTTATTTAATTTAATTTGTCATATTATTTGTATAATAATTTAATAAAATCATGTTTTACATATATTTATTTTAAAATTATTGAACAAGTTAACAATTATAATAAATAAATATATATACGTTATAATATTATTATATTTATAATTTTATTATTATAAAAAAATTAATTTTTTTTTTATGATGTTTTATATTAATTTGAATAATAATATAATATTTTTAAATAATTTATCGTATATTAATTCTCTTTGATAAATTATTTTTCTTTCTTTTCTTCACTTAATTTTAAAAATTGAATTTTTTGTTCATGCATTTTAATACTTTTGTAATTTAATATTATTAATTTTATTTTTAATTTTTTTATCATTTAAATTTATGATTTAAGTGAATACTTATAATGTTATGCTTAAACGAATATTTACAATATAAGTTTTGTTAAATAATTTTAAAAAAATGAGATAATTAATAGATAAAGTATCCAATTTTAGAACCGATACAAGAAAAATAGGATATCATGATAAATATGGTAAATCTCAATATTAAATTTTATAAATTGATTTTATTTAGAGTAGGTTACAGTTTCAAATGAAATTGGAACCAAACCTTAACATGCTCCTCCTTATCAATTCAATTTTGAAAAAATTTTTAAAATAACTTTATTTTTAATATCANCCTCCTTATCAATTCAATTTTGAAAAAATTTTTAAAATAACTTTATTTTTAATATCATTTACGTAAATAATCAATTTTTTTTTTCTTACTTACTTAAATAATTCTAAAATTTTTGAATAAAATTATTCCCATTTACATAATATTTTGGACAAAATTGCCTTTATGTATATGAACATTAATTATGTGTTGAAGTAAGTAAAAAAAAAAAAAAACTCAAAATTGAGAGCCGAAATTTAAGAAATCAAATTTGCAAATTTTTTGAACTTAAATTAGTATTACAAATAAGCATATCTTGTTATTATTTGTGAGTGATTTGTATTAATTTCATGATTATAATCGTAAAATAATAATAATAATAATAATAATAACAACATATGTATAGATCTACAAAATTTATGTTTGGCTAAGCAAATTTGAAAAAATATCAGGCATTTTTTATTGGCAATTGCTATCGGAGCAGCTATCTTAATAGTAATACTACACAGTCGTAATATTGGCGTAGTTGGGTTGTCGCAGAGGCATTGCATTGTTGCCGTATGCAACTGTTGGTTACAGCCATGCAACCTCGTTGAGTCCAACTGGACTCATTTAGAGCCCAATGAAGGGCTTGAAATTGAGTCCTTAATGGACTCATTTCCAAGCCTATTAAAGGGATCGAAATTGAGTCCACTGGGGGCTCATTTTTTAGCTTAATTAAGGGCTCAAAAATCTAATTGGCTCATTTCAAGCTCGGTCCGGAGCTCAATTTCCAGTTAGATCTAGTAAAACCTAGTTTAATTAATTTTTTTCATTTTTTAAATTTAAAATATAGCTTATTATATTTTGGCAGCATTATTTTACTACTAGTGACTACTACTTTTTTGTAATAAGAAATTATTTTCTGCTATTTGAGCAAGAAAAATTGAAAGCTATCCATAGTTGAAAATTGGTTTAAATGACCACTCATGTCTCGACCTCATTATTGTGATTGATAGCTATACGCCGAATCAAAATGAAATAACAACAATACAACTCTACCTATTTGCACAAATATACTTCAATCATTTTTTAGGTATTTAAGAATTACATTTTTTAGGTAATCTCATTCATTATATGTTTTTACGAGAGGTTCAGGTAAATAGTAACAACAACGAGATATGGTTTCTCGTTAGAGATAAAAGTGTTCATTTCTAGAAGATGGAGTTCGAGTTGATCACTGGTTTAAATTTTGGACACTATCTTATGAGGAATTAATTAAGAGTACTTGACTCATAAACAGTTATTTTAATAGTCAGGTGGTCATTACCTTAGATGATATTGATAGATTATATGAAGAGCTTAATTTTTCTACTATTCTTGATTTGGATACAATGTGATTGTCACTCTTTTTCTACTTGGAGAGATTGTTATTCAGTCCAAGTGGTAGAAAACATGCAAATTAGTGGATTTTAGACATATTAGATGATCTTGATTAATTCAATTAGTATATAAGAAAACATTGTATGATTGCATACTTTAAAGTACTTGTAATGTACAATTTGTACACAATACACCAATTATAGAAGGGATGCACCACAATTAATAATAGCAAACAAGCTATTTAGAAAGAACTATAATTTAATTGGGATCCTTATTGCATTTCAGGTATATAATCATGAATTAATTATACTAAAATAACACATTTTATTTATTTATGATATACTTATTATTTTTTTTGTTATATTTTTTCTAAGTTTGAATATATAAAACTGTGTTTAATGTGTATAATAACCTCGCTTTGAGGATGAACAATAATATCCTATGAATCATGAGTTGGAAGAAAATAAGAAAGTATTTTGATAAAAAATCATTAATCACAAACTTGTTCTTGTAAGACTCAATAAATATTTATATTCTCTAATAACACGTTTTATTCATTATCTTTGTGTTTTTTGTAGATGCCTCATGTGTTTCGCATTTTAAAGGTAAAGCCAGATGGTTTATCAATATATTTGGCAATTGATAGAGATTACAGAGCTTGAGGGTGTATATGGAGATAGCATACTCACAGAGCCCGTTGCTCATTGTCAAGACCTTAGTGTTTTTCACGATGAGTTACACATAAATCATGTAGATACTAATACTATTAATGCATCTAAATATTATGCACCAAAAATATGGTTTTAATTATAATCGTACTTGTCTATTCAGTAAAGTACATGTACTAATGTTTATTATATGCAATTGTAGGAAGCACAATTGTTAGAGCACACTTCTATACCATCATCACATGCCTCACCCTATGAATATTATATACTGCATGTCTTCCTTGATAAGCATTATATACCATGTCTCACCTTAATATTAGTATGTATTGCATGCCTCACCTCATGAAAAATATGTATCACTTAGGATGACGAGTTTTGGAGGGAAATGTTGACCTGCTTTGAAAAGGTTACCAAAGATTTCTAAAAAATCTACGATATGAGTTTCAAGGTCTAAAGAAGAAGTTAGACATGATGTTCATGATCTCAGATAGGATACATCATACATTGGTGAGAAAGTCAATAAGTTGTCAATGGCCTTTTTCAAATGGATGCAGGTGTCCAGTTCTCGAGCACAGTATAAAGACCCATTCATTGCCAATCAATGCAATGTCACTGGTAATCATATCTAATTTATTTTTTTTCATTGATATCAGTAAAAAAGATGCTTGAGGTCCACGTACTTACTTTGCTTACTAGTGGTATAGTTCAATTTGACATGAAATTTGAAGTGCTTTTATTGTTTGTATTGCACAAAAATTGTCTAAGTTCATATTATAAAAAAAACTTTGTCCATTTTTTTTAAAGTATAAATCTATTAATAAAATTTGCACTATGTTTTCTATAGGAGGAGGAAGTATATAACAATGTTAAAGTCTACATCATCACCAAGCTTATATCAATACATCATAAGAGTCATTTTGGACAAATATACAAAATGAATCCATAAACTAAAGCTCATACATTAATCCATTAAAGAGATATCATATATTCTCTTTCAATTGGTTATTACTTTAATATGCAACTGACTTGGTCATCAATCCTTTATCACTTTACAATGATAATGTATATGTCAAATACAAGACACCACAGTGGTAGTGCTTCATCTTTAACCAAACTCACAATTAAAGGATAATGTGAGTAATATATACATTATAATATTGAACTTAACATATATTTGCAACTAATATTTTTATTTTGTTGTATCAACTCATTGATTAGTATTTATCCACACTTACACACTGACAGTGTTAAGAGTAGCAACTCTGATAAACGGGTCATATTTATGTTGTGTCTAGTAATGTAAAGATAAATTTTATACTAACACAAACATGACCTATTTATTATTCATGTTAAAATTGATAAACAAGAATATGACTCGTTTAATAAAAGTGTGATACGACATGACATAATTACCTGTTTATTAAATGAATAATAATATTTTTAAAACGATAGGACCTATTAACCCATTTATTTGATTAAAATAATTACCATTTAACCAATTACCACGATTTACCTATTTAACCCCAATTAACCATTTAACATAAATTTCACTCATTTAACCATTTACACTAAGCATAAAAATAATTAATTAATATGTTATATAAGAAACAAAATCAAAATTATTCATAAAAAAAAATACATAACACACATCAACAAAGTATAATATGAAAACACTTATCAAATTTTACATTAAAATTTAAAT
The DNA here is from genome assembly GCA_032402905.1 of Khaya senegalensis. Classification (NCBI taxonomy): domain Eukaryota; kingdom Viridiplantae; phylum Streptophyta; class Magnoliopsida; order Sapindales; family Meliaceae; genus Khaya; species Khaya senegalensis. The sequence goes on along the minus strand of CP135549.1, from coordinate 5,260,320 downwards.
GTATTAAAAAGTTCACCAATAATGTAAAGAAATATCATAGAATCCTCCAAATAACTAAATATAACAATCCATTTTGAAATATACTATTTCAAATAAAAGATAGAAAATAAAAATATCAATAAATAGTAACCACAAACCAACCAATGCCCTAAATGCTTGCAAAATAAGTTGAAAAATGATAAGTGTATTTGAAATATAAATTTAAATTAATTAAAAAAATAATTGATCAAACCTTTCAATGGTGAGTAAAAGAGATACTTTCTTCGGTTGGAGTGTTATGAATAAATAAATTAACTATATTTTTGGTGACCTTTTCCAAGTAGATACCTAAATGTGTTATATCAACTAAAATAAAATAAAAATACTAAATATGTAAGAATGTGTCCAAATTATTAGTAATTAAAAGAATAAAGTTTTAAATATAATAAATATAAACAAAATTTCAAAAATATTACTTTTCTTTCCAAAAATTCAATCTCGTGCAAATTAATACTTCCACTTTGTTTGGTTTAAGTGCACTGTAATGTTGATCAAGAACTTGACCACCAATGCCAAATGTTGATTCAGATACAACTGTTGATATAAAAATAGTTAAAATATCACGTGCCATGAAAGAAAGTCGAGATAACAAAATTCATTTCCCTTCCAAAATGCAAAAATATCGAAATCAACATTCCTATCAACACGTGGTTCATCTAAATAAAGTTATAGTTGTGCGTTTGTGTAAAGACAAAAGAATAATCCATTAAAAGTAATATTATTAGAATAATAATTAAAGTGTAAAAAAGAAATTAAAATTACTTCAAGGCATGTATTTAATTTTCCTCTGCCTTTGTTATTTTGTTTTCCACTTGAATAAATATCAACATGAATGGAAGCTGATATAGCAAAAGAAGATGTACTTGAATTGGCCATATATTCATCACATAAAAAATATAATTTGTCTCGAACATTGACCAATTCCATTGAATTATGACCATTAATTTTGCTATATGCCCACTCAACAAATATCAACTTATAACAGAGATTTAAGATAACCACAATAGCTAATATTATGCAAAATTAGACCAACACTTTAAAAATTTATTTGACATCTTTTTTTTTATAACTTTTAAATAAACATTCTCACTATTAGAATATTTATTGAAAATTAAAAAAGCTGCGCACACACCTTAGGAAAGTACAAATTTAAAGTGTGATATCTTAACTCAAAAAATGTGCAAATAATATCATAAAAAAGCATTAAAAACTAACTAATATTCTTTAAAATACTCCATTCGTCTTCTGAAGGACAATGTTATAATTAGAATCACTTAAATACAAGTGACAAAAAGTAGCTTTATAATAAAATATATTCTTTAGCATAAGGTAAGAAGAATTACATTTTGTTGGTATATCTTATCTTAAATCTTTCTTACCATCTAAAAACACTTGTCTCACATATTCCAAAATCTTTTGTTTTCTTAGTTGTGATCCTTTTCATATATTTCATAGTTTTACAAATTTTAAACAATTCATTTTCCATTGATTTCAATCCATCTTGTACAATTAAATTGATGATATGAATATAACAATAAATGTCAAGTAATCTCCATTACATATAAGTGCTTTCCTAATCCTCAATTAAAATTTCAACATATTCACATAAGAATTATTAGTAAAAGTATTATCCAAAACTATTGAGAATATCCTTTTCTCAATATCCCATTCAGACAATAATTTTTCAGCCAAACAAATTCCATTATGCTGTAGTGACATCAAGTTAAAATTCAATAATTTCTTTTTTAAAATCTAACCCTCATTAATATCATGTGTAATGAAAAATATATAACCATCTATTGTAATTGAAGTCCATAAATTACATGCCAAACAAAGTCTACCCAAAATTTTCTCCATCATTTTTTTAATTTTATCCTTTTCTCTATCATGTATATTCAACTCATCAACTTTAGCAATATTTCTAGATATATTACAAACTCCATGTTACAAATACTCAAAAAGTGCTATTATGTTATCATACTCAACAAATTGAAATGATAAATCATGCTTGACAATAGTATACTTAAAATATCAAAATACACAGTGAAATCAAATTGTGGAGCACATGTAGACATAGAACTTAAACTATGGCCTATAATCACTTGATAGGGACAATTTAAGATAATTGGCTAAATGTTTATACATGTTACATGTCCCATAACTACTTTCAAAAATGTACATTTTCCCACATAACTTGGATCGTAATTTCTTATCCAAAAAAGCCTTAAGAGGCAACTTCTTAAATATTTTTCACACTTTAGATGTTTGTCTTCTCTTGCGTTTTCCATCATGTCTCCTTGGCTCATCTATTGATATATTATTATCTTCTACCAAATTAATTAAATTCATGTTAACATTAGGAACTGAATTTGACTCCATCTACAAATCTAAAATGATCCTACACAACAAAGTTGCAAACAATGATTTAAAAGTTTTATTGATATGATCATTGTATATTAACAAAAATAATTAAAATAGTTAATTCCTAAGTAAACATTATTATATTATATGAGATGATTATCCAAGCACATGGACATGGTGAGATGTCTTTCTAATTCATATAAAATAAAGTAATGTTCACATTTATTATACTATTTCAAGTAACTGAAATTACTTTTTGAGTCTCATCTCTTCATCAACTAAATTATCTTTTAAATGAAAAACATGCAGCTATTTAATAATATATAATCAAAGCTACTATTAATTTTGATTAATTTCTATTTTTCAATTAAAGTTATATTAGAAAGAAACACCATACGTAGTATTATATAATTCAATTAATACTTTTACGTACCTCTCAATCATTAATAGTGAGGTACATGTACAGTATTAATATATGCTCAATTAAATTAAACTAAAATATTGTCAAAGTATTAATATCCACAACTAAAGCAGTGTCTTCTAATAACATTATTTAAAATTTTAACATAACAATGAATGAAATTTAATTATACAATTGAAAAACAAAGCAATGAGATAATGCTAGACGTTCAATTTTTGTCACTATTAGCTAGATAAATCAACAAGGTATAAACACAACATTTTCTCTATAGATATTTGGTAGTCTTGTCTATGTGTACTCTCATCAGCAATAACTATTTCATAGGAGAAGAAGCAACCATTAAACAAAGAACAAAGGAATGAATGTGGATGCACAGTAAATTACAGCATTTAAGATTGAAAAATTAATATTCCAAACATATTCATTTTTCTTGTTTTCGACAAAAGGAGAAGAATGAAGTTATAGCGGTGTAGAGCATATATTAAATTCTTTCATATTAACTTTTATAACTTTGTTAATTTAAGTTATTACAAATAATATAAAATATTTATTACATTAAGAAATATTAATAAAATACAATGATAAGTTGTATTGTAATAATAAAATAATTACAATAAACAATTGAATAATTTAGGTTATATAACATATCTAATATGTCGTAAGTATATTTTAACATTATTTATTAATATTTAACAAGGTTAATAATTATTTGATTTTATTTTAGGATTTATTATATTAACATAATACTATCATAAATATTTAATGTCTATGTATATGTGTGTGCATGTGTATGTTATGAAATTTAATAAATTCAAATTTTAAAGAGATTAACTGTATAAATAATTTGATTACTATCATCTCTCAAATTTACTAAAGTTAATATATTATGTTTTTAAGAAGTTATTATTAACCCACATAAACATTTTAATTTTTTATTGTCTATAGATACTTATTAGGCCTCATATTAATTATTAATTAGAATATGTATTTATAATTTCATTATCATATTAAACTAAACATTCTAATTTTTTATTGTATCAAATTTATTTTATGTAGAAAATATTATGAATCACACAAAAAAAAAATAATAATAAGTTGGTTGATTCAAATGTTACTTTTACCCATTTATTATTATTGGGTAAAAAATGGGTTGGTGAATTGTAACACAATTATTTAAATAATTGATTGTGTTGTAAATGGGTTGGTAGTTAATAAATAAGTTAATGGGTTGTAAATAGGTTAACGGATCAAAAACCAATTAACATAACATGATTATCCTACTAACTAATCATATTGTAAATAAGTTAATGGGTTAAAAATCTCAAATTCAAAAATAACTTGTTTATTAAACGGGTGATACTAATACAATTTATTTATTAATTGTGTCAAAACTTTTAAACTCAAACCTAAATTTTCGTGTCAAATAATAGTGTTATATCAATTTTTTGCCACCTTTGGACATCATTCATGTCCTTGTGTTGTGTTACAGTAGTAGATGGTCATAATAGTGATAACAATGTTATAACTTAGTTTAGTATAACATCGATAGTATTTAATCATGTTTTTAAAGATTTTGTGGTGCAAACCAAACTATTTTTAACATGGGAGAAGACGTGCTGAACAATTCAAATTAAGCATTTTTCATCTTGGTCAAGAGATAAAACAACACGTGAAAGGTGACTCTGATGGTATATTAAAGGATTGAAGTATTGTAGACATTATTTTTATTTTTACCTTTATATGTTGTGCACTTGTCTCACTATTATATAATAGTGTACAACTCATTCCCTTCTAAACATTCTAGAGAATCGATGCATAGCATGCTAAATGACAATACCACTAAGTTTTATTACCTTATATGCTGAGATTGGGTGGGTTTTATGAAGCGAGGCCAGAGTTGGATGACAATATCACTAAGTTTGGTTATATTTATTGTAATAAGTTACCATGTTACATCATGAGTAATGCAGATTTTGATATTTTCACATTAAAATTCATTGAGTATTTGGACTTAGAGTGAACTTAAGATTTTAAGTCTAAGGAAGGGCCACTATTTAGGTTACGAAATTTTACATTGAGTTTTCTAATTGACTTGTATATATACTTTTAATATTATGTTATGTTCATTATTTTAACTAGTAATTTTTATGAAATAATAACTTAAGTTATTATTTTTAAAAATTTTACATTGAGTTATCTTCATCCATTGTAAAATTTAAATTTATGAAAATTTTACATTAATTTCTCTTATTAATTTATATTGAGTTTTTTCTATTACATGTACACCTATATAATTATTACATATATTATAAAATTTTAAAGTCCTAAATTGAAATTTTTGAAAATTTTGACAGAGTTTCCCCTTATAAAATGGAATCCTATGCATAAATCAAGCACCTATAATACTTCAAAATTCTTATATTTTTTCAACAACCATATTCAACAAATAATATAAATATGTTTTAATTATACATGATAAGCTATAATATAGTAATAACAATAACATAGTAACACCTTCAGAAAAAAACAACTGATAAATTATTTACGCATAAGTTACAACAATAATAAATTGTTTACACAAGATTATAATAATATTATTATTATTACATTTCAATCTAGTCATGATACATTGAGTTCCAAAAAGATGTGCAATTATGTCTGTGTTAGCAACAACAAGAACATCTTTAAATGATCATCTTCTCACCTACAGATGGGAGGCATTGCTTTCTTAGTTGATCTATTAGAATGCGACCTAGTGACAACCTAACAATGATGGACTTGATTTATTATGAAACAATTCAAAATCTTATATCTCTAAACGAATGAATCTCTTTTGCATATGTTGCCATTATTGATCCATTCTTACAATAATCTACACAAAAATCTCTATATCAACTTTGAGTATATTTAATTACTTCCATAGTATATGAAAATAATAGTTACTACAACTAAAACCACCTACATTAGCACAACATTAAGCTCACTTCAAATTCAAATTCAAATTCAAAATATGATATTGGATAAACTGATAATGTTAGTAAGGTTAAATTCGTCTCTCTTATTTTCTCATATGTAATACTGGTTAGAAATTCTATTGCATGTTTTACCGTTTCCATTCTCTTCTCATAAAACTAAAGTTGTTATACTGTTTGTATGCAATCTGCCAAAACTATAATTGGAAGATTACGTGCATCGTTTAGTAGTGCATTCAAACTGGTATTATCTTACTAAAAAAAAAAATACCTAGTCCATTTATAAAACCCAACTTTATTTTGAAAATAGCTTGCAATATCTGAATATATTAATCTTAACTTCTTCATATATTTTTCAAACTCACTCTGTATATATGCCTGTATAGTAATATAAAACCCTATAAAAAAAAGTGTTATTCTTTTGATTTTTCACTTATATTTCATTTTGAGGTTGCTTTTAATATGATAAAAACAAAATGCATGATATGATTCAAGAAATACCAACCTTACAACCTTTAGTATATTATCATTTTGATCTGATATAAATACCAAATCAGATACTATGCTAATTATATCTCGTGACTTGACCAAGAATCACACCCATGATATATTATTTTTAAAGTCCTTAATCCTAAATGCATGGGATAAATTTGGTCATTTTTATGAAGAGCATTCGCTACAAACTGTCCGCTAATATATTTTTTTCTTTTGAAAAAAAAAAGTGTTATTAATAACAATCATAGAACGAAAATAAGGTATACATGGTCCAAACGCCATGAAAAAATATAAAAATGGTCTTCATTATCTGTCTTAATATGAGTTACAATGCATGAGTTTCTATCTTCTAAAACATGATAAAATTATAGTAATATTTTAAAAAACTCAATTAAATCCTTACATACTAATCTTTGTGTCTTTTCCCTTCCAAAGTACACTTTATAATAAAATACAAGAACTTTAAACTTTGGGTGTATGTCATGTTGATTGTTTATCAAGTATAAACTCTATTATAGTTTTAAAACTTCTCCGTTACATGTTCATAGATAAATCAAATACTTGTTTAATGATGACCATGTTGTAGCTAATCATTTCAACAACTATGTATTAGGTCAATCCATTTAACAAACAAATATTTTTTATTTTTATTTATATTAGTTGCTCTAATTTGCAATTTACATTTGTTAACTATATATTTTACCTCGAAACGATTCGTTATGAATTTAGCAACCTTGAAGTGAAAATGCTTCTTTAGTGCTACTCAGCCTAGTACATCTCTAAATCTTTTTTGGAATTAAAAATCTAACCAACACACAAGTCATTGAATTCAAGACTAGAAAATTCATCATACAACCTGAAAAATGTTAATGACATTAGTGGTAAACATTAAAGATAACTAGATGGCCCACTATATCACCTTGGCATCTTATTGAACTGTTTCTTTGGTTTAGTCTCATAACTACAATAAGCATTGCATCAGCATCATCTATAAAAATGTCAAGTATGTCAATGTCTTACATACATAGTTCACTATCAAAATAATCATGTGTGGGGTCCTTATTGTATTGATATGAGGAATATTCTTTATGAATTACTAGATTTTAAGTAACATACTATGTGGGAAGAGTAACATACTATATATGAGGAATAACCTACTCTACAATTAAAGTGACATGCTTTACAAGAAATGTTCAGTGTGAATGTGGACTGACATGCGCAACAGCAGAATAATATTCAGTATAACTGAATTGATTACTCCCCCAAGAAAAAAAAAAATGGTTACATAAAGACTTTTACATTAATAGGTTTCAAAAGAGAAGTATAGGAAACAATAAATTTGTAACAATTATGCACTCTATGGTGACATACAATAGACTAAAAATCTTATATTGTACAATTGCTCTGTTTTTGACAAAAGCAAATATGTTAGCGTTATCTTTCATAAACACATACATAATAGATCCTGTAAGGGTAATTTCAAACTTATTTTGATATTAATACTAAATTGTGCTAAATCATTATCATAACGTTCTTGTATTCATCTAATAATTGTTGATAATTGACATTTCTCAGTATAGCTAAAAGTCACATATCTCCACTAATATATTTTTTGACCACATAAGAAAATGTCTACCATGATCTTTTATATTCAATAGTTATAGTAAAAAATTCTTCAACCATACCTATTAAAGAGTAACAAAGACCATATTAATAATCAAATTAAATTTACAAAAATTTATTGCATATAAGTTAGATTACATAAAAAAAAAATAATTATACAATAAAATAAAAAAAATTAATTAAATTTTCACGACATGTATAAGGCTCAATTTTAAAGTCAAAAATTAGGCTAGAAATGTAACCCTAAAGAGTGCTCGATTTTTTGTCTACTTTCGGAGTCAAAATTGGGCTCAAAATTGAAGTACTCAAAATTGACTCAAGGCTACAAACTCAACTGGTTTTTACATTTTTCGGACTCAAGATTTTTCAAGTGTTTTTCGTAGCCAAAATTTAACACATAAATTTAACATGTAATCCAAAAAAAAATAACATTAACGTACAAGTATTGAATCATGAAATTAAATTAAACAAAAATAAAGAAAAATAAGGAAAAGATAATGCACAACTTATTTGTTTTTATTTTCGTATAATTTCATAATCATAGAAATATGTTATTTTATGTATTACAATCAATTTACACCATTAAACTTGCATATTGAATGTTTAAATATTAATTAGAATTTTAGGGAGAATGTAATCTAATCATTGTGGTTTATGTTTGTATATAGTTATATATGAGGATAATTTTGTCTAAAAATTTTAAAATTGACAAAGTTGGTGACAAAAAATAAATTTGACTATTTACATAAATAACCTTAAAAATAAGAGTTTTTTAAAAATTTTTCCTTCAATCTTAGTAAGTTCAAGAGTTTTATTATTTTTGAATAATTTTGTCTTCACATAATCACTTATGCTGAAAGTACAAAATAATAAAATTTGTGAACAATACATAAGTAGTACAAATTAAAAATAAAAAAAATAATTTTTAACTTTTAATTTCTTGTTTAAACAGTAAAATTAATTATATTAGATAAATAAAAATTAAAAATTTATTGAAAAATAATTTGTAGAGTAAGATTTAAGTTAATTTAAAAAAGTAGATTTTTGAAAAATGAATTGATTTTTTAATTAAAAATTTCTATATAATTAAAAAAATCAATTTGGATTAAATATACATAATAAACAATAGGTGATTAAATTAAATTTCTTTACAATAAAATTGTAAATAAAAAATAAAAAAGTTAACAAAATGAAATACATTGCTACAAATGTGATTACTGTGCATTCATATACTATTCACAAATTTTATCATTTTATGTTTTAAATATAGGTGATTATGTGTGACAAAATTATCCAAAAATAGTAAAATTAATTAACTTAATAAAATTGAATTAAAGTTAGTTATTTATATAAATAACTTCCAAAATAAGATTATTTTAGAAATTTTTTCGTAAACAAAAATTTATAAAAACTTAGTATTTTCAATCATTTTGTAATTGATATTTACCCTTATGATAAATATCATTGTATCATTATGATCTAGTTGAAATTGTATATTATATAATGATTTTATATAGTCGAGTTGGTATTATTAATATTTTAAAATTTGTACATATAAATTAATTTATTAAAATTTTAAGATGATTTAAAACATTTTGAAGTTTGAATTTATTAATTTTTATCAAACTAATGAGAAATTTAATTTTATATTTATGTATTTATTTTAAAAATTGAGTGATAAACATATATTTGTTGAAATAATAAAATATGTGAATAGTAATATGTGTTTATAACATTGTATCAATAAATTGAGTTGTTACAAGATGAATTTTTAATATAAGATAAAGAATTTTATCAAATACTTCCTTAAGATTTGTAGTAATTCTTCTTTTTATTTTGTGGTAATTTGATTTTATTTTTGAGATATTTTATATTTATTAATTTAAATCTTATATTAATTGAATAACTTTTAATAAAATATAATAATGAAGTGTCATGTGACACTATATTTTAAAATTTTATGTAATTTTTTTTTTGTTTGATTCTCAATTTTAATTCTAAAAGTAAGACAGAAATACTTTATTTTTGATTCTCAAAATAATTGAACCGATCTAACCGTTTAGATTTTTCTTATTTTCAATTTTTTTTGAGCCCATCCATATGAAAAAAAATGTAGTCTTATGAGATTAACATGTGGCCAACATACCACATCCCAGAGGATTAACAATTACAACTATTGATAGCGGTTATGTTACTGGGGCGCCCCCATGATTTCTTTTCTTGGCTGGCTAAAATTTTGTAGTCAAAATATATAAGAGAATCTATTTTATTTGAACGTTATGTATGTATTTTAAAAAAAAAAAAAAGGTATAGAAGGCACACCCATTTAATTTCTATTATCAAGAGGGACTGCCATTTGACACTTAAAATTAGAGATTTGATAGACTAGTTAGTGTACAAATAATGTATTAAAATTATTTTAATTTTTTAAATAAAATTTATTTTAAAAATAAACAAGAAAAATGAAGATATGTATTTTATTAAAAAAATTCATTAAGAATAAGAGAATAAGAGTGAATCAAAATTTTAATTTTTTAGAAACGAAAAATAATAAAATTTAAGTCGTAAAAGTAAAATTAAAGAATTTTAAGTTGAGATAAATTAAAAATAGTGGAATAGGATTCAGATTAGAACACTATTAAATGTATAACAAAAATTAGTGGTAATATTATAAATAAATTTAATTATAATAATTGAAAATAAAATATTAATAATAATGTAAATACAATTAATTTGGCATAAAATTTGGTTGGGCTACAAGCCTTCCTAACCGACACAAAACAGTGCTCCGTCCCTGATTGTGTTGCAGACACTGATTGCATAATGATTCTGATGCGGTCCTTGAGACACCATAATGTCTAGAGGTCACTGTGGCTTCAAGAGATCGTTAGTTCGTGTTAGGGTAAGAAAAAAAAAAGACAAAGAAAAATCGGACATGTTCAATTTAATTTTTATATTTAAAAAAATATTTAATTTTAATTATTGAAAAGATAAAATTATTTAATTTAAAAAATTTATATTTTAAAGACATTAAAAATACAGTAACACTAGCACGTAGTATTCTTTTTTATTAATAATTTATTAAAAATAATTAAAATAACAATTAAAAATAATAATAAAATAAAACTAAATAAATTGAAACAAATCAAAGTAATTCAATTTGATTTGTTTGATATTATATTTTTTTAGGATTAATTTTTTAAAAAATTAATTTTTTAATTCAATTTGATTTTATTAATATTTAAAATAAGTTAAATTGTGTTCATTCTTAATTTCTATCGTATCTAAATTTTTTAATTATTGTTTTATAATTTTTTTATTATTAATAAGCTTTTAATTCGACTTCATTCACTGTTACAACACAAATTTTGGTGGGTTATTCAAAATTTTGACAATCAATATTACTATTTAGTAAATGAATAAATAAGCAAATGAGGAATAATAAGAGAAAAATAGTCATCTACTTATGAATAAATCAGAAAATAATTATTTTATTATTTGGGAATGGGGCATTTTCAATGGACATTGGCATGAGAAAAAGTATTAAATGTTAATAAGGTTATTTAATAAATTTTATATCTATTTAAAAGTTATTTATTACTTTATTATCTTAATTGTTACTCTATTTGACTTAAATTTAAAACAAATATATATAATAATATTTTATCATAAAATTGAAAATAAATATATTTGTAATAAAATTTTATTAAATAAAGTGCTTGAATTTTAACACTCTAAATTGATACATATATAATTTTAAAAAAATTTTCTATTTTATTTAGCATTCTAAAATCATTGATGATGGGTCCGTCGTACTCTTACAAGTCACAAACCCAAATTGAAGCCCTGTTGATATTTATTCATAATTGCCAAAAAGTCCCCATCCGTGAAAACAAAATTGCCCTGATCCCCCAACCAGTCCCAAAAAGTAAATAAACTTAAAATATGGGTACTAATTTTAATTTAGTAAAACTATGGGCAGAATTGTGCAAATTCGATTGTTATATAACCCAACACCAAGTAGGGTTTTGGCCTCTCAGTTCCCGGGCAATACTTGTCAGTAGCCGCAGCTCAGGTTCTCTTCTCTCCTTCTCTCCCTATCTTTTCATTCTTCTTTTGCGGGAGTGTAATAAGATGTTTGCTTGGTTACTGAGAAAGTGAAGGAAATTGAATGGAAAATGAAGTTTTGAATCTCATTTCGAAATATTGAGAACGTATTATTTTACCGTACATTTTTTCGGTAACCAAACAGAAACGAAGAACATTACGAGTGATTATATTAATTGCTATTCCGTTCTTACGTCCTGACGGTGTATCTGTTGTTCTAAAGCTACTACGATTTTTTTTTTTATTTGAATGTCTTTCGTTCTATATATGCAGTTATTAGCTGTTGCATGATCTGTAGTTCTTTGGTTTATTATTTGAAATCATGCTTGTATTTGTTGGTTGTTTAGTACTGAAATAAAAGATACGGGGATTGATTGGTTGAATATCAAGTATATGTTAAAGATTTTGGTAGTTTTCTTGTTTGAAATAAATGTTTATTTTTGTTTGTTATTTTTGTGATTTAGAGGAATGTCTCACAGGAAGTTTGAGCACCCAAGGCATGGTTCCCTTGGATTTCTTCCAAGGAAGCGTGCCGCTCGTCACAGAGGAAAAGGTATAAAATTCTTATCTGTCAAGTTGATTATGTTAGATATGGTATTTTGAACCCTTTTTTTCTTTTATTTTTTGTAGATTGTGTATATTGTTAGTCTAATTAGTTCTGCATTTTGGATTTTTGCAGTGAAGGCTTTTCCCAAGGATGACCCAAGCAAGCCTTGCAGGCTAACTGCCTTCTTGGGTTACAAGGCAGGGATGACCCACATTGTGAGAGAGGTCGAGAAACCTGGATCTAGTAAGTCCATCAGACTTTTGAGTTGTTCTTAATTGTTGTACATATGTAAGATGGTATATTTGTTTGTGGTTTGATCAGTTGTATATAAGAAAAATTTTACATTTTTATGTACTACCAGATACCATGTGGCTTGCAGTAAAGTTGTACTCACTTTTCTAATTATGCATTAACTTATTGTTTGAAGCTTTTTTCTGTTAATTTGTTGAATTTATCTATTAACTTTTTTGTTATGTTGGTGCTTCTATATGTTCTGTTCCTGACTATGAAGTCTTGTAATATTTTTGCAACTGTTTTGGTTTCAAATATTAAATTGATTGTTGTAAAATAATTTTCTTCTCCTAACGGTGTTCTACAGGATCATGTACTGTCATGTACCAAATTCCACAAGAATGTTTGTCTTCATTCATTAATATTTGCTCAAGCATAATATTACTATATGTTGGCTTAGTTTTTTACTCTGTAGCATATTTACCCAAATAATATTTTTTAAATATTAGAGCTTCATAAGAAGGAGACTTGCGAGGCTGTGACCATTATTGAAACCCCTCCAATGGTGATTGTTGGAGTTGTGGGGTATGTGAAGACACCACGTGGCCTCCGTTCCTTGAACACTGTGTGGGCTCAGCATCTGAGTGAGGAGGTGAGAAGAAGGTTCTACAAGAACTGGTGCAAGTCCAAGAAGAAGGCTTTCACAAAATACTCAAAGCAGTATGAGACAGATGAGGGGAAGAAAAGTATCCAAGCTCAGTTGGAGAAAATGAAGAAATATGCAACTGTTATTCGGGTTTTGGCTCACACTCAGGTAATACACCCTGACTGGTGAACTTTCTGTCTTTTGCCATTTTATTGTTTTGGCACTGAACAGTTTTACAACCCATAATAATCCCTTATTTGATTCATCAACATATTGACCATCTACCAGTATTGTATCCTGTGGCATGATTCTTTTGCCCTCATTGATTTGGCTTTTATCCAATTTGGTCTAATCACCAATGTATTTTGTTAATGTGTTACAGATTAGGAAAATGAAGGGTTTGAAACAGAAGAAGGCACACCTGATGGAGATCCAGGTCAATGGTGGCACTATTGCTCAGAAAGTGGACTATGCCTATGGCTTCTTTGAAAAGCAAGTCCCTGTTGATGCTGTTTTCCAGAAGGATGAGATGATTGACATCATTGGTGTCACAAAAGGTAAAGGTTATGAAGGTGTTGTCACCCGTTGGGGTGTTACCCGTCTTCCTCGCAAGACTCACAGAGGTCTGCGTAAGGTGGCTTGTATTGGTGCCTGGCATCCTGCTAGGGTCTCGTTCACAGTTGCTAGGGCTGGTCAGAATGGATACCACCACCGTACTGAAATGAACAAGAAGGTTTACAAGCTTGGCAAGGCTGGACAGGAGTCCCACACTGCTATAACTGAATATGACAGGTTAGCTACATTTCTACCGAAATTTTAAGATTCCTTAATTATAAGCAATGATTGATCTAGTTATTGTGTTCATTTTTGTATGTATACACAATTATCTGTTTTTCAATTTTAATGGTGTCTTGCATGGATAATCATCTAGGACTGAGAAGGACATTACCCCAATGGGCGGCTTCCCTCACTATGGTAACGTAAAGGATGATTATTTGATGATCAAGGGATGCTGTGTTGGACCTAAGAAGAGGGTGGTGACACTCCGTCAGTCTCTGCTCAAACAGACATCTCGTGTGGCACTTGAGGAAATCAAACTCAAGTTCATTGACACCTCATCCAAGTTTGGACATGGTCGCTTCCAGTCAACACAGGAGAAACAGAAGTTCTACGGACGCATGAAGGCATGATCATGCAAAGAAGTCAAATTTTTTTGGCCATCATAGTGAAACTAGGTGATTTTAGCTTTTATGCAATTCTCTTGGGACGGTTTTGAGCGTAGTCTCATTTTGTAACGAATTTGGAACTTTGGTGTGTTATTTCAATTTGAAAATTTTGAATTTTGAATCATTGAGCTGTTAGTTGTGTGGTCATGGTTTTTGTTTTAGCATATATTTAATTTTGATGCCCCTATCAAGAATGTCTTTCTCTCTGTATTAATTCACAGTGCCGGTGTGTGTGTGTGTGTGTGTGTGTGTGTGTGTTAGGTAAATTTATGAGGATAAGTCGCCAGTTTTCTGTAAAACAAGATTTTGTAATAAGAAGAAGAAGAAGAAGAAGAAGAATCGATTATGGATGGAAACAATTGCCTATCTATATAGCATAGAGTTTTATCACATGCTTGTTCTGTCTGGATTTTGTAACTTACCTTCCCTACCCCTTGCAGGCTACACGGTAACTCAATTCATATTGACAGTTCAAAATTTTCCATAAGTATAAAATGAGTAGGAAACTGTTGTTGTTTTAGGGTGTTCAGTGGACACCATTTTAAAGAGAGAAGAGAGGAAGGAGAGGGAGAAGAAAGAAAACAAAGTAAGGGAAGAAGAAGAAATGAGTTTGAGGGAAGAGAGAGGATTAGTTTTTAGGAAGATACTAAAACCTTGATTTTAGTGAAAGAAAACCCACAATCAAAATGAAAACTACAAATTTATTTGCCAACACGGATGCCATAGATGGATTTTTCTAACTCAATGTCTCATCATTGGAGACTATTTTTGGGTTTATAAGTTCTATGATATTTAGGTACAAATTGAGATTTATTTACTTATTTTCTAAAATCTTTAGCTTTCAATAGTATAAATTTAGAACAAAATTTTTTTTTAAAAAAAAAATTATTATTCATAAAAAATTAAAAAAGTATATGCTTTATATATTATAATTTCTTTTAATAATTGTTATAAAATTATTATTATTATTAACGTAAAATTTAACATATCAATTGTCGAATTATTAATTAGATTGCAAGGTAAATAGTAGATATTTGGGGATTTACTTTTATTCTAAATTTTAGAAACCAGGATATTTATGAATAGAACGCTTAGAAGAAGAACTGTCCATCTAAGCAAGCGCCCTTTGACGATGCTAAACTACACTGAAAATATAAATGTTCATCAAATTAAAAATTTAACTTGCATTAGAGATAATTTTTAAGTTAATATATAATCCTACACTATTTAAAATAATACTTTTAGTGGTTTCTAAATAAATTTCAAGTATTTTTTTAAAAAAAAGAATATTTTAAAAAGTGTTTTATGTAACACTTTTATTATAGCACTTGATTCTAAGCTTCATTTGCTTGCCAGCACCTCCAAGACCTAGATTTGATGCATTTGGCCAATTTTGTCCAAATTGAGTATTTTTCACTAAAAAGAAATCAAACTAAAATTGACCCTAAAATTTTTGTTGGAAGTGAGAAAATCCCATTTATCATCAGCTTTATTTATACGCTACCAACAATGTAAGGCAAAGGAACAAATTTCTTTTGGCTGTAACAAAGCTTTGATTGGAAGTTCGGGGAGTTTATAATTGCGAATAAAAGCATGCATAAGAATTCTGATGCCAGTTCTGGCGGCTCCAGTGCTTCAAGGATGGATTTTGTTTGCCATTATTAGCTTGACAAAAGATTTTCTCAACTTTCTTTTCTGCATGTTCACAGCAGAGATGCCATCACCATCAATCATCAGATATCTTTCTGTGCTGAAAATTATGACCTGATCATGTCTTCGTGCAAAGGATTGCTTCTGTTGACCAGTTAGAAGAAGAAAGAGTTCATCTATTATGTGTTCCATCCTCTGATCGGGGAGAACTTTAGCCTTCCTCAACCTTCCATAACTGGGCGACTTCTCTGTTCTGGTTTGGCTGTAACGGACATCAGAATTGTCAAGTCGTGCTTGTGCACTATTCTGCTAGCTTGGAACTGGAGATTTTCTTTTCTGAAACTGGTAAATGGAAAAGACTTGGAACTCATCAATCTGTTTTAGGATTTGTTTCCAGAGCTCCCTGCGCCACCTGTTTTCTCAAATGCCACGGGAGATTCTCGGTCACTTGCTGATCTACAATGTTCACAATTATCACTGCAAACCGATCAAACTGCCTTATGTTACGTAGGAAGGCTGTTGGAAATCGAAAAATGAGTTTCCGAGGACGCTTGCGGGAATCTGACGGCCAAGTCCACTTCCGTTACCCCGATAGTAATGGTGTTCACGCCAGGTATCTTCTCAACGGACAAGATCTCAATTATTACTAAAAGTACAATAACATTGATCACGAAAAATTCAACTGGGCATTAGCAGATAGTCTTGATCACCAGGCCTTGGGAAAGAATTACCCAAAAATTTCCCGGCAATGGAAAAAGTGGTAGCCTCATAATCTATCTCTCTTTGCATGCAATAAAGATTCTCAGACTTTGTACGTGCAGCTTTCAGAAATCGTAATTTCTTACAACACGAAGACCGGAACTCTGAAGGAAGTTTGCTCTTCAAATTTCCAGTCAAATACTTTATTTCCTGCTCATTCTTTCCCCGTGTGTATGGTAATGGAGAGTATAGCTTGGAAAATATAGATGAAAAATCTTAAGAGAAAACACTGGTTGACTAACCCATAAGAAGAGTTGTAAGTTCCTTGTCCTTCTAGATTAAGATTACATATTTTTGCTAATCCAGCCTTTAAATTTTATTTCTCATTTGTTGGCTGCAATTGAGCATTATGCTGTACGACATGTGTGCAGTCATGGACAAAAAAAATTTCGATCTTGTCATTTCTCTGAATACAGAGTAATTTAAATCTATTACTACAAATTCTGACATGAAAAATCAAGCATCAACACATCAAAAGTTGGTAATTTCCTCGAGTTAAAAAAAAAAATGAAACAATGCACCGCTCTATTATTACTACCCCAAATCACAAATTATGTGTACAAAGTTCCAGATTTCTTTCCAGTCAGCAACATAAATAAACTTGGTCCCTACCTTCAAACTACCAAAAACGTGGCTATCACATACAATTAAAGACAGCTCACTGTAACTAAAGTTGGTAAAAATGGCACTACCAAAAGCCCATTTAGAATAATAAGACAATAAGCAGAGCAGGCATCCAGAACTTTCTGCAACCTAATCCAATTCTATACCTCAAAGTCTTAATACTCAGGCTGACGCCCGGATCAGCCCACCAGATCTGAAACCTCGACCAAGTCCACGGCCTCTGGACCTGCCCCATCCACGCCCTCGTCCTGCAGGTTTCAAATAGTTTAAGTTCAAAAGGCATAAATAGCAATGATTCACCCATAAAGATGTATCCAATATTTACCAACATATAAATTTAAGTCAATCAAAAGCACCAAAAACCCAAAATGGATATGAACTTTATTTTAAACTTTTGAATTTGTTACGATTTTTTTCATTTATGTATCGAATTGAAAATCAAAAACTACATTTATGGTAATATAAATACAAAAGCTTACCACGGCCTTGGTCAGGAGCAACGCCTCTCCCATAGTCATTGTAACCACCTGATTCATGTTGCATATATCGACCACCATATCCTCTTCCACGCCCACGAAAACCACGGGTTCTTCTAAGGCCCCAACCTCTGCCACCATATTGATGCCCACCATCTCCATTGTACTCCAACACTCCATTATTATAGTTCACTATCACAAAATGCCAAATAATTGCAATTATTATTTCATCATGCTATTGGAGTAAAATCTTGTAAATTGCAAAATAAGAAGATACTGTTACGGCAAAGCAGCATGGTAAAAAATAATGTAACAGAAAATTCAAAACAGGTATTTCTGGAATCCACTTTTGGCTATTGATTACTGAAGTACTCAATTACAGCCACTAGGGGCTTAGCATGCTACACGTCAAATACTACACTTGCCATCAATGCCAAGAAACAGAAAATGAAGCAATATTAATAACTAAACCATGAAACTGACCAAAAGCGAGAATGTGTACATACAATTAATTGATGAAGAATATGGTCTCCAACTGGCAGAACATAGCTTATCCTATATTTCTCCATACATTCTACTAATAGATTCCCTTCTTGGCAATCCTCTACTTCTAAAATTTTGAATGATATCATGCTTCCTCCAGCAATGTTGAATCTTATATTTCATTTTATAGTTAAAACTCTCAATAACTCCAATTCAACATTTTACTTCTGTCAATCTGTGCATACCAACACTAACACTATTAAATTAGAACAACTTAAGTATGTTTCCCCCTCCACAAAAGCTATACAGAGTGACCAATATACTGTGCTGTGGGAATTTGATAAAACATAGAAAGTTGATAGTCATCCTCTCGTGTAGTATGATAGTATTGGTCTAATATGCTACATCAGAGGATGACAGAAAGAATCTCCATACAGCATTGAAAAGCACTTATGGTCTAAACAAAACAAGGCCAGAAACAACAATAACCCATCCACTCCCAATACTTCTGTCACAGGCAACAATTCTTAGTCATTTAATTACAAAAAATGTACACAAATTATTATTTGCAGCCTCCCACCCCCTATCTATCGTAGCAGAGATGTGCGTATTTTACCTCTGCTTCTACCCCTTCCTCGACCACCCTGTCCTCCAGGCATGTTGGGAGAGCCCTCTACATCCACAAAAGCAAAGTCATATATCAAATAATTCAAAGGTTCAAATCATAAACCAAAAAAATAATGCTTTTACCTCCATCATAATCATTTTCAATCAATGGTTTCACTTGATCTGATGGAATAGGAGGTTGATACCTGCAAAAGTAATTAAAATAACAATGAATGAAAAAAAGTGGATTGGAGAGAGAAAAAAAGTCCACAAGGCTGCATCACTTAGTTAATTTACTAAAGACAGTGAATTTACAACTGAAATTTATGTAAAAAAAAAAAGAGACTAAAGAAAGGGAGCAGATAAACACCCCCATGGCAGGTTCACAGCATCAAAGTTAATTAAAAATCCTTTTGCACATTGATGTCAAAGAAACCACCCACTAAGATAAAGGAAATAGGCCTGATCTTGTGGGAAATCTAGCATGCAGATGACATCCATCAACTGTCTATTTGAACAAACATTAAAAGAAACACCTTGAATATGTGACCGCTTCTTATAGATACTATAAACTACTTACATGCTCAGAAGAAAGTGGTTTTATCTCGTGTATGTGACTATTTTTCCAATTCATATGCAAATGTTTTTGTGTGTGTGGAAAAGCATAAGAGGTTGGAATTTGTGACATTCACATATCATTAAGAAATAATAAAGTATTTCAGATTCAATTGTAATTCCAACATACCCTGAGGAGGATGTATCCAGTTCATTCTTGGACAAAGTAACTGTTATCACTGATACATGGCGAGTCGTTTCCAGGCTATACCATTAAGAAATACATAAGCAAATAACCATCAAGCAAATAACATGCTGCAAAATTAGTCATACACAATAACAAAAGCCAAAACTCTTACGGGAACAGGCCCTCTTCTAGTGGCTCCCATGTGTCCGTTATATCAGTAGAACCAATTGCTGTGTTCTGATGAAGACCCAGAATCCTTCTCTAAAAAGGAAAACAAATTTGATGCTCATGCAATAGGCATATCAACTCAAAGAAACAAACAGATAAACAAGAAACCAACCATAAGAAACTACAAACCGAACCAAAAAACAGCCGGAGAGGGAAGGGCAATTAAATTAATAGTTACCGACCTTAATCAATTCAGCAATCATCACAGTTTTGTTTATTGCTCTCCCCATGGCTTTGAGAGAAATTTTATCAGAACCTTTCTCCTGTTAAAAAATTAAAGAAAAATCTCACGGCATGACAACAGTTATGACTATGATAACATAAAAGTAGGATGTAATGTTGTAAAACAAACACAAGAAAGAAAATTAACCACTTTCTTCAAGTACAATACATAGTTCTGAAATAAAATAAATGCTTTTAACAAATTCATTTACTACCACGACAAAATTACCCAAAAAAACCAATTTATTCAAATAAATAACATAATAATATCAAACATTGCTCGTCACTTAGAATAGCAAAATCAAGTTGAAACTTTAAAGACCTGAAGGAGAGTGGTGGCATAAGTAATGTAGTTCCTCATTCTTCCTTGAGTCGTAATACGAATCTCATTCTCGTTAATCGGAGTTTCAGCTTTCGGCTTCTCTACTCTCTGGTACCGATCCATATCTTTTAATTTCACGCAACAAAAACACAAACACAAAAAACTTTTTGCCTTTATGCCTCGAACCAGCAAATCTGAAAGCAACTTTGAACAGAAATACATAAACTAAAAATTAGGACTTGGCAGTGCGGTACCGTTCTATAGTTGGAGCGCTTCGGGGAAAAGCCCTAGTTACTGCCCGCCGTTTAAACGAAAACAAGAGCGACAAAATTTCAAATATTTAAAGGAAATAAAATTGAAAAAAGTTTAAAGCGGTCGAAGCTGCTAGGAGACCGCCCGATTATCCTGAGATTGCTTTCGACGATGGTGACGTGGCATATGTATCAGCAGTTTTGAATGTTGTCGAACCCTGACAATTTAGATTATTAAATAATAATTAATCCGAGGTTAATTATTTTATTAATAATATTAAAACAACCAATTACTAATATAATTCGTTATTAAATAAGTTATCTAGATATAATTAATAAATAAATTATATTTATATTAAAATATATTTTATTTAAATATAAATTTTATTTAAACACAATTTATTTATAATTCGATTAGATAGATTCATTTAATTTTATAAAATTTAATTTTTAAAAAATAACAAAAATTTATTTTAAAATAAATAATTTTTTTAATATTCATAATAAATTTTTAGGTACCATTATTTAATATCTATAATAAATTATACAAAAATAATAAAAAAAAATTAAAAATTATAATCTTATCAACCATACAATCAAATTTATATCCATCATTGATAAATTCAAATTTCAATTCTCTCCCAAAGTAACAATTAACAACATAAATAAATCAAGTACCATAAACAACATCATCATCCATAAACTTAACTCATAAATAATTACTACTAACAACATAAATAAATGCAAAACATCATCATTCATAATATCAAATTTTAATTTTTTCAAATAACAACATAAACAATGTCATTACCCATAAATTTGAATTTGAATTGAAAATACCTATAAAAGAAGTTAAGAAATAGATCAAATACATTGACTATTATGATTCAGGAACAATCACTAACAATTGTACTAGTTTTATGTAGCTTGAACACTATTAATGTTTAAATTTATTACATCTCTGGGAAGATCATCTACTTTGACACTATTGATTTCTACAATAATAACAAATAAGAAAAATGATATAAACACTATAACTTACAAGCATGAAGAAAAAAGAGTAATTAATTGTATAAAATTTAATTACTATTATCTTTGTATAATCAATCTCTTTTGCAAACTAATGCCTTTATTATATCTATATACAGTATAAGTGTATTTCGAATTGATCAAGTACCCGACTATTAGTGTTAAAAGTTGACTCAAATACAACAGTGAATATATAAATACTCAAGGTATCATGAGTCATTGGAGTAGGGTTAAGAAAACAAAAATCATTCTCTTACCATAACCTTAAAATGTCCAAATTTGTTTTTCTATCTAATTATGATTCATCCAAATAAAGTTCTAATTTAGTTTTTTAAATGCAAGCATAGTCCGTGCTCTCAAAGTCATCAAACACCTAAAAAACAATGAGACATATTGTTCATGTAAGTTATACTCAAGTAATAAGTAAATCTCAAATATTTTAAATATAATAAATAACTATAAATTTTACCTTTAGTATATCTACAGTCTTTTTAAATATAAAATTATCACATGCCACACTAGAACCAACATGTTGAGTTTGGAGAGAAATGGTGGATATGGATATGGCAGTGAAAGATAATTTGGACAAATTAACCATGAACTTAATAAACAAGAAAAACCATTTGTCTCAAACATGATTAATCTGTCATATTATTAAACATTTTTATACGCAAACTCAACAACTAGCATCTTATATGAAGGATCTATAATAAAGCAATTGCTAATATAATGAAAAATTCAAACCAATAATTCAAAAACTTAATCATCATTTTTTATGTCATATCTCTCGTATAGTCATCCTCACTTTCAATCAAACTCTTTAAAGTCACATAAGTTGTAAACGTCTTAGGTAATATACAAATTTGAGGTAGAGTGCTTTGTGTCCGAAAAAAAAAATGCAAGTAACCTCATAAAAAATAGATAAGAATTTGCTAATTTTTTTCTATTTTTTTTCATTCAACTTTGAAGGGGCAGTATGTCACACCCCCAAAATTAAAATATAGGATTTAAAATTTGTAGAATAATTTAAATTAAAAGTATATGATTTTAAATATGTTAACAAAGTTTTTTCTACAATATAGACACTAAAAATTTAAACTTATAAATTTTAAATCCTTGTAACACTTTTAATATCTTTCATCAAATCATAAACTATCACAACAACAAACTCATCACATCAAAATTTAATACATTATTCTAATCAATATGTACAATTTTTAATATAATTACAATTTTTTTGGTAAGTAACAATATACATTAAAATATTTTTTCAAAATACATCTAATTAGAAAATAATATTTTTTCCATGTTCACATAAACTCTAATTGCTCCAAAAAAAAACCTAAATAGTAGATAATGAGTCAAAACCCAATAAATATTCACAGTTTCAAAAGAAAATTAATAATTATTATACTTTTAATTATTCTTATCATAATAAATATAAATCATAATCATAATAATAAAATAATAACACAATTTAATTATTATTATTTGCAATACATAAGTATGGGATATTATTATCAGAAACTATCATCTAAAAAATATATAATTTGTGTACTTTAAAGACTTTAAACTTAGTGACTGTTGCTTATAATTTTAATTTTATGAGTTTTTACTGTGGGATTATATTCAAATTCGTAGTCACCAATATTAAACAAAAGGTCTCACACTATTTATATTCCATGCACGTACAGTAATAATAAAATAATTTATTTATGTTATTTTATAACATTTTATAACATCAAAAGTCTACTTTAATCGTAATATTATTATTAAGTTCTTTAAAATTTTATACAAAATATAATAAAATAGAAACATAATGTTTGAATATTAATTTTTAGGTCATATTTTTAAAATGAAATATCAACATTCATTTCAATTTAAAAGACTCGTAAATTCTATATAAATTTTATTTTATATTTGTAATAACATTTAAATATAAAAATCCTACTTTTTAATTTTTAAAACATTGAAATATTCAATCATATGTGAATTACTTACCTGAATTGAAATGAAATGGTCCCTTTTAAGTCTCCAACAATATCTTCTTCTTTTTGTTATTATTACCTAATATTATTTTATAAAATTCAATGCATAATTACTAAAATAAACTGATAACTTTTATTATTTATATTAAAATATAAATAAATTCTTAATTTAAAATCAAATCAGAGTCAATCTAGAGAATTCTAGAATTTCTAACCTCTAAAATAAAATTTATTAAAAATAAAAAATTATAAAACGTCATCAACATATGAGTAATTATAAAAATATTTCAAAATGTTTACAATTTAAGTCTAAAATTTTAAAATTTATAATTTTACACTAAATTATAAGAAATTCTATTGTGATTCAAAAATTTTGTATTATTTGCAAATAGATCTTTCTAATTTATAAAATAATATAAAATTTTAAAATTTTTATATTTTCACCCCTAACTAAAATTCTACCTATTTTTATCTAATTTTCAATAATTTTTAAGAAATTTTTCAGTTAAATTATCAAAATCAATCCAAAAACTTATTGATTATAAGTTTAAGAAGTTAAAATAATTAATTTTTAATTTTTAATCAATTAAAATAAAATCTAATTATTTCATCTAATTTTTATCACTTTTTACACTAAATATAAATATTTTTCTTTCCAAAATAAAGCAAAAGGAAGATATTGCCTTAAATTCTTTTCCCTTGTTTTTAAATTTCTTATTTATCTCCTTCTTCTCCCTTTTCTTTCTTCCTTTTCTCCTTCTTTCTTTTTTTTTTTAATCTCTTTCTTCCCGGAGCTTCTCCAATCTTTTTTCAATTTCTTGATTTGAAATCAAATTTATATACTTACTTAAATACATGACTATATGAGCCAAAAATATAAACCAAAAATGAGCTTAAATTTTATTTTTATTTGTATTGGCCTTTAAAAGAAATTTGGGCTTAAAACAAATTGATGGACTTGGGTATTACACAATACTTTGTAATTAGAGTCCCTTAATTATAAATAACTAAAGATATTTTTGTAATAAAGAGAACTTTTAAGCATAAAAAAGTTGAAAGCTCTCTTGTTAGTATATCTTGTCTCAACCCTTTTTTACTATTTAAAAACACTTGCCTGGCACATTCCAAAAATTTTTGTTTTCTTATGTGCAACCCTTTGATATACTTCACACTCATGAACTTTTTCTATTTCTTCCTTAATTTTTGTTAATCCATCTTGAATTATCAAATTAAGAATATGTGTAAAACAATGGACATAATAGAAATAACTATCAAACTATAATGCTCCCTTTATTTTCAATCGTCCTTTCAAAATATGAACACAAACATCATTACTAGAAGTTTTATCTAAAGGCCATAAAAATATCCTTCTCTCGATATTCAAATTGCACAATATTAAATTTATCTTATCGGTTAAATTAATATTAAAATGTGGTATATGACATAATGAAAAAATTAACATCCTTTTCTATGATTTCCATTCTTTATTAATGAAATTTATTGTCAAACTCAAATAATCATATGTGATTATGAAAGTCCACAAGTCAGAAGTTAGACATATTCTACTAGGAATTTCTTCTAACATGCAAATGATCTTTTCTTTTCCATTTTTATACATCTTTAATACATATAATTTTGTAGTATTTTTGATATTATTAATATTTATTCTTTCAAATATTGATAAATTTTTCTAATTCTCTCGTACTCAACAAACTAAAATGGTAAATCATGCATCACTAAAGTATTAAACAATAATACATGGTCTGCGTTAGAATTAAATTTAGAAATATGAGTTGATATAAATCCTTCATTATGATCCATAATCATTTGTCTAGGATTATGTGCATAGTTAATTTAGGAAGACATACACCTTTTCATATTACCTATTCCAGACGTAATTGTACACATTACACAATGCCACACTTTCTACACTTTGATCTTTGCTTTTCATTTGGATGATAAGTGATTGACAATTTATTGAATAATGTCCAAACATGTGAAGTCAGTATCATTTTGCACTTATTGCCAAGTTTTAATTAATTATAAATAAATTTATACAGTAAATAAATTAAATTAAATTAATATTTTTATTTATTTATAACACAAATTTATTTTTAATTAATTAATTTATTTAAAATTCGTATTTTAATCAAATAAACGAATTTAATAATTTAAATATAAATATAACATAATTATTAAATAAGTGATACAAATTTATATGATTATTATTTGTGTCAAATTTTTTAAATTTAAATATATTTATTTATTTTGAATTCGTACAAAATAATCATATCGTAATTCATATTACTATCCCTAATAAAAATATGTATAACTACAAAATAATAACTTATATAAATAAAACTTGCCTAAGGTTTTTACAGTCATTTAAGGGATTTACATGTGTAACTTTTTCTGTGATGCAGATGCGATTGAAGGAAGCAATAGCAACAAATATGAAGAAGTACGAAGCATCGTCGTTTAGAGTTTCTTTTAATGAATTTATTAACAATAGATTTTTTTTTTTGTAATTTTTTATAAAAGCTTAAGTAAAACTATTGAATTATGTCCATTCAATAAACATTTGATATGTTCAATTTTTTTTTATCATAATTATTTATTTTATAATTAAATTATTTTAAAATAAATAATTTTATAAATTGCACAAAGCAGAGGTGTGCGAAAGATAGAATAAACATATCTCATTTAAGACTTTTTTGATATCATATGTTGTAAGGAAGTATTTACATGTATTTATTGACATAGTCTTAACTCTTTTGTTTAAGTATAAAACTAAAAAAATATAAGTTTTAATAAAATAAAAAAAATTAAATATAAAAAAATTTAAAATATATATTCTTAAGTCACCCACCCATTTCATATATATGAGTGGATTGATTGATGTTCAATTCGACTTATTTATTTGACTTGTTCAACTCAATCCACATCAATTAAAAAAATATACATATTGTATGTGAGGTTGGTTGATGTTAGACTTAAAAGTTTCAATTAGATTATTTTGATTCAAATAATAATAATAAATTGTATTCCCATTTTATGTTTTTTGTATTTAATAAAACAAATGGCCGGTGTAAGTTAAGGTCATTGTCAACTATCAAATAATAGAATAATATTACATATCAAACATTTGAAATTATTGAATAATTTTAAATATATTAAATGATTATAAATCAAACACATTAGCCAGCTTGCTTCCTAAGTACAACATTTTATCCATCAAATCACTAATAAAATATAAACAAATATTGTTCATCAGACATGAAAGTAATTTTTTTTTTTAATATAACTTAGACAAGCAATATATCTTTTTTTTGAATTAACGCAGGAACGAAACATAATAACAATAGAGTCATGTTTCAAAAACTGATGAAATATGTCCCGCCCCTAATTTCCAAAAGATTTACCGTATAATTTTTTCAATTTATAAAATTTAAATTATATAAAAATATTAAAATTTAACTAATAGATCTTCGTAAATATTTTTTAGTCAATAAAATCGTTATTAACATGGGCAACTTATGAAATTTTATAAAAATTTTAATTGTTAAATTTATTAGAATTCTCATAACAAAACCTTAGTTATTGTACAAACACTTCAAATTAAATTTTCACACATATTAATATTTTCTTTTAGCTATGAAATTAACAATAAGCTATAACAAGTGATAACTCATTATAATAAGTGAAACATATCAATATATTTATTTAACTTTGAAAATAATAATAAACAATAACGAGTAATAATTTAATAAGTAAACTAATTTTTTATTTTTTAAAAACAAAGTATATTTATTACATAAACAAATTCATAATTTATACTTATGTAAAATAATATAAATGAGCTAAAAAAAATTATAATTTTTTTTTCTTTTTAAAATACTTTTTTTTTTAAAAGAAAAAATTACTAACATTTATTTAAAGAACTTTTGAAAATAAAAAGGATCCTCAACATCATAATTAAGCATCATTAGAGACATGTAAATGCAAATCTAATCCAATAAACAACCTTAGCTCCACATATAAAATTCGAAATGCCTTGAAAACTTTTTGAAACATCTTTTCAAAGTTTTACTTGGATTTTATCCATCCAATAACCACTTACGATGCTTTTCTTCTCACATATACATATTCTGAAGGAAATACCACACATATTCAAATAGGGTGTCTACTTAAGTATTGAATCCAAGTTCTTAAGGTAATATAAAATTTATTGTCGTAACAAAATTATTTTTCAAATTTTATTTTCTTTTCAATGAAAGGATAATGCATTTTCACACTTAATGCCAATACACAAAATAAAAATCATACTTATTAAAACTTTTTTAACATAATTAAAATTAATGAAGCATTAAATATAATCAAAATTAATAACATATAGATGCAAACACATATCTCAGAAAATACTTTTACAGTAAAAATGCATAATATTAATAAGTTTCTTGTGAATTTTTTCTAAAAACAAAAGTTTAGTTCATATATATTATATGAGTTGTTTGAAACAAAAGTCTAATTTACTTGCATACAAATTCACTGTAAATATAGAAATGCATGCACAAAATAATATATATGTATGTGTGTGCGCGCGCGCATGCGCACACACGTGTATTTATTGTAAAATATTTAAAATAAAATTTTAATTTATTTATATGCTAACTTATCAAATATACATAAATTACTTATGATACACACACAAATAAAAATATATAATATATTTATTATGATTTGTTTAAAACAAAACCTTGAAAGGTCCTCAAATAACAATAGCATATCAACATCCATATCTTAGAATTGTATCAATAAGTCTCTTACAAAGACATTCATATAAAATTTGATCTAAAATATTAACCTCAAATTATATCAAATTTAATTACAAAATAAAATAATTCTTACTCTCTATTTTTCATAATTTATTCAATTAACACAATACTGTAAGTTTTTTTAAAGGCTATGCATACATATAGAGTGCTAACTATTAAAATTTTAAAGCTTTATAATATCTTCAAGTGTTAAAAATAATATTTATTTTAAACTTTATAAAATTTGTAACACAGTTTCTAGTTGTAAACCTACAAATTTTATAAATTATAACACATCGTCTACTTATAAAATCATAGAAAAAGAAGAAAGAACATAAGAATGATGAAAAAGAAAAAGAAAGAAAAAAAATAAAAAAAAAAAATGGTGGAGAAGAAAGAGAAGAAACCATAGAATATAAGAAAAGGCAAAAAAGAAAAGAAAGAAAGAAATATTAACATTTCAAATTTTCCAAAAAAAATAAGATATGAGAGCATAACAATAATTGCACGTATTATACTAATAAATTTATGAATAGAGGCAATGATATTGTAGTCCAATGAGGCATTTTCAAAAGTAGAGAATATAGTGTTACATTCCAATCTGTATAACATTACATTTTGATATTCCAAAATTAAAGGAGTCATCTGTAAATAGGAATTTTATCATTACTATTTTAATATTTCTGATAATTTTACTTTGAGAAAAATTTTGTGAAAAGGTACATTTACATATGTTTTTATATTCTTTCAATGATGAGTTTGACTAAGTAAAAGATTAAAATATTTTAATTTATTTATTCTTTTTAAATAAAATTTTAATTTATTTATACTTATATAATTTTTAGAACTTATATTTTTTAAAACAAATAAATTAATATTTTATAAAAAAATACAATCATATATATATATGCATTTAAATTTTTTTAATAAATTAATTTAAAATTACTAACTTCTAAATGTAAGATTTGTAATTTATATTAAATAAAATTTTATTAGATAAATATACAAGTGGTGTTAATTGATAATAATAATATTTATATTAAAATTTTTTAATTTTAATTATTTAGGTGTAAATTGATAATATAAGTTTTCTACAAAAATTATATTATAGTACTCTTTCTTTAGTCAATTACACTTAAGGAACAAATGTCTGAAAATCTAATATTTGAGTTCGACATTACGATTCTTGATTTATTTAAAAATGAAAAGCAATTTAATAACCACCATTATCATGCAAATAATTTGACTAAGAATACCCAAAAATTTTCTTTCCACGCCCATGTTTTTAACATACATTTAAAACATTATTTTTGTAATGAAAAAAATTAAATTAAAACATAGTTTTTATTATTATTAGAGAAAATTACAAAATTATTATGAAAATTGTAAAAAATATATATATAAATCTTTTTAAAATTTTAAATTTGTTAAAAACTTCAACTAAATTTTGAAGCCTCGTTAAAATCTATTTATTAAAAAATTGTCATCTTCTATTATAAACAAAGTATTATGCATTCATTTAAAGATTAATATATTTTTTTAATAATATCTAAAATTTAGCGGTTATTTACTTATATTTTTATATTTGTTATCAAAAATAAAGGTTTATTTTTTGTAAATTTTTTTTAGAATAATTTTAACTAAAAGTAGAAAATCAGATTGATAAGAGTTACGATTATTAGAAATATGATATGATACGACACGATTAATAATTATATTGAGTTTGAATTTAAAATTATTGACAAATAAATTTGTTTATAATACGATTAACTACTCAAATAATTATACCATAAAAATTCATTTATGATTTAATAAATTTATTTTATAATTGTTATTTTAAATTTTTTAATTATATTTATTCATAAATATTATAAAATATATTAATAAAAAATACAATTACAATTCATTTAACTATTTAATAATCATATTAGATTTAAAATTTTATTTTTTGATATGATTATTAAATAAATAAATTTAATTTAATTTGACAATTATCACAAGTATTATTAATTGTATATTTTATTTTTTAAAAATACTATTTTAAAATTAAACACATTATTAAGAATTAAATTCGAGTGGCACAATTGGAGAGGGGTCGAGAAATTTAAGTTTATATCTTAATAAAAAGATATTAATCAAAAGAATAATTGCCTAAAATTGACGAAAATAAGAAAGAAAAAAGTGTCAATAAAACGGGGTCGAGCAAAATGAGCCCCACGTTGAACTCCAAAAAGTCTGTGTTTTAGGGCGAGAGACAGACATAGATGGACGGATAGGGCACGCAATCACTATAACAGGCAAAATACCAACAACTACACGAGAATGCCAAGAAGCACTCGATCTACTCCACTTCATTTCTGATTCTCGCTCTTCCTTCCTCTCAGGCATGTCTCCTCTTTTTCTCTCTCTTCGATTTTCAAGATCTCAGCACTGTTTGGTTCCCCAAAAAATCACTTTGCCGCGTGGATTTCTTACTACAAAAATTTAGCTTTTTAAACTGTTATACTTGAGCATATCTTTCCGTTTTGTTTTCCTTGTCTTTCTCAGCAGCCAAACAAATAGACCATTGTATTATTATTATTATTATTTTTGTTGCTTTGTATGTTTACGCTGATTATTAGATTGAAGGAAAATGAAATACTCAAACTCGGCGATAATTACTGCTAATTTAACTGGAACGGTTCGAATTTTCATGTAAATCAATAACATCGGAAATTTCAGTATTATTTATTTTTATCCGTTCAAATGCAAAAAGTTGAAACATGAAAACTTTTGTTGGTTGCAGTGCGATTTAAAATGACTGAACCGTCCAAGGTTATTCATGTTCGCAATGTGGGCCACGAGATTTCTGAAGTATATGCTCTCTCTATTTTCTTTTCCTTTAATTTTCTCAGTCTGCAAATGTAATTATTTCTGATTAATGGTTACATGTATATCATTTGGTTGCTACAATAATAATAGTTAGTACATGTGAAAGTGTAATGTGGTATGCTTTGGTATCCGTTGTGGTAAATATCAAGCAAGTGAAGAAGAAGTATCTTTTAACAAGGGAGTGTAGATATTGGACTAAGCAAGGTATTAAAATGGGAATCTTTATTCTAGGGCAATCAATGGAATGATGGCCAGGATTAGTGGTACTAAGTAATGAATAAACTAAGGCTTTGTTTGGTGGTGTTGTGTTTCTTTTGTGCTTTTGAAAGTTTGGTAAATATTAAGTGGGGACCATTCATTTTTTAACTTAGACTTGACATTTAGTGATTTGACCTCACTTTTATTTGACTTTAGTGATTTTACCTCATAACAATTATGACTTCTAAAGATATAACATCTATATCCTAAACAAACCCTAATGACTGATTGAGTAGAATATTTGTTTGTGTGCATGGTTTAGTCAGAGTTGTGACCTTATGCCAAAGTTAGTGTAACCATCTTTTTTGGCTTTTTAAGTCGCAATTTCATTTGGTTCATTTAAATTGTTGCTCAATGGGTAAGAATACTTGGTTTTTGTTGGTAGTAAAACAAATTAAGTAATTACAGGTTAAATTGTTCTAGCAAGAGGGGCATAATAATTTTGTTATTTAGTGTCAAACACAGTTCAAGGTATCTTTCTTAATTAGTTATGATGTGCTAAATTTCTGGGTTGTGTATTCTTAACTCATATCTATCTATACCCAATTTTGATGAAATTTCATTGTTTTTACCAGAATGATTTGCTTCAGCTATTCCAGCCATTTGGAGTCATAACTAAACTTGTGATGCTTCGTGCAAAAAATCAGGTTGTTTACTTCATGCTAGTGTGGTTAAGGCTTCTATTTACTGATCGAAACCAACCAAACCCTTAGATTTGATTACTTATCATGTCTGCATTGCCTTTAGGCTCTTCTCCAAATGCAAGATGTTCCTTCAGCCATTAATGCTTTACAGTTCTACACAAATGTGCAGCCAACCATAAGGTATAAAAAATTGTAAATGGTGTCGTTTGAGTACCTGCTTTAAGGTTATATATAACCCCTAGTTTTGTTAAATATCACGGGGATGTCTGGCGCTACTAACTGCAATGTGTCCCTAGGTCTAATCTTAAAACTGTATCATTCCAGGGGAAGGAATGTTTATGTCCAATTTTCATCACATCAGGAACTAACAACAATGGACCAGAATGCTCAAGGACGTGGAGATGAGGTTGGTACTTTTGCCTCCTATATTGGAAACAAATTGCATTAGTATTGTTGTTTTAAAGAGGAAAAAGAGATTGAATGAGCTTGTTCCTTTTCCCTTTTTTGTGACAATGATAACTTACTAGTCAGAATAGTAGAGAATCTGTTGTTTATTGATATCACCTTAAATGCTGAGGATAATTTGTTCAATCCAAGTTCATAGCTGATCAAAATATAAATGGGAGAGCTTCCAGTCTTGTTCTGATTGATTTTTTTTTTCTATGAGAGCTGAAGGCACTATATGCTGAATTCTGTTTCAGTAAATTGGCTTCTGCTTTTATTATTTTCTGTTCAACTACTTGAGAATCTTTTTTGAAGTAGTTGTGGTCCATTGTACTCCTTGTGAAACAGTACCAGCATCCATGTGTGCTTCTTGTGAAGCCTCATTCTCGTTGGCTTTACTATTTTAAGATGAATATGGAATACGTTTCTCTATATGACACAAACTATAGTGGGAATTGAGTCAAATGATGCTAGCTATATATTGATGATACTAAAGAAACTAATGAGCTAATGTGCATGTTTATAGCCAATATATTAAGTTCAATATATTGGCATAATTATTTGAGGGTCAAGGCCTTGAGGTGATGCGTTTCCTTTGCCAAGGGAACTGGTAGTATGGTTTGGTCACAAAACATTTCTTCTATTAGTGTGCTCTCTAAAGCCACTGACCAAACCTTACTACTTCTATCATCAGCATGCTCTCTGAAGCCATTTAGGTTCTCTGTCTTGACCACAGTGGGACCTCTTGCCAAAAAGACAATATTTGTTTACTCTTCATGACTGAGACCTTGAGGATCTGATCTCTTTTCTTCTCTCTTTTACTTGTTTCTAGAAAACAGAGCCAAATTATTTTTAGTGCGGAGTTTGACTCATTAATTACCAAACTGTAGAGGTGCATGTTTTCCTTTGTTACAAACATAGCAGCATGGCACAGAAGTAGCAGTAGACCCTATAAGTAGATTACTCATAAAGTTAAATTGTTAACAGAATTTCTTCCTCTTTTGCCATTATTTTTCACATTTTCTTTTTCATTTCCGTCGTGCTTTAAGCAATATAATATTTTGCATGGTTAATGATTGTTTCTTTTGGTGTTTTTCCTTACCTTCTCTGTATGTTCCCTTCTCTCTATCTTTACTTCTCTATTTATTCTATTCTCTCTCTTCTGTATCCATGCTGGTCTGCACTTGGGCACTCTTTTGATGCATAGCCGAACCGAATTCTCTTAGTTACAATTCATCAGATGCTTTATCCTATTACTGTGGAAGTGCTGCATCAAGTTTTTTCTCCTCATGGATTTGTGGAGAAGATCGTCACATTCCAGAAGTCAGCTGGTCAGCTTCTTCAAGTTTTCTTTCTCTCTGTCTCTATAATTCTGAAAGTTAGCTCTCCCCCCAAATCGTGAGCCTTATCTAGATTAATCTTTTGTTTTGATAGAACTGTTTTCATTTGTTCTGATGACCAGTGTTATAACAAGTAGCTTTGTAATTCTGAAATCTGTGTGGTTTTTTGTTTTGTAATATGAATTTGGAGTGCTTTTTTGAGCATTTCTTATGTCCTTTAATCAGTACAAAGCCATATTCACTCCAATAGTTCTGTGTTCTATGTTGTTATTAAAGTTACTATTTTTTCTTTTCAAACCATTGTGCAAATTGTGTAGGTTTTCAAGCCCTTATCCAGTTTCAACTACGCCAGAGTGCTGTTTTAGCTAGGACTTCTCTTCAGGTATTGTTTGATCTTTTGTTTCACAAGGTACTGTGAATTTGAAGTTTGTTTGCATCCAGTGGTTTGGTTTCTCAAACTCAAAAGAGTGATAACATTCAGCTTTTCTACAGGGTCGTAATATTTATGATGGCTGTTGTCAGCTGGACATTCAATTCTCGAAGTAGGTTATATAACATTCTCCATTCTGTATTATGATTGTGTCATTGTCTGTCATTGATCAGCATGATTAACTGGGTATGCATGTAAATTTGTGATTCTTAGATTGCTATTTTTCTCCTATTTTTTATTTTATATTAATTAGATATTCATTTGTGTCCCAGCCTTGATGAGTTACAAGTAAACTACAATAATGAGCGATCAAGGTGGGATAGTATTCTCTTGGGTTCTCAATTTGCTCTCTTTTATAATATAATTAACAGCTTCTAGTTTTTCTGAATGTTATATGTGCATCTTTTTGCTTTGCTTAGGGACTTCAACAATCCAAATCTTCCTTCGGAACAAAAAGGCAGACCCTCACAAGTATATTTCACTGTCTCATATTGTTGTTCTTGCTCTTAGAGATTGATGGTTGAAGGCTTTTAGTTGATTTCCTTTACCTTTGGATGTTAACTTCTGTATCTTTTTTGGTGCAACAGTCTGGGTATGCTGATGCAGGAGGTGTGTACTCTCCTGGAGCCAGGGCAGGTGCTTAATATGGTGGTTGCGCATTCAATTGTTACTTTTTGCTCATTGACTGTAGGTGTTTCAATTTTTAACTGACTGATTTATTTTTTGTTTCTGCTTTCCAGTTGCATTTCCACAGGTTGGTATTGCTGAGCTCATGGTATAAATACTAAATGAGACAGCTCTTTTTGAGCTGGTGGATATTATCATCTGTATGCTTATGTGGGAATGTACGGGGCGTCTATGGGCTGACCTCACTACTCATTGTTTTATTCTTTCTTGAAATATGAATAAATCGTATTTTCTTTACTGCTTTTTCTAATCTGTGGCAGTTTTTAGTTTGTATTTGGTTGTGTTGCTAGCTCTATGAACTAGAAAACAAATTTCTTTGATTTTTTTTGTGTGCTGAGAACTGAAGATATAAATGGGATGCAATGTGCATAATGGGTCTGAGGATACTTTAACTGGCACAAACTTTTGACTTCGAAGGAGGGTTTTGGACATAACATCCATCCATATTTCTTATTTTACCATTGATGTTGTATTTATGGAAATTGAAAATGAATGGACAAGAGATGTTAATGTAGCCAAAGATGTCCTTAAGTACTTTACCCCATAAATGTTTTTCTTCCTTCTCTTTTCTGGGTTTACCTTTGATATTATTAGAAGTGGAGAGATATGGTATGTTAGTGCTGGTCCTCCTCAAGGAGTTTATTCCTGCACTTTAAATGACCAAAGCTGTCATAATACAGATTTTCAATACATAGTTCTTAAAATGCCCAGCCAGGCTAAATAAATTTTTCTTATTATTTTCCTGAAAACTAGATGGCCAATGTGGCTGCAATTGCAGCTGCATTTGGAGGAGGTTTACCTCCTGGAATAACTGGAACAAATGATAGGTGTACGGTCTTGGTCTCCAATCTTAATGCAGATGTAAGTTATCTTGATCTTCTTTGTTTCCATTTTTCTTGGGAGTTATAAAGTTTTAGTTGATTTGGGTCATCATTCTTATAAAAAATTGTGTGTTTCAGAGAATAGACGAGGACAAGCTTTTTAACCTATTCTCCCTCTATGGAAACATCATAAAAATTAAACTTCTTCGCAATAAACCAGACCATGCTCTTGTTCAGATGGGCGAAGGCATCCAAGCTGAATTGGCAGTGCACTTTCTTAAGGTTTGTTGTAACCTCCCCTGATTATGTTTCTTTTATCATTAAAGTTTGCGAAAATATAAATGACACAATCATTTTCTGACATTGCAGTTTTTTATTGGTCTAATATGGCACAATATTCTAATAATAGCATGATCTCATTCCTATGGCTTGTCATTTTACTTTCAATGTGGTGATTGAGTGCTTTTTTAGCATGTGGGATGTTTTGGGTTGATCACAAGGATTCATGACTATAAATGGACACGCAGGATTCTGTGTGAATAAATGTTCCAATAGCATATCAAGGAATTTAATAAAATTATGTACCAAAATAAGGCACTTTCTGTTTACTCTAAATTAAGTTCTAAAAGCTTTTTACTAGAAAATCATTGAGGACTAATTCTTTGTTATGTTTCAAATTTACACGTTATGTATGTGCTCCCTTATTTGATGCAATGTCAATGATATTGATGATGATAATCTTCCATGGATGTGTTGAGCAAGAGTCTAGACTCTTATATCACAATTGATGACAAAACATACAATCCATGATTCTACTAGTTAGTCACTTACAAAAGGGGAAAAAGTTTCATGATTCTAACACTGAATTTTTAAGACGATAATAGATTTCAATAAATACTAAATATTTTTAAAGTTACGATTGATCACTGGATTAGGTTGCATTGCTCTTGCTTAACCCTGGCTTTTCATGATATGCTTACTATCTTAATATGATATAGGGAGCTCTACTGTTTGGGAAGCAATTGGATCTCAACTTCTCTAAGCATCCCTACATAACTCAAGGTGCTGAGACCCACGAGTATATGAACTCAAATCTTAACCGCTTCAACCGTAATGCTGCAAAGAACTATCGTTATTGCTGCTCCCCAACAAAGATGATCCACCTTTCCACTCTGCCACAGGATGTTACCGAAGAGGAGATTACAAGCCACCTGGAGGAACACGGCCCTATTGTCAACGCTAGGCTGTTTGAAATGAATGGGAAGAAGCAGGCACTCGTCCTCTTTGAAACTGCTGAGCAGGCCACTGAAGCACTTGTGTGTAAGCATGCAAGCTCGCTTGGTGGGTCTATAATCCGTATCTCCTTCTCCCAGTTACAGTCAATAAGGGAAAACTCACAGTAAAATGTTGATCATTCGCACCACACGGAGGGTTAAGGATTCATATAAACAAGGACATATTGATGTAGGTGAACAGTCGTCTTTCGTTGTCTCTCTTTTCTTGTAACGGTGAATTAACTTATTTTAACAGTGTTGCATGTGCTTTAATTTTTTTTTTTTTTTAATTTTTTTGAATCTTCCATTCTCATTTCTAGTGCATGTACTGGCCATATTATTCTTAGGGTTTTCCAATTTGGATAGGTACTTTCAGATTTGGTGAGCTTGAATAGTAGGAAAAGAGAGAGAAATGTACTACTCTTATTCTGGGTTGGGGATCCCTTAATGTATTATAATTTTTGTTGTACATATCTTGTAATTCAGGCTAATCGGGTCATTTAATTTTTCCCAATTGATTTAGGATCTAAAATAACTTTTGTTTCCACTCCTCCACCGTCATCCTACATCTTCCCTTCTCCCTGTGCTTTCCCGGTTTCCTCTCTCGCTCTCCGTCGGAGGGCGACAGAAAGTTTCTTCTTTTCTTCTTCTTCTTCATCTTCATCATTTCACTGTCATGTGTGCATGTATGGGTACGTTGGGATATCAGTATGAAAATTGTGAGGAATTTGGATTTACATTTGGTTTTTCAAAGATATTGTTCTGCCAGTATTGGGGTTACAAATTCTATACAAATATTTTCATATAATTGATCAGATGATATTATATAATTGTTAAGTGATTCATATCATACTTTTTATATTTTATTTTGTTAATAATTATATATCAAGTTAGTTTGTATAAAATAATTTGTATGAAGAATTCAAATCATAATATTTATCGAAATCACTATATGAGTTATCGTTAACTCATCATTGGATCTACCCAACGGTGATGACATGCAAATTAAAATTGTATTTGGATTTGTCTGAACGCCCAAAATAGTAGTCTGTTAGTAAATCGAAATAACTCATTCTTAATTCTGTCTTTTTTCCTCTTTTTATTTTATTTTTTATTTTTAGAGTTCACACAGTGAATCGTTGTTCTTTTAATTTTTAAAATTATAAATTTAAACATCCTTAAAAAATCTGTAAAAATTACATAAATATACTCCATTTAAATTTTTAACATTAATATGTTGTTCATTCGTCTGAGAAAAGTCTTTGATACCCTCATAAAATTATTATTACAGTTCAATCAGTTAGGTAACGTAAAACCACCACCATTACTGTCTTATAATATTTGTTACTAATTTTGTATTTTATAAAATAATTTATTTATAATAAACTCATAATCTATTTAAGATAGTTATGTAAAAATATAAATCAAATAATTTACATTCAATATATTTTATTATATTATATTAAAATAAATAGATAATATTAAATTCGGTTGTATTATATTAAATTGTATTGTATTTAAACTTGATACAATAAAATATTTAAACCAAAATAATAATAAAGATGTAAAATATTTATAGAATTTATTTTTATAATATATTTTTTAATAAATAAATATAATTAAAAAAATCATAATAATTAATATAACAATAACATTTACTCTTCTAAGTACAGGTTACCCATCAATTTATGTGAACTAATTTGTACAGATAACAATTTGTATCTTCTGAAATATTCTTTGTTTTGTGATTTGATTAGGATTGAATGCTTTCAATAAGCATATTGGTTAACTTAAATTCCAATTCTAAGCCTTTCAATCCTTATCTTTTCAATTTTACAAAACCCACCCGAAACACATATGATAAGATTATACATACTATTCTAGACACGCCCGTGGCATCCCGAATTCCTCCTTCATGGATTCAAATCTGATTTTGACCCGATTATCAGCTCCATTCACCTTCAAACCCAATTATTCATCCACCATAACACGTAATTCCAATTTTCCCTCCTCCATTTCCCGCACAAAACCACTCAGTACCAAACTGGAAAATAACAGAGCCCGAAACGGCCCCGTATTCGACGATTCGGCTTATGAGGCTGAGAGACTCCGCTTGGATGCCAAGGCCAGAGAATCAATGGCAGAGACTTCCAAAAGAGAGACAAATTCGGATGCCCAAGATAACTCCAAAGCCTGGAAATGGATAATCCGAAAGAGGATTTGGGATTTAATGGACGCCAGGAACATTGCACAGAATCCGCGACCTGTTCGCCACAGGATACCGAATTTCGTTGGGGCTGCGGTTGCCGCCAAAAATGTAGTAAAACTGTAGGAATCCTAATGTTGTGTGTTGATTATTTTACATTCTATTATTTTATTTGAGAATAATGCGAGGAGTCGGGTTATGGCAGTTGGGTGGGTTGGATGAATTTCGGGTCGCGGGTTGTGTGAAGGTAAATCCAGATTCGCCACAGAAGCAAGTCAGGTTTCTTACCCTCTCTGGTTAGTTATCATGACGGTAATGATATTGCATTAGTGATAATCAATACTACTGCATGTTGGTCGGTTGAATCTGCAAAATTTCTTGGGGGTGTTACAAGAGGTCTGGGTTCGAATTCGATTTAATTTCTAAATAATTCGATGTGACACGTGAATGCTCAAGCAAAATATTGAAATTTTATTGATTTTTCTTTGATATAGGATGCGAGAATGATAATATTGAATGTCAAATCGATAACATTTAACGTTAGGCTGATAATAATTTCCATCGTCAAAGATTAGAGGGTTAATGTGAAGCATAACACTTGTGTCGTGTTATTTGTCCACTACTAGTTGAACACTTTTTGAGTTTACTCATTTAGTGACTAGTGGAAGTTAATATGATAATAGGAATCTTGTAGCTTAGAATTTGCCTAATATATCATTGAAATTTAAGATGGTAATCCCTGCATAGGTGGGAAGAAGTTGTTAACTCCACAGCCCCGTTTGAGGACTGGGTTTTTCTCCGTACTTGAATCCGGCATGTTAAGTCCTAGCACAATCACCGAAGCATGCACCTCTGTTGGGGTTGCGAAGTACGGAAAGCCGATTGGATTGGATGAGAAGATCAAGGTAGATCTAATTGTCATTGGTTCGGTTGCTGTTGATCCAAAGACAGGTGCTCGACTTGGCAAGGGAGAGGTAACAACTCAATTTTAATCTTATTGCTTCACGAATTCAGTTTCTTTGTAACCTTGATGAAGGCAAGTTCTAGAAAACTATGTGATCTTGAAAACTATAGGATCATGAATTCAGTTTCTTTGTGACCTTGATGGAGAAGGCAAGTTCTAGAAAACTGTGTGATCTTGCAAAATATAGCGTCATGAATTCAATTTCTTTGTAAACTTGACGGAGAAGGCAATTTTAATCTTATTGTATCATGAATTCAGTTTCTCTGTAACCTTGATGGAGAAGGCAATTTAAATCTTATTGCATCATGAATTCTGTTTCTCTGTAATCTTAATGGAGAAGGCAATTTTATTCTTATTGCATCATGAATTCAGTTTCTTTGTAACCTTGATGGAGAAGCAAGTTCTAGAGAATTATGTGATCTTGAATGTTTGGTAGACCAGGTGTGTTCTTTTGGAATGTGATAAAAGATATAGGAGTTTTAGATGAATTTTTTAATATGTTGTCTAATGTTCTTTACCTCTCCTGATGTATTGAACAGTAATGAAGGTCAGAAAGAAAGTGTAATTACGTCTATTGAAAATTTAACCTTTAGGTTTTTTCCCTTGTTGAATGCCTACTGCCAATAAGACCATGCGTTAGGAAGTGGTGATATTGGCTTCTATCTTATTGATCTCAAGATTTTCCATAGCTATGTTGACAAATTATCTTTATTGTTATAAATGATTGTTTTCCAATTTAGTTAATTAAAGCCTGAAGCCTTTTTCTCCTATCAGTACATTGTGACATATTTCCACCTGTTATTGTCTCCTAGGCAAGATTGCAGGACTTTCAATTTGTCGTAAAATATGATTTACATATTTATAGTATGTGTGCTTGAAGTTGTTGACAGCTTCAGCAATATATTAAATTCTATCAATTTGAACTTTTGAGACTCTGAAAATGGACCTGTAATGTCATTACTGAAACTCCTTGTTTGTGATTATAGATCCTCAAGCTTTTGGATTTTCCCCTTTTTTTTTTCCTTAGAAAAAGATTTGGGTTGCAGGGTTTTGCAGAGCTTGAATATGGGATGCTGAGATATATGGGAGCCATTGATGACTCAACGCCTATTGTCACCTCTGGTAAATGCAGTTTTTAGTTTCATATCTTTCTTACCTCACTCTTTTAATCTTCCTGTTATCATTTTTTTTGTAGCAATGTCTTTCAATAGTGTCCTAACCACTCTCAAGAATAATATACTGTTGTGAACTAGCAAATGAAGTTACGCATGTGTTGCACAAACTGTTTACTTGAACGTTAGTGCAATTTAGAATTCTAGTTCCCATCTACTCTATTGCTGTTAGTTAATCATTTTGTGTATTGCACTAAATCTAATATATAAAATGCTCTTGTAGTGCATGACTGTCAATTAGTAGATGATATTTCAGCTGAGAAACTACTGATCCATGATGTTCCAGTAGACATCATCTGCACTCCTACCCAAGTCATCTTTACCAACACAGCGATCCCAAAGCCTCAAGGTTTGTAAAGCATTTCAGCTCCTCTTTTCTGTGTTTTGTTGTTGTCTTAATTTCATTTTCGGGTTATGTAGAGAGCCTGCACATGGTACCTTGAGAATGTCTCTGATCTAAGCAGTCCTCCAAATAATCTTCTGTTCATATATGAATTAATCTCATGAAAGGCATCTAGTTCTATTGAAGAATCCAGCTTCCCTGTACTACTGGTATCCAATTTAGCTTATAAATGAAGTACACAAAGAAATTGTTATGTATTACTAGTACAAATGCATGATACTAAAAAGGGGGGAAAAAAAAGAAGTTTTGTGGTGATGCTGGGTTGGGAGTTTTTATAAAACCCTAGAACCCTCTTGGTTCTCAATGAGAAGATTTCAGTCTTTTTAATCCCATGTATTATCTCATTGGACACACAAGTTATGATCCTCGTAGATGAAAATCTCATGCACAAGTCTGAAACACAGAAATCTCAAATCAAATGATAAATGCAATGAATTTCAGCTCAATCAAAGGAAATTATGCTTAACTCTAATAAAAAATTACCATGAAGATATGAAGCTAGATTCCTATGATCGAATCTTTACACTCCAACAAAGGTTTTATCTGCACAACTAACAGAGAACATACAAAAAGCTTTAGAACGAAACCGTTTTGGATCGTGCAAGACATTTTAGACCAAATCATGAGAGGTGCACATGGCTTTGGAAGAATTATTGCCACTTCTGTGGGGTTTTGCTATATTCTCTTTATCCATCCTATCTTGGCAGAAAGAAATTTATCTTTAGATTCACAATACAGAAACTAGTCTGTGATATGCCTGAGGTAGTCTGGTTGATTCATTGAAAACTACAATGCAGTAGTAGAAATATTACATAGAATTAACCATTTTCAGCTGTAGGGATCTACTGGGACAAACTGTCTCCGGAGAAGCTGGGACAAATTAGGATACTCAGGGAGCTTAAGAGCAGAATTGAACGGGAGACAGGGCAGAAACTTCCTTGTGGTCCGTCTGAGAAGTTACCCCCAACAGCCCGAAGGAGGCGTTAATGCATTTATGATTTATCCGTGCAGCAGACAATAGAAACCGTTGAGAAATATTTCATTTGTAGTTCTGTTGCTTTTGATTTGGAAACAAAATAGTAAAAATCCGAGGAATGATATTGTATGAATGCAAGTGAAAGCTGTTATTTAAATGAGAATTTGTGAGTCCATTTGGACTAGCCCTGGTACTTCAACAGAGCAACAATTAAGAATAGTACTTTTGTTGGGTGGGTAATTAACACAGACAAAAGATTTACTGCGAATTTAGAAAGGGCGAAACATTATGATATGCATTTGAAGTGACAACGGACAACAGTTCTTTAAAACTTCATCGCTTTACACATCTAAGTAAATTACAACAATAAAACAGTGGGCAATATACACATTGTGTCATCTATAAGCAAATTTCTTCAATTACAACTCATTTCAGTTTCATAGATCCTCCTCCCAGATATATGATTGTCTGTTTTCCTTCCTTGAGCATGATAATGTCTAATCATGCAAAACAGTCAAAACAAAATCCATCTAACTATCCTTCTTTTTTCCTCTCTTCTTCTTCTTCTTTTTTTTTTTTTTTTTTTTTTTTTTTTTTTTTTCCTGATGAATTAACCATCCATAAGATGAAACAAAAATCTTTTGATTCCACGAAACAAGCAGATCCAAAGAAGAGGAGATGCACTGCCTCCAAAAATTGTATGCAGGAAGAAATTGCAGGAGCACCGGTCTTTTATAGCTTCACATTATCCTGCTCATAGGGATTCTGTTGCCCTGATGAGGAATCCTTTCTATTGGAGAAATTACCTGAGGCATTGTCATTCCTACTGAGACAATGATCTCTGCATCCAAGAAACAGCTATGTCAATGGAAGTGTTCAAGTATGATATTGGCAGATACAAGCCATATGCTATAAAATTGCAACTCAAGAAAGATACATTACACCTATAATTAAA
Organism: Khaya senegalensis; assembly: GCA_032402905.1. Lineage (NCBI taxonomy): Eukaryota > Viridiplantae > Streptophyta > Magnoliopsida > Sapindales > Meliaceae > Khaya > Khaya senegalensis. The sequence continues at coordinate 5,216,013 of CP135549.1, read as the reverse complement.
ACTTTTAATAAGTGGGTTGGAAATACTATGCATGGTATTCATGCAAGAATGATCAGAGTCACTAATCATCGCTATCAAAATCAGTAAATTCCAATAATGAAACATATTCTGCAACTTCACCAATTCATACTATTCTGCTATTTCACCAATTCATTTATAAAAACAGGAACAGCTTAAATGACAACATGACCCCCTGACAAGTCCACCCTGCATGATATTCAAGCAAGAATTAGTAAATACTCGTGAACATTAACATTTTTTTCTTAAGAAATTTCCTTAAGAAAAAAAACAATTTTCATTGATTAGTAGCAACCTGCTAAGTCCAGAACATTCTCAACAATGGCGCAGCATGTCCAACGTGTCCAAAACTAGTATCAGAGGAAATCTCTGGTTGCAGGAAGTGAAAGAGGTGGGACCAATTGAGAGCAGTAGTTTTAACTTCTAAAATGTTCACAAAGTGGCTTGGTCTTTCATAACACGTTAATATATTTCAAGTTGAATTTCATGCTATACAATTGATCAGCCAAATCAAAACCAGACAATATCAGTTTGAAATCATTCAGACAAAAGAATAGAGAGCAAAAAGTTTGCTTTGAACATTATATTCAAAAAGCTTGGCAGATAAGGGAAAAAAAATGATACAATATTTTAGACAAGGGACAAAAAGAGACCTATTCCTTCTCGAACAGACAAATTTGGTCTTATGATCTCCTCAGAGTTGACCAGAAATATGTCGCCAATGTACAAGTGGTTTGTTGGGACATAAACACTGCACAGCTCTTCATCTCCATTTTCCCTCTGGAATCAAACAACCAATAATCACACAAGTGAGAAACTCAGATAGAAGAGAACTGTGGTCCATGTCAATATTTCTGTGTGTGCATGTGTATACATATTTGATGAGAAGTTAGTCATGTTCTTGGTATTGCCAAATGATACCTGCAAAATGATGGTTAGACTTTCAGTAATTAAGCAGGAACCTCGAAACACATCATATTGTTCAGCTAGATTGTTATGTAAAATTGTCATATGCTCTTTTTTTTTTTTTTTTTTTTTTTTTACTCTTCTCCAATCCTACATCATTTCCTATAAGCATTTTAATATATTATTCTGCTTATTCATTAAGGAAAACAGGAGGTGCAATTTTCCTTCTACACCTGAATCCAACCAATGGGTTGCCAGCTAAAAGCAACTCCATTATTTCCAAACAGGCCCTGTATGTTATCCATTCAAACAATCTTCTTCTTCTTCTTCTTCCTTTTTTTGTTTATGTTTTCTCTGGTCTTGCTTTTTATTTTGTTTTTAATTTGACAAAAAAGACCATCAGGAAAGAATTCAACACAGCGCTAATGGAAAAAATCAATAATCACTGATAGGACATTTTCAGGTCCTCGTAGCCTGGTTTGGGCAGCAAATTATCAAGCAGGGAAATCAACTTGCTTCCGTTGAATATCTACCTGAAGGATAAGAGATGATGTTATAAAACCAAATGCATATTCACCAAGACGAGGATGACGAATTATTGCAACCTCTTTAAAAGCAGTGCTATTCTGATCTGCATGAAATCGAAGGAATTGATTACCGACTAAAGCAGTGTATAAAAAGTTATATCATCACCTGCTGAATATCTTTCAATGTCTAAGATACATATACAACAATGCCAAGCAAAGTGCACTCACCCACACACAATAATGGCACGTAACAACAAAATTAAGGCGAAGACTGCTTGGAACCGGGAATAGCTAGTATTACCTGGAGAAATAGCTGCACTAATTTGTTTAGAGGCTGAATATATGTGCTTCATAAAGGGCATCCGCTTTATAAACCACTCCCCAAGCCAGAACACAGTGGCACCCAGCCATGATGAAGCAAATACACCAACAAAGAGTATGAAAAGAATAGATGTCAAAAACCCAAGGCCTGCACCACATAACAAGACGAATTACAAAAAGAAATCAGATATGAAACCATGAAAACATATACAAGATCCAGAGGACTAAAGGGCATAAAAAATCACAAAAAAATATTCAAATGCGGAACAGGAACTAACTAAAGCCAACATTAGGAGATTGAAAGAAACCTGGTCTACTATTGATCCAAACAGCAGATGAACAGACAAGAATTTTATCTTCATGGCAAATGAAAAGCACCCAAACATATCTTGACAACCAATTAAGCATATTCAACAGTAATGTGGATTTCATGCCAAAGTGAGGCAACAAGATGCTTTAATGATCTACATGGCCACTGACTAGATTCCAAAATGCCCTAGAGAAAAACGACAGCAAGTGTGGATGCCCAACATCACTTCATGAGCAACAGGTGCCAGTGCCAAGGTAAAAAGATGAGCAATCACAAAACTCATGGGTTAGAGTACTTGGAAACCCTGTAAGTCCACGGAATTCGTAGACGGACACCCACTCAACAAGGATGGTGAAATTTAGGGGGCAGGACTCTTCATGAAGTGGCCTCTTGCCTCACTTGTTTAGGTTTTGACAGCAGTTTTGTTTACAGCATAACAACATAACCATTCTTTGACAATAAACACATTATATGTTCACCAAGGAGAAGGCACAAACAATACTCGGTGCATGACTGCAAGTTATAAAACTAAGAGAACCTCGTAAAGAAAATCAAACAAAAACATGATTCAACAATTTTCCCCGCCATGATAAGTAGTTGCATGATTTCCTATCCTGTTAAATCTAATTATTCAATACCACTATCTGCCTACCTTCCAACTAAACTTAAAATTCTTGAGGGAAAAAAAAATTGAGTGTTCTCTGCAAACATCAATTCCTTTCAACTGAAATTTTATGAAGAAACCACTCATCATTCTAAAAATCACTACTTTCTGTTCATCGCATTTCAAAGAAACCTTAGAAATCACATTGAAAACAAATATTCTTTAAGAAGCATCAAATGAAACAACAATTCTGCCCTCATTGCATAACAGTACATAGAGCAATGGGAGCCAAACAGCTAACAACAAATTGAAATACTATAAGCTGGATAATAAGAAACCTTTGCGAAGACTATAATTATATCAATAAGAAAATCTCTATTTATCTGAGTAAGTACAAGACCATTTTGAGTTTGTGAGACTTGCAGCAGTTACATTGTGCCAGATCTACTGTTACAGCCTACCACTGGCCAAATTGTGAGGCTGATATACAGTAATGCCTGAATCTACCCTACTCTAAGGGACTAAAATAAAAGGCACTGATGTACTATAAATTGGCTCTGTCACACACAGAAACCATCAAACTTTTGATAAGTATCTTCCTAGTACCACTCATTTGCCATAGCAAGGGAGAGTTTAAGTCTAACTGTTCCATTTCAGTAAAAAAGGCATGCAGTACAGATTTAGTCGGCTATGTCAGACATAAAAATATGCTTGCCATAGATAATTTCCTAACATTAATAACTACACAACAATGTTACATTTTAAGGTCTTTGCTTTGCATAGGAAAACCCACATCACTATACTGATTTCATCAACCATAATTTCATATTGAGAAGTAAAAACTAGAGCTGTAACATTGTGAACATCCAGTTGGTGTTTCAAAGTCTTACCAAATATGTCAATTCCAAGCCTCGCATAAATTGGACTGAAAAAACCGTCAACAAACTCAATGAACCACCATGTGACTAAAAAGGTCACAGCAACTGGAAAGAGAACCACACTGCATGTTCACCATTTAAGTTATATGACACTAAGAGAACATCTACTTTAAAAGAAATAAAACAAAATATTAAGCAAAAAAAAATGTCTCTTAATAAGCTTATTACCATCCAGTCATAAACTTCTTAGAGACCCAACTCTGTAGAACAGCATAGCAAGCCTGACCAAATGAAAATGTCAATTGTTCATGAAACTAAAACAATATGTTTGCATGTTATATTCAAATGGACAATGCTTTACTCCTTATTTTTTTCCCTAGCAAGAGACATAATCCAAAAGCTTTATATTCCTTATCTTGATTGTGTACCCATGTAATTATATCATTTATATTCCATATCTTGATTGTGTACACATGTAATCGTATGGTTGAGAGGAAAACAACAATTCTGAAGGAGGGGCGCGGCAGGGAAGAAAAGCAACTTAATTTATATCCCTACGACTAGAAAAATGCTTTTGAAAAGTACCCAAAATCATCCAAGCTTCCTTCAGTACGAATGCCCCAATCAAATCATCAATTGCACATTCTACATTCTTCAAACCATTAAATATAAGTTCTAATTATATCCAAGAATACCGAAATTTCAATCAATAATATTTCTTACAGTACCTTTATTGGACTTAAATGCAAATTTTTGTCACTAATCCATTCCAAAACAAGCTAAAAGATTCAACTCAAGACTAACAGTGAAGGAGTTATTGGTATAATTAATTCTAATTTCTAAACTAAATTTTGATTATGTAACCTTAAATAATAAAAGAACAAACAATTGAAGTGTGGAATTAAGATTTTACCTTGCGAGTGGAGGAATTGGGCGAGTTAGGAGCAGATTTTAGAATATCTTCCGGGTCATGAGGACTAAGCCCTTGACTCAGTGAACTTGACGTGGATTCCTTACCTTCTGCCATTTCAATTCAAATTTCGCGGAGAGAAAAGAAAGAGAACTCCTTTGACTGATCGTCAAGTCTCCTTTTTTATGAACTTCTCCTTCGGTGACGACCTGGGTGTCTGGGTGTGTTTGGATGCGTGACTAATTCTTTTCCAGTCTATCTGATGCCAGCTAAGAGGAGGAGCTAATTTTGACGGTAATTTTATCCATAAATCTGCTTAACGGTTAATTAATTTATTTAAAATAATCATAATTTTTTTAAAAAAATAGAATTTTGATTATAACATTATATTTTATTTAGATAATTAAAACATAATTTTTTAATAAAGGTAATATTATTTTATAATATAATTTTAAATTTAGAGTAAATTATTTAAAATTTTGAGTTTTAATTTCACTATTAAATTAAATCATCAGAGTAAATATTTTTTATAATTTTTTAAATAATACTTAATAATTATTTTTTAAATTATTTTATATATACAGTGTAATTTTTTATGTATAAATCTATAAAATAATAATATATTTTTTATAAAATTATTGTAATTAATTTATTTTATATTGATGAATTTGTTATTTTATGTGAGTTATATATTTTATTTTAAATCGATGTTAAAAATTTATTGGTTTAATTAGATATATTATAAGTTTAAATTTAATATTTTATAATGATATAAATGTAATAAAAAAATAAAAAAATTCTACAAATATTCGTGTGAATTTAGAAAATATTAAATACTTGTTATAAATAAATTTAATAATAAAATATTAAATTTATTATAAATTTGATATAAATTTAATATTAAATTTTTTTAGTGAATACATATATAACTTTGATGATATTTATTTTAAATTTAATATGTTACCGTGCCTAAAATTAGCGCATTTAATTTTACTATTTTTTTTTTTACTTACCGTGTGTAAATAAATTGGCTTGGTATGAAAACAACTTTTTTTTGTACTGTTTTTTTTTTTGGACGAATAATGAAGGGAATAATAAAAAACCTTAAAACAAATGAAACTAAATTATGGCGAATTATTTTTTTAAAAAAATACATAACTATTGAGATCTTGTAAATATTTTTTAGAATGAAAGTATAGCTCATCATTAATATAGTTAAGATAGGCAAATTTTGATTTGGTTAGATTTAAGGTTGAATTAATGGTTCCATTGAATATATATATATATATATATATATATATGTATATAGAGTATAAAATCCAACCAAAAAAATTTGACTTTTGGTTCATTTTCTAATAAATTAAAAAGATAATTTCTTATCTAAATATTTAGAGTAATTGTGAATAAAAATATTTTAATATAATATAATCACTTATAAATTACAAATGCATAGATACAAATAAAATAAAATTTTTATTTTTTAATTTAATTTATAATTTTGATAATTTTTAATTTTAAAAAGCTAGATGAACCAATAACATCAAGAATCCATGAATTGGATTCAATTTTATGAAATTTGATTTGATTCTTCGATTTTATATGGACTTTAAACTTAGTTATGTTTTAATGTGTAATGTTTATTATTTTTTGAAAAAAATTTTAAAATAATTTTATTTTAAACCCCATTTATTTATATGACTTGTTCCAATTCAATCTTATTAAGTTGATTAGTTTCAATAATTTTGGATAAATTTATCCTCACATAGACCAATTACTTTTTAATTCAGCATAAATTCAAAAATCATTTTATATTTTCATGAGTTTGATTTTGTCTAAAATTGAAAATGACAAATAACCAATATTTATAAGAATCTTTAACGACTGTTCAAATGAATTTTTTAAAATTTTTTTATTGATTTTTGCTTAATTTTATGAATCAATCAATGTGTACATGTGTTGAATTTTAGCTTGATTTTATGGAGTACAAATGTGACCCAATCATTGTCTTGGACATAAATTTTGACCATGAAACATACAAAAACAAAGGCGCCGCCATCGCACAGCAGAATATGCACTGAATTTTTATGTGAGACGGCGCACGTGCAATCGAGCGTCGATTTCGAGAGCCTCTGGCCGCGCGACATTTGAGCACCATGTGCGCTTAATTTCGAGCGCACCATGGCGCACGGTTAGTGATGGTAACTGTAGTATGTATAAGTGGTTTGGAGCCCAGATGACTGAGAGTAGTTAATTCATTGAGAAGCAGTATTTAACGAAGTTTAATTGGGCAAATGCTCGTAATTCAAATAATAGAGCTTGTTAAGATAATCAAGTTGCATGCACTAAATGATGGTAATTGTGAATGGCTTCTTCTCAACTCATGCATTTTATATCTATTAATTGTGAACAGTGCCGTTGCTGCTTTCTTTTTCTCATAATAAAAATAAAAATTATTATTACTAGTAATAATTTCCTAGCATTTGAGCAAGTTTCTGTTGGGTTATCTGAAATGTTGCCAAGGGTACTCCAAATTGTTTCCTCTCCACCAAGCAAGTACCTCTGTATCATATAAATTTTAATCAGCCCATTCATAACAAAAGGCTGAACTAAATTATCATAAAAGAGAAGAGCTTAATTATCTAATTTGAGCAAGTTATATTGCATCGTTTAGTGTAAAATAACAGAAAACAACGTTGCGTGGTTCCAAGGAGCTTCGTGTTGACACAACTCCTTATCAAATGCAGGGTAGTTGACATACCTGTGACACATATCATAGACGCTCGTTGAAATGCCGATGGTTTGCCAGGCAACCATCATACGGGAAAAAGACTAGAGGCTGTATTAAAACAAGCGATATGGTCATAGTTATACAATTGAACTTGGAACGTCTCTTCTTCTGCTGCAGCTGCAACGTTTTTTTAATTCTTCTGCTGCTGCAAGTTCCTCGGTCCTTTCCTAAAAATGATAGAATTCAACTTCTGTCTTGATCCGGTTCTTTAATGCACAATTTTTTGCTTGGAATTATGTTAATTATTAATTATTATTATTATAATTATAATAAAATCAGAAATCATCCATGGCTGGCTAAAAAAAGCCACGCATGGATGAAAGTTGCGCTCGATTTCGAATCTTGAATACCACTAGCATTCACAAGCCTGCATCATTGCCGCTCCATTTAGTGCTAGTTAGTGGTAGTTGCGATCGAAGTGGCACACAAAATTGAGTGCAACCAGCTCTAAATTGACCAGCACCGGCATTGGATTGTGAGTGCCAGTGCCGTTCAAAATTCTGACATATTGAAGTAAAATCAAACAAAATTTCAATTTCAAAATAACAAATTTATTAAATCAAGCAGACATTCACGACATTTAGACTTTGATTCACCAAATCAAGCAAAACTCAATGAAAAAAATGAAAAGAATTCATTGTTTGTATACTTCTTTAATGATTCATCAAAATATTAATTACTCGTAAATTTTAAATTAGGTTAAAATCAAGTTTGATAAAAATATAAAATAATTTTTTAAATATTTTATTAAATTAAAAGTAATTGGTCATATAAAAATATATTTGTTTAAAATTTATGAAATTGATCGTCTTAATAAGAACAAATTGAAAAAGATTATATAAATAAATTAGATTTAAAATAAAATTATTTTGATAATTAATTTTATTTCTTTAAAAAATTTTTTAAAATTTAATTAATTAAAATATTTTTCCTTTAATCTATAAGATTTTAATTTACTTTATTTTTTTTTTAGTAGGATTTTAAATATTTATCTCCTAATTAATTATAACTTTTTTTGTTAAATTGACAAACAAAAGAGTTTTTACTTAAGATATGTTGGGAAGTATTAAAGAAAGAACATTAAAATGTACAATCGCTTATGCATTTAATATTTTTTCTTTAGCACATTTTACAAAAATTTATTAAACTACCTCGTGGTATTTGTAAAGTATTTGCAATCCGTCGGAGCATGATAGAGTATTTAAGGTGATTAAGGTTAAAAATATATTGGGCTTGGGCCTGGCTCGCCCATTTAAGGCACCAATAGAATACCTTGCCTGGATCTAATATATGCTCGTCTGGCTCATTTCAGTCAGTTCGTCTGTATCTAAAGTGATTGAACCTAAAAATATCTTGGGGCAGGCCCAACTCAACCATTTTCGTGAACAATGGAGCACCTTGTTTAACATTGAATTTTTTTATCATGACTTGTCAAGAATATAAAATGAATTTAGGAGTCCAAGTTAACATAAAATTATATAATTATTAAATAAATAATGTGGCATGATTATTAATTATCTCAAATTTAAATTCAAGTTTAGAATTTTTGATATTTAAACTCATTTATAACAAATTAATTATTTAAATAATTATAATATACTAATTTATTTTATATTCTTTATATTTTTAAAAATATTTAATTATATTTATCATATTTTAATATATATAATAAATTTATTATCATTTGAGTATGTAGTACTATGAATGTTACATAAATATATAATAACATATAGAATAATAATATATTAAATAAATTGATCGTAATCTATTAATCAAATAAATTGAGTTTAATTTGACGTCTATTTGACATAGTTGGATTGTTACCCTAACTCTAACTCTGCCTTCAATATCTCAAGAATTGTAGCTCGACCACATCTACCATTATTGTGTTTACACATAATTAACAGAGAATATCCAAAATAAAGACAAACAAAAACTAAACAAAAATTATAGATATAAAATAAATAAGAGAAATTTTTAAAGTTAATTATTTTTGTAAATTGATTTATTAAATTAGTTTCTTTTATAATTCATTAATTAAATAAGTCAAAAATAATATTTTTGGACAAAAAAAACCTTATATAGACAAAATATAAACTTTATTTTCTTTTTCATTATTTCTCTCATATTTTCAGATAAATTTTGATAAAATGAACTTTAATTTTGATGTTGTTTTGTTGTGTGCACTTGTTGAAAATCTTTTGGTTGAAAATTCAAAAATGTTGAAAAAAAAATATTGAAAATTATTGGAGGGAACCAGAAAGGAGATCAATTTTGATCACCATTTAGAAGCCAAATTGGGTTAGTAGGGGTGTTTTTGTAGTACTTTTAAAAATCTTTGGTAAAATTTTATAATTGTCAAAAATATTTTATCATATGTTGAGAAATTTTGCTACTTTTTGTATTTTACAAAAATTTTGGGTTACTTTAAAATGAATTTTAAACTTTATTTTAAATTAATCTTAATATTTGTATAAATTTCAAAAATTAGTAAAAAAAAAAAAAAATTCAAAATATGATAAATAGGTCCTTAAATATTTTTGAAAATTATAAAAACATATTAAAGTTTTTAAAATATTACAAACAAGTCTAATACATTCATACTTGACCAAATTCAATCACCACATTGGAAATTTTTCGAACATCTTCTTTTGGCATATTTTCCTTCTTCTTATCCGGGTCATGTCTTCTTCCAAATTTTAATTTCCAGCGTATTTTTTGGTTGTCCCAAATTTACAAAATAATTTTAAAATTGTTTTGATAAATATCCCAATTAATTTATCAAATTAGCCTCTTTCATAATTCATTAAACAAATTTTAAAACCAATAAATAGATATATAAACAGGTTTTAAAAATATACAAGTAGAATTGGTGGTAAAATTGGTGGCACAGATGGTCAAAATGTCATTTTAACTCTCTTAAAAATCAAGGATTCCAATCCATTGGTGCTTGTTTTTGTAAGATTTTGTTTAAATATAATAAAAAATAAAAAATGCGCTTCTAAGTTAGTCAATTTAATAGTTAATTCTAACATTTTATTATTTAGTAGTGATTTTTGTTAGTTTTTAAAAATTTTATATTTATATATTATTTTATCAAACTTTAAAATAAATAAGTGAAAATACTCTTAAATTAATTTACAAAAATGGTTAATTTTAAAAATTTTCTAAGCATAAACTTTCATTCTTTTCTCTTCCATCTCTTACATTCTTTCTCTCATATTTTTTTAATATATTATGGCTAATGTTGTTGGAAAATAAGGTGGTGATTGCCACAAAATAGAAAATTATTTTGTTCGAATAAGTACTATATATGTTAGTATTATTGATTTTGTTTAGTTTTGATTTGGTTTTATGGTTTAAATTTGTAAAAATTTTTGTGGTTGGAAAATTTATGTGGTAAAAAACTTTGAAAAATTTCAGTGAATTTTATAATTTTAAAAATATTTAAAAATTTATATATCATATTTTAAAAAGTTTTGTTACTTTTTAAAAAATTACAAATTTTGGTGAATTTTAATAAAATATAAAATTTTTGCTACTGTTTAATAAATTACAAAAAATTATTAAAAATTTTAAAATATAATAAATAAATTTTAAATATTTTGTAAATTGTAAAATTTATTAAAATATTTTAAAATATTGTAAATACACCTTTACCAGACCAATTTGGACCACTATAAGAAGTTAAATTGCCTCTTCAAGAGTAATTTTGTTGGTATATGTTAATTTTAACTTATTTATTATTTAATTAATAAATTATAAAAGAGAATAATTTAATAAATCAATTAATAATAAAAGTGATTAATTTTAAAAATTTCCCACTAAATAAAAAGTTTGTCATTCAAATTCAAAACATTGGTGCGTCATTCTTCAGCGCTTTCACTAGCCATTTCTCCCTATAAATCCTATTACCTGCTCGAAGAAAAGCCCCACAGAGAAATTACCTCAAAAGGAGTAGTTAATTGACGCAAAAATTTACGGTGCAATTCCTGGGTTTCCAGTACATATAAACAAAATTTATTTGATAAAGAGAGATGGGCGGGAAGAGCGGGTGTGTTCCGACAAGATTACGACATGGCTTAAGAAACTGAGTTACGGGCTGAGTCAAGAGCACTGTGAACCGGTGATGGTGGCCCAGAAAAAGTTTGTGCTGGTGTGTACAAGGGTGTTAGGACTACACAGCTTGATGAGTTAGCAGCTGAGACCGCCGCCGCAGTGACTGTTAACCACCGGATTATTTTTGGTCTGTTTAAACTTGAAGACTTTTCGAAATTTGGTTGGTCGTATTTTTCTCTTTTCCCAAGTTATCGTTTTGACTATAAGATGATTTCAGTGTTCTGGACAACAGGATTTAGAAATGGAAAAAGAAAACAACTTATCAATAAACAAGAAGCACTTCCAAAATTCATTTTTACATTGTGTGTTATAGGAAATTTTTCCAGAAAGATGCTCTTGACGCGTTCTCAAATCTTGGAAACACATAATTCATATTTTATTCTTATTTTACAGAACTGTTTTTAAAATGATTTTGTAAAACAATGCTCTACAGGCTACTGCTTGATTATCTTTGAATTTTGCGATATGCTTCTTTACTGCGCTCTTATTGGTGTTTCTAATATATTTATCTGAATTGATCATTTTAGGCAATGATGATTTGGTTGATTTAAGTTAGTTTTAGTTTTGGGGTTTATGTGAATCTGATTTTTTTTGTGGATATATTGTATGTTATTGAGTTTGGTCCAGATTTTTGATTGGTTTGTCTCAATGATAATGTGATGCAGTTGGCTGGGAGAATTGCTGTTTGAAATCTGCATAAGAACTTAAAAGAATTCATTTTGGAGATGTATGTATATAATGTAATTGATTCTATGAGTAACTTGATTTCAAAGTAAATGGTTGTGTTCTGATAATCAAGTGGTTTGATATGGATGGAAAATGCAAGATCAATGTCTTATATAACTATTGTAATAAAAGGTCTGGGCAGAAGGCTTCCCTTGTTGCTGATGATGTTTTTGACATAATAATGACAGTAAGTAATTAACACATTGATTTTGTTTTATTTTTTAGTGAAGAGTGACAATTTGTTAACAAAGCTCTACCATGACTTGGATCATTTTTTTGGATTTAGTTAGGCTTACTTAAATGACAAAATGGGCATCTGGTGATGGAACTACAAACTGTGGCCCATATATTTTCTTATGCTATGATTTGCTATGGTTGTTGTGGATGATCTATTTAACTATACTTAGTCTCCAAGAAGCTAGCAAATACTATATTGATATTGAAGTAGAAGAGTGAAAGAACAAGGTAACTGTCTTTGGAGGCATGAAATATTGCTTTGGGATTGGGATTAAGTGGAATTTACAGCAGTCACTTAATTTTAATGAAGACAATTATCTCCAGTTCCATGCAATTCCAATCCTGTAGCTGGATTCTATGCCATCAAAGACAGCCTTAGTTGAATTGTGTGACAAGGAGCTTTAGAACTTTTGCTCATTTTTGGGTCCAAAATGCTGCATGAATGGTGAGATAATCTATGACAGAGATTTTGACTATGATTATTTTGGCTTCAAAACCCTTGAGAGATCATACCTCTTAAAGATTGACGGTAAGACTGTAGTAAGGCCGCAACACATGTTGATGATGGTTTCTGTTGGTATTAATAAAGATGACATTGACTCTGCTCTCAAAACATACCAGTTGATGCCTCGGCATTGGTTCACTCATGTTACTCCTACTCTTTTCAATGCAGGAACTCCACAGCCCCAATTACGATGCTTTTTTTCAGTTCTATCCATGATTTAAGTTGTCATGTTCTTCTTTGAACACTTTTCCTTTTGGTTCTCTCATTTTCTCCCTCTTGGGTGCTATGGCAGTTAAGTAGCTGCTTTCTTATGTCCATGAAAGACAACAGTGTAGTGAGCATAGGTGACACTCTGAAGGTGTGCTATCATAAGCAAATTAGCTAGAGGAATTAATCTCTCCATTCATAATATCCGTGCCTCGGGTAGTCACATTCGTGTGACAAATGGATCTTCCAAATGCATTATCCCCTTACTCCAAGTGTTTAATGACACTGCTTGATATGCTGATCAAGGGGGAGGTGAGAGGAAGAGTACTTTTACAGTTTTGAAAGACATTTTCTATTGCCTATTTATTGCTTTATATCATGTATATGAGTATGTGTGTGTGTTAAAAAGTGCACATTCATAATCGTCTCATTCATCTAATCTAGTTTTTATGTTCTGTAGTTTGATTTACTATTAGTTCATGTGGTGCTTCCTTCTTGTGATATGATTAAAATCTTTTCCATTTCAGGTGCTTTTGCTATATATTTGGAGCCATGGCATGCTGATATATTTGAGTTCCCAGATCATAGAAAAAAAAGGTGGAAAGATATTGTTGGATGCCTTCATGGGCTCAACCATGTTAAAGTAGTAATGCTATCCCTCTAATATGCAATATCGTTGTTAATGTAGGTCAAGACATATTGGGCTGTCTCAAAAAGAAAAAGAAAAAAACCTCTTTCTTTTTATTGTATGCCAAAATTATTCTCTTATATATTCAAATTATTCTTCTTGTTTGCAGGAAGAATGTTGGGCTGGAGATCTATTTTATGCTCTTTGGATCCCTGATCTCTTTATGCAAACAGTCAAGGGTGATGGAAAATGGTTATTCTTTTGCCCAAGTGAGGCTTCTGGTTTTGGCTTATTGCTGGGGTAAAGAATTTGAAAACTTGTACTCCCAATATGAAGAAGAGAGGTAAACTTGACCAACTGCCTTCATGTTTCAAAGCTCCTTTTATTTTATTTATTTATTTATTTTAGCAAAATGAGAATATGATAAAACAAGTCTGTATTGGAACTTACAATTAAAATATCGTGTGTTGTGGAGGCAGGATAGAGCAAAGATGGTCCATATTTCTACCTCCAAGATTCTTGCAATAGGAAAAGTAATCAACAGAATTTGTGTATATGAAAATGGAAGAAGAAAAAAATATTTATTTGTTTTTATTATTTTTCAATCTATCAAAAACAAAGGAGTGTTGACCATCTTTATAGTAGGAGAGGCCAACAACTACAAAACGATAAGTCCCAGAATATAGGAACTAAAAAGATAATAATCTAATGTAAAAAGATAACAATCTAATTTTAAACAGAATTCAAACAAGAAGATAACTGTCCTAAAAATTCTTCATAATTAGAGATATTATTAGAATATCTATCACAAAAAAAAACTTGCAACACTCCCCCTCAAGCTGAGAAGATATTTATTATCTCTATCCGCTACCTATTGTCCTGTTGGTAGAAAACTTACAGCAATTTGTCTTGTCTCAATCTGCTTTTTGACAAAGTGTCTGTTAACTTCCACATGATTTGTTCTGTCATGGTGCACCGGGTTATGGACAATGTCAATTGCTGCCTTGTTGTCACAGTACAATCTCATAGGTTGTTAGATAATTAGCCTTCAATTCTTCCATCATTCTTTTTATCCAAATTAACTCATATATTCCATGAAAAATAGCTCTTAGCTCAGCTTCAGTGCTACTTTTCGCCACTACACTTTGTACTTTGCTTCTCCATGTCCTTAAATTACCCCAATCATTGGTGCAATATCCAGCAGTAGATCTTTTATCGATTATAGAACATGTCCAATCGACATCAGTAAACCCCTCAATTTCATTGTTTTCATTTTTTGTGAAGAATAATCCTCTTCCTGGATTTCCCTTTAAGATATTTAAGAATTCAATAAGCTGCTTCCATATGCTCTTCACAAGGAGGGTGCATAAATTGGCTAATAACACTAACATAAAATGAGACATCAGGTCTATTGTGTGAGAGATATATCGCCCCAACTTTTGATTAGGATCCATATGAGTTTGCTCCCAAGCGTCCTTATTTTTTTAAGAAGATCAAGAGTATATTTTCTTAGAGATACAAAAATACCCTTTCTTGTTCAGACTATCTCCATTCCCAGAAAATATTACAAAGTTCCTAGGTCTTTTATTTCAAATTCCCTGTTGGGTCTCTCTTTGAACTTATTTATACCCTCCAAATCATCTCTTGTAAGGATAATATCATTGACATTCACAATTAAAATTGTTATCCTTCCACCCTCAACATGTTTGTAAAACAGAGTGTGATCTGCTTGTGCTTGATTGAACCCTTGGTTCTACACAGATTTGGTGAACCTCCAGGCTCTAAGAGACTGCTTAAGGCCATAGAGAGACTTCTTGCAAACGTATCCTAATAGTCAATGCCATAGGTTTGAGTGAAACCTTTGGCCACTATCCAACTATGTTTTCCTTCTGAAGCATCAACAAAACTAATAGGAAAGGCTCTATGTTTGGGTATTTTTAAGGCTGCATGGATATCTCGAGGAATTTCTACATTCAACATAATAGAAAAGGCTCTATGTTTGGGGGAAAGTTTTTCATATGAAATGTACTTAGATATCAAATGAACGGTACAAGATATGACTCCTTTCCTTAGAGCAATATGCAAATCAATATTAGTATTTTCATATGTACTGGGAATAAGAGTACTTGGACTATCTGAATGAACTTCCAGCAGTTCGGATTCTTGAATGTCCTAGTTCGAAAGGCACTATTTTTGGTTGCGGTTGAGAGTGAGGTTTTCTCCTTGAATAAAAAGGAAATCTCGATGGATCTTCTAGATGTTCTTGGTTGTGATTTTGATAAGAAGTTTAGGTTTTCTGATGAAGGTTGTGAGGGCATGACTGGTTCAGGAGTTTCTAAGGGCAAGGGATTTGTTGGTGATGGTAGTGAGGAAGGCATAGGCTGCTCAAAAATTACCTAAAAATGCTCTTCACAAGTTAGAATCTCCACCTGAAGAGTAGTAAGGGGAAAGAAAGACTGATTTTCAAAAATGTTTACATCCATAGTAACAAAAAATTAACTGAAAGACAACAAATTGCAGAAAATGAGAGAACTGAACGGTACAATGAGACTCTTGACTTAATTTACTGACAGACAACAAATTACAGGAGTTTTGGGACATGGAGAATATTTTTAAGAGTAATACTAGGTAAGATTGAAATAGATCCAAACCCAGAAATAACAGAATATGAAGCATCTGTTATTCAAATTCTAATATTATTTTGCATGGGTGTATATGTTGCAAAAAAAATGAAAATTCCCAGTCATATGGTTAGATGCCAGGGATTATTTCTTGAGTGGGCATTAAAGGCAGTGTGAAGACTACTATTTTTTTGGACTAACAAGGATGTGGACTGGTTGGATGATGGTGCCAAATTGGACTAACTTGATGACTGGAGCAAGTTATATAATTGCTCCATTTGTTCCTTGCTAAAAAATGGAGGTGCCCAGTTGAGTGGTTGAGAATTTCCTTCGGATCCAACTTGTAACACTTTCGGAGAGTGCTCATGCTCTGGTTTCCATCCTAATGTTTTCCCATGAATCTTCTAGCATGTCTCTTTGGTGTGCTGTGGTTTGTTGCAATGTGTGCACCAAGGCCTTTTCTTATTCTTGTCATTGCCAGGATCAGCCTGTCTGTGAGTCACCAAGGCCAAGTGTTACATCTCCAAGCAGCACATTGCATTTTACAGTATCTCAAGGGAACTTTGGAAAGAGGAATATTATTCAAGAAAGGAGAAAAGTTAACACTTGAAGCTTACACAGATGCAGAGTATGCAGGATCTGTTGATAATAGATGATCAACATCGGGATATTGTACCATTCTTTGCAGAAATCTTGTTACAATGAGAAGCAAGAAGCAGAATGTAGTTGCAAGATCAAGTGTGGAGGCTGAAGAACTTTACTGCTAAATGATTCTAGCCTTTACATTGTTGCTATGTTTAGCACTTCCCTTGTTTTAAAAAAATATTTTCATATTAATATTTTTGTTTTGCTATTTTCATCAAGGTCTGAAAACAAGAATGTATTATCTGATAACATGTGCTGC
This sequence comes from Khaya senegalensis, assembly GCA_032402905.1. Classification (NCBI taxonomy): domain Eukaryota; kingdom Viridiplantae; phylum Streptophyta; class Magnoliopsida; order Sapindales; family Meliaceae; genus Khaya; species Khaya senegalensis. Next base: position 5,198,804 of record CP135549.1, on the reverse strand, counting down.
AGCTGATGCTATTAAATTCACAGTTGATACCTCTGTTCTCAAAAACATAATTCAACTCTTTTCATTTTTCAGTTAAAGAACATTTTTATTCGTATAGTATTTCATTACATCTTGTATTTCATTGTTTTGATGGCAAATACCAAAATTGACCGTGCAATCCTGTAACAATTTAATACCAGAGAATTTATTACCTAGATTGCAATATTATGTACAAGAAAATGGAACATGTTTGATGCAGTGACCTGCCAATGCTACTCTTATGGTTAAATATGTTTTAACTTATTGACATGAATCTCTGATTGTTCTGTGGTATTGCAGGAAAAAGCTAATCAAGCAGATGATGATGCTGAAGCCTATAAGGTTCATGTGGTATGATCATCAGAGAATCAGGAAGAGTGCATGGCCTGTGGAAGTTAAGTCCTTCTTTGTCATATTTTAACATGGCAAATGAAGAGATTTTATGCGTCCTAAGAGTGACCTTGTGTAAGTCTAGATCTTAACCATGTTGAAACCATATTAGTCTTCCCTATTTTCATCACGCTGTTGGCCCTGTATGAGCCTTTTAGTTCCTTACTTCAGTGATGAGTTGTGAATATATAAGAACCATTTTGTGCCATTTATACATAGTCTTCTTACTAAGTGTTTCAGATCTGGAACCCAGCATGAAATAGCATGTATATAAAGTATAAACAGGTATGTTGGCTGATACTCATTGTATCTTTTAATTAATTGGAGTTTGATTGGTTTCCATATTTCCCTATGCATCTGTCATGAGTCTCTACCTTGTATTATAGTCCTGAGCTCAACTGCTTAATGGTGCCCCTCATTTGGGTTTTTCTTAAGGCTTATATGTTATAGTTTTTATGCTCACTGAATAATTCCCAATAGTCCTAATTGATAAGCCTTGAATAATTTCTAATTATCGGGCCTTGGTACAAATTTAAAGTCTTTGGAAGTGAAAATGGTGGATGACTAATTCTTCTGCATAGTTGGGTTATTTTCTTGAGAATAGTTCCCAATAGTTCTTTTGTTCGCTGTGGAGTGGATCAACGTTTGTATTACTTTATAGCGGATATAATGTCATTGACTGACATTCTACATCATATTTTCCTTCAGCTGATTTCTATTGATTCTGTTTAACCTTTTATATCTTTAACATGTGACTTTACAGAGTTGCTTTGAATTTTACTCTATGCCGCTAAGTCCTACCAGTTTTAGGCATTCATGTAATTTGAATTGAGCTTCATTTATTGCCATTAAATGAGTTTTATGCTACTGAATCGTTTTATGAGCATAATAATCACATGAGATCTTGAAATATCATTTTAAGGAAACTAGATTCCAAAGGTTTACTAAAGGACGATAAAAATATAACGAGTCAAATTTGATTTGTACAGGTGACCCTGAAAAGGTTTAGGTGAGGAAAAAATTCCAATATTCTTTTGTTTTTTCAATCTAGGGGTTGAGATGTATGGCTTGACTACCTGTTCAATTACTTTGATTAGTCTCACCTCGGAAAAAATAATTCAATTGATTTTATTGGCCCACAAAATCTGGTCAGCGTCTTCTGCGTGTGAATTCCCAGGGTTCAAGCAAATTGCATGATTGCATTCAGTTGTAGAGAATTTTGTGTGTTTATCATCTTTTAACTTAATTGGAGTCATGAAATTTGCTTTTGGAATTCTAATGATTGGAAACCTGCTACTGTTACTGATGGAATGAATTCAGAATGTAGGGAACGATTGGATGGTGATAGCAAATTGTAGTGAATCAAAAGGACTGACTTGCGCCGCAATTATGAAGCCGACTTGGAATATTAAGGCCTTTGTGGAATCACTTTCTGATAGAACTTCAAGAGTGCAGAGCCATACTATATCAAAGTCAAAGTTGATAGAGATAGTATGAGGAGGATAATTCTTAAAAGTTAGAGATAGTATGAGGAGGATAATTCTTAAAAGTACACAGTGACAAATCCGTTTACACAGGAAAAACATACTACATTGAAACTGAGAGTGAGAATTTTATGTCGAAAATTTTTTATTTGTTTAACACATTGGATCTTGTAGGTATTGCTTAATGTTAATGCATTCTTCTAAGGAAAGCAAGCTTTCGCATTCAAATTTTGACTTAATGCATGGTTATAATGGAATCTTGGAGCCTTTCATCTTTAGACTAAGCTAGTTGCTTCTACCATTATATTTACAATAAATATGATCACGTTTTTACTGCATGCATGACTTTTCATTTGCTGAATTGATGGAAGATTTGGAGTTGTTATCCAGCGAACTGGATATTGATTTGAGTTGGAATTACCTGCAAAATCTACTTCGACTGGTGTTTTATTTTCTTGAAACTGGGTCTACTATTGGCCCCAAATGAGTGGGAATTATATTGGGATCTTTGACAGTAACTGCAATGGTTCATTCTACATGATTTTCAAAGTGAACCTTTTTTTTTTTTTTTCTTCTTTTGAGATATTGGAAATCTGTGAAAGTTCATTTTGCATGCTTATAATCTTTCATAGCTATGACATCAGTCGAGTGATAAGTCATAATTTTGTTTTGGTCCTCAATCGTTACTTTCATTCGACAACTAACAATTTGTATTTGATATTTGGTAATTCTCTCTTGATTGTGTATTAAAAATTAGAGCATCTTAATCTCAAACATACCCTCTCTCTCTCTCTCTCTCTCTCTCTCTCTCTCTCTCTCTCTCTCTATATATATATATATATAATGGGTTATATTTTCATTTTTAGAGCAAATTTCAAGAATATTTATATGATATATGTATGATCAATTCTCTCCTAAAAAATTAAAAGAATCTTCTGATTTAAACTTTTACCCTAACAAGCTTATCAAGATTGAACTTTTTTACTTGTTGGAAGAAAATAAATGAACTGTTCATTTATCAGGCTGCTTTTTCTTCTTCTTCTTCGTCTTTTCGTATATGGGGTTTTGATTTTGGGCGTGTTAAATGAAGAAAATCTCAAATTCCCTTCTTTTCGTCTAAAAGGAAAACGATAAAAAAAATAATAATGTCCATTGGTACTGGTAGGGTTAGGGTTAGGATTGGGTTGGTCCAAATGCATTGTACCTGGATGAATGACATTGACAATTATATTATTTCTCCAAATCCATGGTTTCAAAGCGCGCACACGCCACTATCAGTAGCGTGAAGAATTAAGTTGTTCAACTTTTGACGCAATGCATGCTATGCCATGCCATGCCACCCCACCCTACTCCACAAATAGAAAACATGTGTATTTTCTTTTTCTTTTCTTTTTTTTTTTAAATATTAAATATACACAATCCAAACATTATTTTAACTTTAATTTGAAAGAAATTCGAGCTCTATTATTATTTAAAAAATTTATCATTTTAATATATTAAAATCTACAAATAAGAAATATACACATGTCCATGTGTTAATACTTAACATTGTGGATTCATTATTACTTGTGGTAAACATGAATATATGAAGTAAACTACCCAATAATCCATTTGCATTTAAGCATTTAAATCTCTTAAAATTTTATTAAATATAGTTCAAGATTCAATGACATGCTTATAATTTGATTAATAAATATAATCAAAGAGTAATATAAAAAATTTAAAGAATAAATTACTTTCTCAATAAAACGATATATTTATTTTATAAAAAATTTATTCGTAAAAAATTTGAAACTCTACACTTATTTAAAATAAAAAATTATTTTAAAAAAGATTTAGTAGAGTTAATGAGCATGAAAAATTTTTAAATTAAAAGTAAAATTTTAAATTAAATTATAATAAAATAAAATATTTAAAAACAGTTTCAGTGTAGAACTAAATTCTATAACGATGGTGCTAGCCGCAATACCATTGTTGGCGTGAGGAGTAGGGCTTCATTTTTTCTTTCTAGTTTGAGCAGGCATGCTTCAAATTCAATCGGGCATGGAAGAAAAGTCATATCCCTATGAAAACCGATGGATATATTCAACATGAAGACGACAAATTTGCAAGACTTTGTTTATAGGACACAATCAAATCCATGATTGTGAAGTATTCAAGATGATCTTTGCGATTCTCAGTTGATTGATTTGTAGTTTTTCCGAAGCTTGCATTCCGCCACTCAATAATTATGATCATAGTGTTCCATAGTTTATGCCTGTTATCCCACTTTTTGTTTGCAAAGGAAAGTAAATTATTTGATGAACTTACAATTATTTGTAATAAAATTAAATATAATTTACATAATTTAATATATGTGTGTGTGTGTGATAAATAAAGAAAGAGAGAAAAAATTATTAGTTGTGATCCAAAAAGTCATTAACAGAATAGTGAATCATTCTTACCAAACTTACATTAAATTAAATATAATATATATATTGATACAATTTATTAATTTAATTTGTGAGATTGAACGAAAATAAAGATAAATCGAGTTTATTAATTTAATTCGTAGATATGAACAAACAATAAAAATAATCTCATTTATATGATTAAGAATGTATTATAATATTGTTTGCTTTAACTGTTTAAGGTGACATAATAGATTCGATTTTAACCTCTCATAATTTATTTATAATAATTAAAATTTTAAATCTTATATTTAAAGAAATCTTATACTAGTTAAGAGGGTAGAGTCCACTTACAAAGTATATCTCAAGTTCATTTTTAAATAATGTGAGATTTCACAATACATTCTCTAAGGAATCAATGTTTTCATTACCGCATTTTTAGTTGGGTCAAACTAATTTTAATATTATTTGTAATGATCTAACCTAATTAACATAATATTATTTATTTTAACAACTTAAAATGAATAATGAATTTAGTTAATTTAGTACTAATTCTTCGTAATTTTATTTTTAATATTTAAAATTTTAAATTTAAAATTCAAAAAAATTTATACTAATTAAAAAATAAAACATTTATTATAAAACACATTTCTAACCCACTTGTGTAAAATTTCACGCAAACTAGCAAAAGTTTTTATCCAATTGAGTTTGTGTGAGTATTTTTAAAACTAGTGACACTAAAGGTTTTTTTTTTGGTTTTAATCAAACATTAAACGTGTATATGCTATCTGAAATTATATAATAATAATTATATAAAAATTTTGAGTTCTACTCCTGCACATAGTTATGAGAAGAAAGTATTTTTATTCTAGAAATTCTAAGTCGAGTATTTTAATGGAATTAGGTGCAATATTATTTCATGCATTTAATTTTTCATTTATTCGTAATCAGTGAGAAAAGAATCAAATTATTCGCATGAAGAATTTATAAAAGAAACATGAATTGATAGCACTTGACATGACATGACATCATTGTGAAAGATGATGATAGGATGCAATGAATTTCTACACATGTAAAAAAAAAAAAAAAAATGCATAATAATTATATTGAGAAGGGGAAACTCCTTTTAATGATTTCTTTTTATAATTTATAAATCAACACCAAAATTATTACAAAAATTTATTGAAGTGGAACATGATTTATTTATTTATTTATTTTTTAATTAAGAAAAAGTTGATGTGATAGTTTTTAAATGCAAATGGATAAAAAAAAAAAAAAAAAAAAAAGAGAGAGAAATGGGAAATTCATGATAGCATCTTTAAACTTGTGCTACAAGGAATTGCAATATAGGAGGAGTTTCACATTTCTTTTTAGAAAGAAGGGAATTTTTCTTTTAACAAACAAAGAATGTTTGCTTCTTGTTTTTTTGTTTCACTTTGAACGGTGAAGGCATGGAAGGCGGGGGCGTGGGTGGGGGGTCCAAATCAACCCCCAATAATAATCACAAAGCTAAAGATTTTTCTCTTTTACATCATTTTCCATCATTGCCCACGCTTACTCTCTTTTTTAACTATCTCCGAAATTAGATTTATAATATAATAACATGAAACCAAATTACATTATATTATATTATATTTAATTATATAATAAATTTATCTAATTGAACAAATTTTTTAAAAATAATAACATAAATATTGAGAGTGGTTACATGGAATTTTAATAATAAGTGGTGGGAATGGCATTCCGTGTCTATCAATAAAGTATTTAACATTGAATCTAACCCTATTCTGGCAATTTTAGCCCACCAAAAATAAGCACGAGAAAATTTCCTCTTTTTTTTTTCTCATTTAATTTAACAATTTATTTTACCTAATAATACCAAGTGTGGATTAATGTCGTTTCCTGCGAGAATGTGAAAATAAAATAAAAAAGTGTGGATTAATGTCGGTTTCCTGCGAGAATGTGAAAATAAAAGAAAATAATTTATTAAGGACTCTCTTCTCTTTTGTGTGGGTGTGTGTGTGTTCTCGACGGTCGGCCAAAAGAGAAGGATGGTCACCTAACCAACAATTTATTTGTTTTTTTTTTTTTTTTAAAAAAAATATTTTATAAATGTCTTTGTAAATTTCAACAACAAAACACGTGCAAAATTATGTGCTTAGTCATTATAGCACATAAAAAAAGTAGATAAGAGGAGCACATTCAAATTTCAATATACTATCAACTTTTTCAAGATATTAATAATAATAATAATTAATAATAGTAGGCCATGTGGAAAACATGACGTTGGGGTCCTCCTTCTTTTCTTTAATTTGCAAACTTCTTCTTTTTGTTTTACACGTGGCATTGGGATCGTCCTTTGTTTTACACGCGTCGTCATTATCGTACAAGTCTTTTGAAAATGTCAACTTTGATTTTGCTATAATAATATTTGTCCTCGGTCAAAAAATATATGCTTATTTGGTCTCCTCTTTCTGAAAATAATCTTGGCCGTACATTCCTTTCGAATTTGTGAACCCGAGCTCTTCTTTGAAATGGACGTATGAGATTTATCCAATCAATCATTATTATTATTATATGTAATAAACTTGTCATAGACACTATTTATGGTTACGGTTCGGTTGGAGAGTTCTTCGTCACCATCTAACACGTGTCATCGTTTGAAAATGTTTTTGTTTTTGTTTTTTTTTTTGCCACCTAAGAATATTCATCACATGTTCAATAAATTATCTCTTAAAATTTCCAACTAATTAAAAGTCAAAATTCATGACTTGTTAATAATAACAAATAATAATAATAATAATAATAATTATGAAAGATAATGAATTAAAACCCTTGTAATAGACGCACGGGAGATTAAGTCATTTTCCAATTTTTTAATAAATATTTTGATTAAAAAGAAAAAAAAAAAAACAATTCCTTTGTTTTAAGAAATGTAAAAGTAGTAGGATAGGGACGGCAACCACACTTTTAGGTCGCTAAATGGGTCCCGAAACTCATTAACCCTAACTTATCGTGATCTTTCCTTCTTCTTGTACCTACTCAATTGCCCCCTGTAATCAAGAGAGTTGACCAGAGTCCAAAAGTTGACAAAACCATCTATCTTCCAAAATCTCCATCCTTAATTGAGAATGCAAACGACCTCCACCAAATCAGAAAGCCAATAACAAAAACCAAAATAAATAAAATAAAATAAAATTCAACAAAATTTGGCCAAACAGCTTTTTGATCAAGTGAACCAAAATTCTTCAATCGGTTATGAAAAATCAACTTGGCCCGAGTCTTCTAATATGGGCTATGACCCATTAATTTAATGTTGAATAATAATGCGTTCTTGAATTAAATGATTCTGTTTATTATATATATTGTATTTAAGAATAATAATATTGGATATTTTTAAAAGAAAGAGACGTATTTTGACCATATTCCTTTGTTAGAAGAATAAATGTACTTAATTCAACCGTTACGGGAAAGATACATCAACACAAAGTTTTCAATAATGTTATAAATTTAGCTATTATTTACTATTTAATTAGAATTTTCTTTTTCTTATTCAAAACATAAAATTTGTTATAAATTTGTATCGGCATGTACACTTAAATGAACAATAGTAAAATTGTTGATCCCCGATTACCAAAATTTATTTTTGATTGCTATAGATAGAATTAAGCATGGCAAAAGATTGTGCTCATATATATATATATATATATTAAAAAATATTTTTAATTCATACATTTTAGATTAACTCTAAAATTTTTTTAATTTTATTGTTGTTTTATTTCGAATAAACAAGAAATTTGTAATAAAAAAAAACTTAAAATGAAATAACTCAAGATTGTGAGCTGTTTAGCGGTGTGTAATAGTTTTGGGTAAAACTAAAATTGTCAAAAATTGAATTTAAAAAAATCAATTCTAAATTAGAATTGATTTTTTAAAATAAATTTCAGTTTTAAAAATTGAGATATCGAAATCGAACTAAAGAATCGAACAATCGATTTAATTTTAAAAATAAAAAATTATTTTATTTTATTTTATATTTTGAAGATAAAATAAATACTAATTCAAATTTAATAAATTATTTAATTAATAAAATAATAATATTTAAAATTTTGTTATTAAAATTATAAAAAATTAATTTTAAATAAATACTTCAAACTCAAACATAGTATATAATATTAAAATTTATTATTAAATTTGTACAAACATAACTCTTACATAAAATATTTTTATATTTAGTTAAATAAATAATTTGTTAAAGAGAATATTTTTTATCTATAGAACTATATAGATTGAATTAATTAATATATTTAGAATATTTTATTTAAATTAATTTATCATGTTATTTATATAATAATTTCAAAAAATCGTGATGTATATATATTTATTTTAAATGTATTGAATAAGTTAACAATTATTATAAATAAATATATGTACAATATAATATTATTAGATATATAAATATACTATTGAAAGAAAAATATATATATATTTTTTTATGATATGTAATATTAAATTAAATAATAATATAATATCTTTTAAATAAATTATTAAATAATAATTTTTTTTATAAATAATTTTTATTATCTTTCAATTACTCAATTTTTAATTTATATATTTTACTATTTTTATAATTTAATATTATTAATTTAAATTTTTTAGAATTAAAAATTATAAAATTAATATAAATAATAAATAAAATACTTTATTTTGAAATTTAAATTAAATTAAATAAAAAATAGAGTATTATGTTAAATAATATAAGTTAAGTTTTAATTTTCCGTAAATAGAATGGAACTTGATTTTACACATTTTAAGAGCAGCTGTTTATTTCAAGTGGACAAGTAGAGCAAAAAGTAAAATAAATGTAAACATCTTAAACTGTTTGTAAAACCTAGTATTCTTTCTGCATCCTTCAAAATTTTGTAAACCTAATGTACTTAAGCTATTTGGACACCAAATTAATTACACAGTATGTTTTCAATAAATTCGTGAACTAATTATGTACCCTATTTTTTTTTTTAATTTTTTACCTTAACTTATCTATGGTCTAAAAGTAAATTAATAACAAGTCTAAATTATAATTGCATGTCGGTAGAGAGAACTCAATTCAAACATGATCTCTGAAAAATCACCGACTTTTTTCTAATATTCTGGTGTGAACATAATTTCTTTTAAGGGGCCAAAAAAAAAAAAAACAGTGCAAACTCACGTATGAAAAACCTTTTCGTTTCTTAAAATTAATAATTAATGGTTCTGATAAGTACGAAGGTGGTGAAATGTAGCTGAAATAAGTACAACTGTTCTGCCGACGGCTGCTCAAATTGGATTTGCTAGCAACATATAAAATCTACCGTGCAGTTCAAGCGAATTTTTCATTCGGTGGGACAAGACCTAAACAAAATCCATAGCTCGGTTAAATTAAATCTGGATATTTTTATTTGAAGAGAGAATATTCAAGGTTTACATGTGCTTAATCAAGGTGGCGAACAGAAGAGGGTCCGGTGAGTGCAGCGGGTTTCCCGCTGGTGGCGGAGGCGATGGCGACGATGGTCGAGATGAGAGTTACGGTCAAGATATTATAGAATCACAGTTATCTAATTTTCAGGAAGTGAATAATCAATCTATTTTCTTACAACAGAGAGTAAATGAAACTGCAGAATCATCAGCATCAGCTGCGGCGGCTTCGTCTATGTTCTTTGGTTCCGGTCAAGCGAGGGAGATGTCTGCTATAGTTTCAGCTCTTACAAGAGTTGTCTCCGGCCAGAGAGCTGCCGATTTGGGATATCAACCAACTGTTTTAGGCGGAGCAGTAACGTCGTCAAGTTTTGGACTTGATGCTGCTTCTTCTTCTTTTTCTTCGAATTCAGGTATGGCGTCAGCTTATTCTCCTTCTGGTTCTGCTGGTTTTTTGATTGGGCACAAGAGAGAAAGAGAAGAAGAAGCTTCTGCTCAATTGGTTGAGCATTTACCAAGGGCTTATCGAGGTTTTGGCAATTTCAGAGACTCATCTTCTTCATCTGGTGCAACTGGTTTGTAATTTTCATTTTTCATTCCCCATTAAATTCGTTCTTCAAACTTCGTACTTCCATCATTCATTCATTCATTTTTCTTTTAATTAACAAACGACAAATTTTGGCATAAGTTCTAATAATTTTGAACTACGTACATGTTTATTTTTAGTAATCAAGTTCTAGATAAATCATTCTATAATTTCCATTAGTAACTATTTTGAAATACTATTAAAATTAACATAAAATTATCTATTTTTGCATGTATTTTAGGTTATATTTCTTTATTCGATCTGAACAGTATAGTACTGTTCACAATGGTTGATTGAAATTGAAATTAAAATTAAAATTTCTATCGCTTGCCTTCAAAGCAATAAACTTTCACCCGATTTCTTTTCCTTTCTCTTCTTTTGTTCTTAATTCTTTCTCTTTATTTACAGTCACAGAAGAGCCCACTAGCAATATGGCAGCACCGGCAACAACCACCGCCACAACAACCACCGTAGCAGTTCCAGCAACACTGTCAGTAGAAAGCAGCGCGTCTTTAGAAGAAACCGGCGAGCGAAGAAGAAGATATAGAGGAGTGAGGCAGCGACCTTGGGGCAAATGGGCGGCCGAGATTCGTGACCCGCATAAAGCGGCGAGAGTTTGGCTTGGCACGTTCGATACAGCAGAAGCGGCAGCCAGAGCTTACGATGAAGCTGCTTTGAGATTCAGAGGCAACAGAGCGAAACTCAATTTCCCGGAAAATGTCAGACTCATTCCTCCCTTACAACAACAACAGCAGCAGCAACAACTACAAGCATTGGAGAATTTCCCTTCGAGACAAACAGCTAATATTGTGACAAGTTCTTTAGCGAGTTATCAGCAGCCGCAGACAACACCAGCAAATCCCGAGGCAATGCCGCCATTTTTCATGTCTCAAGGTTTCCAAGATTACTGGAATTATTCTCAGTTGTTGCAAAACCAACCTACGAACTTGCAAGAGCAGATGATCCAGTCTACGCAAATGGCTTCTATGCAGTCTTCAGTGTTATCTTCTTCTTCATCTTATTCGTTCGGGCCATCTTCTTCAGGCTCTTCATCGTCCCCTGCTTCATTTCCTCTGCTTTTCGGGGACCAGCAACTGGAATTTTTCAGGCAGCCGCAAAATCAAACTCAGGCTAGCGGGTCGGATTTTCCGGTACGGCCGCCGTGGTCACAATTCGGTCACTATCCCCCCTCTTCAAGTTGATATAGGATCTAGTTAATTTTTTATTTTTGACAATTTTTTTCTTTTTTTTTTAATAGTTATTTTGCTGTTTTCCTTCATTTGCATGTAATTTTTTTTGATTTAATTTATAGTGGTTGGTTCTATATTATTATTACTGTAAAGAAAAAGAAACAGAAATTTCACGGTGCGGAGGAAATTACAAAGTGACATTTAGGAATTTCAGGCATAGTTCATTCTCATGATCTGATGCTTACTTTTTTTTTTGGTCTGACGTCAAACGAAAGATATGGAAACCGAACCAAACTACATGCTTTTTCAAGCTGTATCCCGTTTGCTTTTCTGCCAAATATTTACTAAAGAATGTACGTTCTTTGGTGTGGGTTGGGGTTTTTTTTAAATGCTTAATTAATAATAATTATCGTTCTGTAATGATGAGAATCTTTTTGCTTATGGGTTTTATTATATTATAATCAAGAAATATTATCTTCATGGTGTTGTATTCGGAGTAGGGTTTAGCTATCATACAGAAAGGGCAGGGGTGTTAATTGTTTTTCGGTTTGGATGTTTATATACAAATTTAAATTTAACCTTCAGTAATTCAATATTTGTATATGCATCTTTTCAATTTTTTTAAATTATTTTTTCATCCTAATTGTCTAATTTTTTTTTGTTTTATTTTAACTTTTAATTTTTTATTATAATTTTTTTTAATTTTATTTAAGTTCAAAATTATAACGAAAAAATTGATACAGAAGATATGATACAGTATATATACCCTAACATAATCCTTGAATACAGTAATGCTGTATCACTATGGTGCTAAATAGTAGAAAGTTTAAAAACATATTTAAAATTATAAAAATTATGTATTAATATGAATATCTTATTTGCATGGTTCTAATCTCTGGAATATAGTGTTATAATATTAAACTCTCTAAATAAACATTTTACTGTCAATGATCACCGAATGAATGTATTTTGTGGTTGGAAATTGTAGACTAGTCACATCAAAGATTTTGGATATTACCAAAACCAACAAAATTGAAGGGGTTGCATGTGAGAATGAACTACTTTTTGTTTGAAGTTGATCTATAATTGCAAGTAGAACTACATTAAATTAGGTGGTTTTTTTTTTTAAGTCGATTATTGAGATGATGAAGTGATCACGTTACTGTATATAATTCATGATTTAAAGATTTGGATCTCACTAATATTACAAGTTGAACAATTTGGTCCTCCAAACTTTCAAATGTTGATTCCGCCCATATTTTAAATGTTTTTACGCATATGATATAATGAATAATATTCTTGATCTAGGATAGGTTTTCAAATCAAACCTAGCTTGCTTGAATTCATTGTTTCTTTTGATTGTTTTCACCTCTGAATCAAGTTAACAAAGAAAAGACGAAGATTAAGGTTATTATTCTCTTATTTTGGATTTAGAGACTCAAATTATATATACATCTTCCTTTGTTTTATCGAACATTTGTTGGTCGTTTTTGTTACCGTGCTACCAAAAACATGTTTTCCAGCACAAAGAAAACCGACAAAACACATCTTCACTTTTCATTTTACTCTTTTTTTTTTTTTTGGGCATCTCCAAATGCCATCCATCCTTGTCGATGCCTTCTAGTTTACTTTTTTTTTTTTTTTTTCTTGTGCAGCAACTTTGAAACCACATCTCAAACTCGTGTTTTCATTCAATAAAATAAAATAAAATAAAATAATATTTAAATATAATAAGAAAAAAGTAGGAATGATCATCTATGTGAAAAGCATGTGGATGAGGATCGAGGCTTAGGCTATGCACACCAACCCTATATTTTTATATCTCCAAAGATCAAGAACAGATCAACCAAATGTTTAAATAATAAATAAAATATTCCATCTTAAATTTTAAAAACAAAAAAAATATATAATACAATAATAAAATTCCACCTAAACTTTTATTTTTATAAGTTTAGATCAAAATAAGAGTCATTTAGCCATATTTAAGAGTTTATTAGTTTAATTCTTGAAATTTAAATCAAAATAAGGGTAATTTAATAGATTTAATTTTTAAAATAATTATAATTCATAATTTATTAAAATAACAAAAAAAGTACGAATGTATATAGTTTATCCAACAATGATCCAACTTTAGGATGTATGTGCCTTTTCATTTTTTATTATGAAAATTATTTGGTACGGTAAAAAGGGGTTACTTGCACTTGACGTTTACGTCCTCGGGCCAAGCCTTAAGATTAAGATTCCACGGAGTTGGTCCTTATCTTTTCTTCTTCTCTCTAGAATGTCCTTTCCAAAATTGATGACGTCAATGTACACGTGGAAGCACACGTGACATGGACTCATTAAGGATCAGCTCAAAAATTGTAACGTGGGAACCCGCGTGGCGGACACCGACTGGGAAAATGACGCAACGGGGAAGTGGGGATGCGTCGGACGGTGGGGAAATAAGAAGATCTGTACAGCTTGTTGACCGTGAGTTCCGTAACCCCATCATTTTAGGACACGTGCTCAAATTGCTTTAATTCTTAACAAACGGTGAGGATAGCAGTAAAACGGGGTGCGCCTGGAAGTGGGGTTGTAATAAGTTGTTTACCTACCATTTCGGCAAGAGAGAAAGTGAAAAAAAAAAAAAAAAGAAAGTAAAAAATATATATTTAGTATCAATTTGGGAAAATGTAGAATGTGCCAAGTCAGCATAAAATCACCATGAAGGGACATTTTTGTAGCAATCTTTTTGGTGGGGTCCAACGTCGAACATCAAATGAGTTATACCATGATTATCAACGCATCCATCAAAGTAGTTTGAGTGGGATCCTTGTGCACTATACAATAAATTTTTATTTCGCAAATTACTTTAAATTTAATATATTTCACCCTAATTTATTATATAATTTTATCAATATTATTTCACTTGCCCCCTTTTTTTTTCACAAGAAATTAACGAAATATTTAATAATTTATAGTGATATTACTTGCACTCTTTTATAAATGGATATAATAGATTATATTTTTTAATATATTTAAAAAATAATGAGGCAAAATATGTGATGGTGCAATATTAGTGTTATATTAATTTATAAAATTAAAATTTTATATAAAATATTTTGTATTAAATATTATTTTAAACATATATTATTAAAAATTGTGTTACTAGTTTGACATATTATATTTCTTGTCTTGAATATTTTGTGTTATTATTCATGTTTTAATATTATAGTCTTGTCTAGTTAACAAAAGTATAAAATTATTTAAGTAATTTAAAAGATATTTTTTTTTTTCAAAAAAGAAAGTGGGTTGTGTTTTTAAAATGAGAAATTTTTAAAATTGACTTTTCAAATTAATTAAAATTATTTCTTTAATCATGTCAATTCAAACACATTTAAAATATCCTGATCACATCCTAATAGCCTTTTCAAAATTCAAACATGGCAAACAAATTAATGAAGCAGTGTTTCTTATGAAAGATTACAAGAATAACTAAGACTCTTCCTAAATTTTTATTGTTAACTAAAACTATTTGTTCTCCCAAAGTATGTGAAGTTGTTTCGTACCAAAGTGCAGACTATACTACTGTTTATTAGAAATTGGTTATGGAATTTATGCCCAGGTTTCCATCTTATATACTCCTAGAAGAGAAAAGATTGTCTTTTGAAATTACTTAAATAACTTTATACTTCTATTAGTTGGGCAAGACCTTTTTAAACCAAAAATAAATAAAGAAAAGTAAAGGAACTTACTCGTAATAATTTTTGGGTAATGTTAAGCATGGACTATTTGTGCAATAGTAACTAAAAAATTTGTCCAAGTTTTCACAGAAGGTGTTTGCAAGAATTTGAGAGTTTTAAATGTCTTTATTTATTGCAAATGTTCAGAAAAAGGGGTTTAATATAACAATTTATATTAAACTGAACAATTCAAAGCACAATATATATTAAACTTGCAAAATAATATTTGTGTAATAGTAACTAAAGAATTTGTTTAAATTTGTAGAGAGAGTGTTTGAGAGAGTTTTTGAGAGTTTTGAATGTTTTTGTTTATTAAACTTGTTTGGAAAAAGGGCGTGCATCCTTTACCATGCAATCCTCCTTTATATGACACTCAAATTTCTAAAAAGTCAAAAAATAATAATTAATAATAATGTTTATGTGTCTATTAAAAAATAAAAATATTAAATAATAAATATACTCTCACAATTTTTTGCGTATTGAGTAATAAATACAAGAGTGATATTTTGGCAGAGGAATATGAAAAAAAGTAAAATAAAAATTCTTACATATATTTACAAAATATCTATCATTCCATGACATTTTCAATATTTTCTCTTTCTTCTTCTGTTAACTAATCCTACCAATCTACTTTGATACGGTATTCTTCTAGTTGTCATACGGCTATTGTTTCATTGAAATCTTGTAAGGCATCATGGAATTTTGTAATTTTTTTTTTAAATCTTGCTTGTATTTGTCTTTGTTCACTTGTATTAGATCACCATAATTTGATTTTGCTATAAAAGGTATTTCTGGTAAATTATAGGTAGAGCATATTTTTTTGGGTTAAGTTTTTAATGATTAATTTGAGATTTTGATCACAAAACTCTTCACAATCAAATTTTTTTGCTATTATTGAAATTCTCCTATTTCTAAGTTACCTATGAAGGCTCAATTTATTTACAAAACTAAAATATTATTGATCCATATAAGGGTGGTTTAAATTTGTGTCCAATAATTTTTATTTTGTATTAGGCCAATATATACCTAGATTCATCTCACTTGGGAGATTTACTATGTATAATGATTTTTACAAATGTATGGAGATTTTTATGGAAGTTTTGTTTGTGTAAGAGAAAGTGTTTAAGACCACCAACATTATTTTTTAATCAAAGAAATCTATTTGGTCTAGATTGGTGGATATTATTTAAAAATCTAAACCATAATCTAGAATCAAAGTTGGGAATAGAATAATAGTTTTATTTTGAAAAAATATTTTTTGAGGTTTGTATCTATTCATGTCCGTACATGTTTTAGGCATTCTATAATAAAGGTGACATTAAAAATAGAAATTTCAGAAACAAGTTATATATATATGTTAATATGTTTACCCAATGTCTTAAATAGCTTAATTGCTAATTAGTAGTAGTAATAATAATAACAATAGTAGTAGTAATAATAATAATAATGCAACATGAGAAATAAAATACAAAATACATATAATAAATGCAACCTTATTTAATTTGCAATTATCACATTAATGTTTTGTTTATTAAAGTAAGAAAACCGGATTCAATTATAATACTTTAAAAAATATTAATATATATTTTTTAAAATCTAATACTTATAACATAATAAAAAATTATTTTGTTGTTTAAGGTATATTTTTGTTCAAATTACAATTTACAATTTAATAATAGATAAAGTTTGAAATTATTTTTAAATTATAAATCAATCAAACAACTTGTACAACTTATATGGAGAATTGCTTTTGCTTTGTAGCATAAAATACAAAGCATTTGTACTTACTAAATTGGCTAAAAATCCTCTTCCATTAATGGCAAGGACACGAAATTTAATTTTAACCAACTCTTGGATTTTTTCCATTGCCAGAAATTGAAATGTTTGGTTCATGTCCAAAGTTTGGAGGACACGAAATCCCAAACCCAATTGTTAAAAACAAAAACCAAAAGTCGCTAACCAACAAGGAGATTATGCAACAATTTGAGTAAATGAAAGGTGACAAAAACCCAACGAAGCTAAAAAATTAGTGGAATAAAATGCAAGAAATTTACGAACCAATCAGGAACCAAAGGCTAGAAATGAAGAAGTAGGGTTTGCATTGAACAAAAAATGGAAACGACGCAAACCAAACTGTGTTTGATTGATTTTTTGATTGAGATTGGTTGCAAATGATGAAAAGGAAATGCTCCAAACCTCAATTTGTAGTTAATTAGTGCCAAAATTGAGGATTTAGATGCTGGCCATGTGGCATAGCATGGTCAAATTATGTAATACCAAAGTTAGAATTAAGAAGCTGAAAAATGGAAACGACGCAAACCAAACTGTGTTTGATTGATTTTTTGATTGAGATTGGTTGCAAATGTTGAAAAGGAAATGCTTCATACCTCAATTTGAAGTTAATTAGTGCCAAAATTGAGGATTTAGATGCTGGCCAAATGTCATGGCATGGTCAAATTATGTTATACCAAAGTTAGAATTAAGAAGCAGAAACCAGTCATCCACTTTCATGTATTGCTAGTTGATGTTGAGATTGATGGGCTGCCTAATTTATTTACCTATTATCGAAAAGGAAACGTATTGTCACATCTGTGCTTATTCAGCTCAAGATCCTAACTCGTCGTATGTACATGCATGATTAATAATATGTCATTATTCGATGTTTAATACCACATGTCAATCTATTTTTAATATTGATAATGGATGGTACATTCGTTATATTGTATATTTATTAACATGAAACTTGTAATCACAATATAAATTTTAAAATATTTTATAAAAAATTTAAAATAAATAAAATAAAAAATAAATAATACTTAAAATATAAATAAAAAACTTAAAATATGTAAACATAAAATTTAAAATACGTGATAAATAGTATTTATAATATGAATAAAAAACTTGTAATGACAATATAAAAATTAGAAAAACGACTATAACGACACACTGTACCATAGCTAATTCCTTCTAATGTCATGATTTGTATTATCTTTGTTGATATATTCTTTTAATACTAATTTATAACTTTATTAACATAATTTTATTAATGAGCTTTCATAAAATTTTGAGAGGTATCTTATTTAGTAATTAGCGTATTAAGAACCTTATTTTAAGAAATAAAGTTATGAGATTGTATTGGATTTAGCAACATTACACAGAACTTGTATAAGGTGATTAGTTCATAAAAGAATAAATTCTAAAACCTAGCAAGGGTGAAAAGGATGTTGATGCCTGGTTTTTATTTATAAGATGTTAACACGTGATTTATTTTTTGTGTGGGCACAAATTTACTAATGCAATATCCAAAGGACTTGGTCCTCCTCAGGTTGAATAATGCTGTAATAGAGTCTGAAGGCTTTTTTAATACTCTAATAATTATTAAAAAAGGAAAAATATATTGGAAGTGTTAGAATTTTGTTGATAACCCTTCGATGCCTAAATAAGTAAAAGTTATCTTTTATTTGAGAAAATTGTTTGTTTGAGAAAATTGCTTGGATGAATTTTGTGAAGGTAAAAGCAATAACAAAAGCTAGTTTTCTTTCTTTTCTGATTACATGATGTGAGAATAGTGACCTATCTTTTGAAAGATTTTTGGATCATCTTCTGTTTGTTTTAACCTTTATTTATAAGCTTTTAATCTCTCCTTTTTCGTAGTTAGAGGAAAACTCTTAATTGTTTTATTCTACAAATTTGTACGCTTTTATACATAAACAGATTATGATTCCTACAAGCTTGTATTTTAATAGGAATATATCCTTTTGTCTTATTAGAGTCCTATTGATTTTAATAAGACTCTTTGTAACAATGTATTAAGGGCAACTTGCAATGCCCTTGACATTATGATTCTCAAACTGATCTTGAGGTCATTTGACTATGTCCTCGAATGTTGATCCGAGGTGAGTTTATTTGATCGAGCAGGAACCTTGATAATACTAGAGATATGCTATAGAACCAATCGTGTCTTAATATTTAAGAATATTATTTTTTTGTATATATATTTTTGTAATTAGCTGTAAAAATATTTACAATTAATATGATGATAATTATTTTATTTTATATTTGTTCAGTTGTTATTATCTAATTTTTGAAAAATGAGATTCCATGATATATTATGTGTTGGAACTCTATCTGTAAAGAGTTATAAATATGAGTATAGAGTTTCTAATTTAAATTCATTCAACACTATTATTGGTTAAGGTGATGTCATTAGAGATAATGAGATTGCATGACTGGCATGTTTTATTGTTACCACTAATTAGTATATGATGCTAATAGTTATGTGATGAGTCTCATATTACAAGAGCATGAATATAGGTAATACATTAGAAAATGTGTTATTGAATGTGACCAAATGCAATGAATCACATGGGTGATTATTCATAGTTAATAATTCGTCACACAATTATACTTGTATACTAAGTCCTTTGACTTGAGAGATCATAACTACCTTTCACTCTGAGATATATCTTTCATTTGTGTATATAGCACTAGATTAGCCATACTTGGTGAAAGAAGCTTGACGGTAATATGTTATTGTCTAAGGACATATGATGGTTAATATAAAATTTGCTTGTTTAGATATTTGAACTTGAGATACTAGCTAAGATTGTCATACATGGGAATAAAATCTTTAGTAAGAGTACAAAGTTCTTGAAAATGAGTTTTGTAAACATGCAAATCCAGTATATGATTAAGTTTTTGATCTTATGATCAAGTTAGGAGTTTGACGATATTATGGCCTGCACTTGACTAGGAGTCAACAGCAGAGAGACTTTATTACACGTAAGTGCGACTATAATAGGTTCATTTAGAATTATATTCTTTGTGTCTGAGGGTTATGATATCTTACTTGAGATCACTAATGATTATTGAGAATTTCAGTTAAAATGAGTTATACAGAAATAATGCGAATGAGTTCTTATCTGCTTATATTTAGATCACGGTGAATTTAAGGGATTACGCACAATAGGCAATAGGTTGATGATGGATAAAGTATATCATTAAATTAATTAATATTCTTATATGCTCATGCCAATGAGTTCTTATATGCTACAATATTTTGATCGGATAACTATTACATTATTTTGAATAAATTTTTCAACCAATGGATGCTAGCTTTTGCAATGTTGACTTTTTTTTGATAATTTTCACTATAATGCAAATATATTTGGCAAACTAAAAGAAGATGGTTAGGATTCTGTTTTATGTTAATTAATTAATAGATAAATTATTTATTTATTAATTAATTGATTAAATCCTTGTTTGACAAGTGGATGGTTATGATTTAATTTTTCTTTAGCATATGGATGCTATAAGTAAATATGTGACATGGATAGTGGAGATTGACACACATTTCATACACATGGAGCATGGAGATTTATTTACTTTTATCATATGATGATTCACCCATGTGATTAAATTATATATGGTTAATATTAAGCCATATATATGCCAATAATTAAAGTAATTAATTGGCTTGATTTAATAAAATAAAAATTATTTTATTTTGGCATTTAATGAGCTTGAAAAATTCGACCATATATTAAGAAAGGAAGCTATCCAAAATTTTGGCTAAGTGTATTAGTAAGAAAGAAAGAAAAATGAGAAAGAAAAAGAAGAAAAATTTCTAGCAATTTTTTTTTTTCAATCAAACACAATTAGAATTAGCTTATGAAATCAAATACAAGTTCCAAAGAGAGTTGTATTTCAAAGGGTAATACTAGAATCGTCATCAAGTCATTGGTGTGTGGATATGCTAGAGGCTAGTCGGAGATGGTGAGTTATTTCATATACTAAAAAATAGGTATAATTTTCTAACTTTTGCTTTTATTATTTAAATTTGTTTGAAATTTTAAAGTTTACATAATTTCAATTCTAATTCTCTAAAATTTTTCGCACAGACCATATGATGACTATTACTTTTGATTGTGAAAAACACTTCATAATAGATGAGAGGGTCATTATTGTCATAGGCTAGTTCTTGATGACAAGGAAATGAGCTGGCTTTTGGGTAATAATGATGACCTAACAAGAGTCCCTCAATTTTCATTATTAAAAGTTTCGAGCATGCCTTGTGGAAATGACTAGGCTTGTGGGAAACTTATTAATTTGTTTTATTTATATCCTTTGATGTCTTTTTTTTTTTTTTTAATTTTTCTTTTATAAATTAATTTTACTTGTCCTTAGCTTATATACTCATTTTAATTTTTTGCCAAGTCCTGGTTTATTCTTTAGCTTTTTGCTAGTAATTCTTTAAAAGTCACATTTTATCATACAAAATTTTTTCCTACAAAATTTCGTCCCCACCTTAATTCTTAGGTCTCTTTCTTTGCTTTTTAAGCTTCTTTTTTACATCTTGAGTTGGCTCTTGGCATCTAATATTTTTTCTAGAAAGATACTATATTTCTTGCAAAATTTCCTCATCAACCATTTGAGTCTTTATTCTTATTCATTTTATCTTCATTCTCGAGCAAGATGTTTTGTGTATCTTTGAGAGATAACCTTCTTATCAAAGATTCTCATGTAACTCTTGTCCTAATTTTTGTGAGATATTTTGAGTTGCCTTTTCTTTATATGAGATAATGATTGTTGAGGAGGAAACTAATGGCATTCCCTTAGATTTTCACCTTCTTGGTTTTGTATATAAAGAATTTGTATTGCCATTGATTTTGTCAATGGCCTTCTTATAAACCCTTATTCCTTTAGGGTATCCTTATATTTTTTTCTCTCCTTTTTCCTTTTATCTTTTAATTTTTTGGACAACATTTTGGCCCTGGCTAGCAAAAATTTTCTTTACATTAGGTCCAAGGTTCTTCAATATTTTAATGATATCCCTTATCTCACTAGATAATTATAGAATTTCTCTCGTAATCTTCGGGTTTGTAGGTGTTTGATCATCACCATATTCTTCATCTTTATTTCTTCTATTCATGTCATCTGGCTCAAGTGTCCATATCTTTCAAGATTTTAAATAGTTTCTTTGTTCAATTTTCATAGACAACGCCAATGTTGATACCTGATTTTTGTTTGTTAGATGTTAACATGCGATTTATTTTTTGTACAGAGACAAATTTACTAATGTATTTTAAAAAAAATCTAGCTTTTTACAGGTCTAATTATATTACAATACATTTAATGACCTTTATAAACTTCAATAGTCACTACAAAAGGAAAAACATATTAAAGATGTTAGAATTTCAGTAATAACCTTTTGATGCCTAAATGAGTAAAGGGTATTTTTTGTTTAAGAAAAATGTTTGAATGAATTTTGTGAAGTAAAAGTGATAAATGAAGCTAGTTTTTCTTCTTTTATTTATTTTGGTTACTTGTTGACATAATAATGGCCAATATTTTGAATAATTTTTGGATCACCTTTTGTTTGTTCTTTTTACTGGTGTTTAGTCTCTCTTTTTTATAGTTAGAATAGAACTCTTAATTGTTTTATTCTTCAAATTTGTACACTGTGGAATATGATTCTTATGCTCTCGTATTCTAATAGGATTTTATCTTTTTGTTTTCCTGAATCCTATTGATTTTAATCTTCCTTATAAGGTTAGGAACTTAATTTAATTAAAACTCTTACCTTTGTGAGAAACTCTTAATAAAATAGAACTCTTTATAACAATGTCTTGAGGGCAACCTACAATTCACTCGACATTATGGTTTTCAAATTGATCCCGATGACATTTTATGTTATCCTCGAATGTTGATCTTGTCCTTATTTTTGTCATAGGCTATTTCTTGATGAGGTGGAAGTGACGTAGTTTATGGGGATTGAAACTAGCTGTGTCATATAATTTTTTGATCACACCATCTATATTGACTTTGTACTGAAGAGGTAGATAAGGCCAAGCTTGAGTCCTTTTTTTAAGTTGTAGGAGCGAGCATTTGTTACTAGCTCAAAGCTTTTGGATTATTTTGTAAGTAATTGCACATTCTTTGATCGGTATAAGGTTTTTGTGATTGCTTAAAAGGATTTGTTATAACCATGATTATTTATGGCACCCTAAATAGATTAGCCAATCAAAGCAAAAAGCTTAAAATAAAATTTGTGTAGATTTCCCGTCATACTTTGTCAGTTTAAAAAATAAAAGTCCTTTAAAACTTGCTAAGTTTATGAGTATCCAAGCATTGGAGAACATTTCTCAAGCACACTAGAATCTTTTATAGTGTTATGAAACTCTTTAGAAAATTTTGAAACTTTTTACAATATCCTAAAACTCTCTAGAACATTCCAAAATCATCTAGAATGTTATAGAATCCTTTAATGTATTCTAAAAGATTATAGAACTTTGTAAAGAACTTTAGAGATACTAGACTACCTTAGAGAACTCTAGAATAGGCATGCATGTGTAAGAATCCAAAATGGATTATAATTTATTTGTAAACATCTTAGCAAAGTATTTTAGAAATTGATTTGTAGTTATAAATTTGGTGGCATGGAGGCCTATAATTCGAAAATGGCCTCATTTTGACAAACCATCCTAAACATCTTATAAATCTTAGAGATTTTAGAAATTTAAAAATTCCAACAAAGCTTTAAGTTGTATCCAAGCTCTCTTATGCAATAAAGCTCTTTTACTAGTAAACACTTACTGTGGGTTTTTTTTTTTTTGGTGCATACAAGTTCTCTAACCTCTCTTGAAAGTAAGCGAGCAAGCCAACAAGGCTTATTTGGTACTTACAATGGGAAGTTATCTAAGTACTACACGTGTGAGTTGTACTACAATAGTTGATATTAAAGTTTTACAATTCTCCTAAGTCACATTAAATTGCATGAGATAAACAATGGCCACTTTATATGAAGTTACTATTAGCTCATTCTTTTTCATTTATTGAGCCTTGTACTGCTAGTTTGGAATAATTTGTTTTTACTACAGACTTTTCCTTGATAACTTATATAATCGTCTTGAAGACTTGGAGATGAAATATGTTGAGGTTGTTAAGCTCACCAAGGAGTTTATCAAAGAGTTTAATGACTCTTTTAAGGGAGTACTTCTCTTTTTCTGGCAAGAAGTCATTCAGCTACATGATTTCATAAAGGCTGACCACCGATATGTGTTATGAAACATTTTTCACTACTGAAAGTAACAACTATCAAACAGTTATATAAAAAAACTTTTGATGTATCAAAACTCAAATTATGCAAGTTTCAAAATTTTTAAAACAAAATAACAAAGGATATAAGAAATAAACACCAATTTGTAAATTCGAAAAAGCAAACTGTCTGCAATTGCCATCAAACGTATTCACACTCTAGTTTGTTAAAAATATTTTTAGTTTATGTGTTAGGAGACTTGAATAAAGATGTAATACTATTATTACTAACTTCAATAAGCCTTGAATAATTTTTTTTAACAAAAGAAAATAATTTTTCTATTTTTCTTTCTTCTTTTCTTTCTTTTTTCTTTCCTCTTTTTTCCTTAAAATTGATAAGGAAAATTTTCTCTACATTACATGAATAAATGGCCAAAATTTCCCTTCTTCCTTTCTTAAAATCTCATTATTTATATATAACACATGTATCATATACATTAATGAATAAATGTGTGACAACCATTCATTGGTGGATTCCAAAATCAATAAAACTAAATTAATAAAATAAAATTTTGATTTCATCCCTTTACTTAACAATTAAGAAATAATTACTATTAAGTATAAAATCAAAAAAATAGATGTTAAATTCTTCACATTTGATTTTCATCATTATGGATAAATAATAATAAGATTTTAACACTTAGCCATTTTTCATAGTGCCACTTGTTAAAACAAGTATTAATTAAATATTTTTAAATTATTTAATTTATAATTATTAGGTGTCAATATCTACTCCTTGATTTCCATCATAATGGTTAAGCATGAGGAAGATTTGACACTTTGCAATATCTCATAGTGCCATTTTTCGAGTAAGGATATATTTGATTTTGTAGCTTGTCAACATCTTATGGCCTCACTTGTCAAACAAGGATACATTTGATTTCGAACAATATTTATCAAATATTAATAAATAAACTAATATATTTATTAATATATAAATCAAATATCTTTGTCAGTCATATTTACAAAATTAATAATTCACCAAAATATTTTTCAAACTTACAGGTGTTAGCATATTATTGTCAAAAAATTCATTCTTTTTTTTAAAGAACAAAATAGCCTTTAGGTTAACTTATCGGTGCAATTTAATTTTTATCAATACTGAATATCATTAATTGGCTTAATAATATTTATTTTGTCTATTGTTATCTTATTGGTTAATATGTGTGACCCCTTTGACTTACCTTGAACTAGATATAAGCTAATACAAACTCTTTTGCATCACTTTGGTATAACTTATTATAACTAAAGTTCTCAATGATCATGAGTGATCTGTAGCAAAATAACATAACCCTCAGAATATAGAGAATATATTTTTGAATAAACCTATAAAGTCACATTTATGTGTAGTAAAGTCCTTAAGTTGTCGATCCCTAATCGAGTGTTGGCCATGGTGTTGTCAAAGCCCTAACTCCATCATAGAATCAAAATCTCAATTATATACGGGATTCGTGTATCTATAAAACTTATTTTCAAAAATTGTGTACCCTAACTAAAGATTTTATTCCTACATATGATAGTTCTACTGAAGATCCGAAGCTCAAATATTTGAGCCAGCAGATTCCATAGTGATCATCATTATCCTTATACAATCATAATACTTTGACATCTAGGTTTTCTCATTAGATTGGCTAGGTCAATGCTATATACATAAGTGAACAATGTGCCTTAGTATGGAAGGTAGCTTTGATACCTCAAGTTAAAAGACTAATAGTATATTAATACAGTTGTGTGATGAATCATTGATTGTGGATAATTACATATGTGATCTGTCACATTCTCTAATGCCTTGCCCATGGTCATGCTCTTGTGACTTAAACATTTTATTAATTGTAATATTCTTTACAATTAAATACAAAAGTATATATACAAAGGACTAATATCTCTTAATCTAATGGTACGATTGGTTTTAAGGTATATCTCTAATAATAGGTCCATGTAAAAATATAAGAAATTCACTATTGTGGTACTCGTAACATCATCATGGTATAGAATTTTTTCTTTTGACTTAAATAGTACTTCAATGCTATTAGCATGAAGAATGATGCTATAAGACTTAATAGGGTGCCAACATATCTTTAAGATGCCATATTCCTATGATGGCAACATAAGTATTGCAATATGGCTAAAATGCACTATTGAGACATGGCGAAACTTCAAGAGTGAACTCAAAAACCATTTTATTCCTCACAATGTCAAACAATAAGTCCCGTGGTTACCTGTGTTAACTTAAGTAAACATGTAGTATTTGTGATTAAATTGAAGAATTCACTACCATAATGTTTGATATAACCAACCTTACTCATTAAGATGCTCTTTTTTTACTTTCTTGAAGGTTTTAAAAATTAGGCAAGGTAAGAGTTGCAAAGGCACAACTTACACCGTATTAACATTACTATTGCTATAGCCAAATCTTTCATTTACTACTCCTCTTAGTTTAAGGAGAAGAAGATTGTTGATGGTAAAGGTGAGGTGAAAAAATCAGGTCATAAAGGTTAAAGTCATAAGGACAGAAAGTAGAAAAAACCTTTTTGTGGTAGGGATAGGTGTGATAAAAGTAAAGTGCTTAAACCAAAGAGTCCATGCTTCATTTATGATAAACCACATTAGGTCTAAGATTACTTCAAGTGCAAGGCACTTAATACCACGATTTCATAATAAGAAAGGAGTCAAGGGTAATTGCTATTAGAAAACACAAGGTAAGTATAAGTTCCCTTTAACAGTTTGAAATGCTCAAGGGCTATGTTGCAACACCTACATATAGCAAAAATGGTCTATTGTTTGTGAGTGTTACCCTTGACATGAAGCAATGTATAATTTTAAATCAAAAATTAAGGCTTAACACTTAGGCCTTAAAGTAACAGGGGAAAAGGGGCAACATTAAGGCAATAAACTCACCCACTAAACTGAATGTTAAAATTACCAAACCTAGTAAGGAAGGTTAAACTTCTCCATTGCATTCATAGATAATTTCTAAATTGTCCTTGGCATGGAATTCTTTGATTAAGCTTATGTCTTTCCATCGCCAACTATTAACTCCCTTAACATTTTGATGAAAGTAGAACATTTATGGTTCTAATAAAGTATATGGCTAAGCTAGAGACTAACGTATTGTAACACCCCCTTCCCGATCATTTCTAATCATGTGGCCTATAATACATTGAAATTTTCGAAAATACAAAAATCAACACTTTCTCATAGTGAAGCGAAGTTTTCATTTGTTCAAAAGAGTTTATAAAAAGTAACCACATAAATAGTATTATTATTATTATTATTTTTTAAAGAATTGTTATGCATTTTAATGAAATTAATACTTCAGAGTATACAGAAAAGGAATTACATAATAATGGCCTAAACCTTAGATATACTATGCCCCGTCCGAAAATCTTTGCCTCAACTGCACTTTCTGAAACCGCTACCGCAATATCGTAATCACCTGAAAATAATAATCCCATAAAGGGGTGAGCACACCACATGGCTCAGTAATATAATACAATACTTAAATAAAGGAAGGAGCATGTTACCTGAATCCCTACTTATTTTGGCCATTTCACGCAACTCCACACACACAAGTAAATGCATGTCCACATATCAATGTACATGTTCCAACAAGCATATGCTTAATAATGTACACAAGATATCATATCATTTCCTCTAGAACTCTAAGCACTATATCATCTATGAATTCTGTATAAATATCTCAATCAGAGTAACACTCCTCATGATATATCATCCACAGATAATGCAATCTCAATCAATATATTTTCTAGATGAATCACATTATCGCCTGTGTCCGTTTAGATTCTATTTCTATTCTTATCAACGAACACCTACGTGATCATATAAAATCATTACAAAGTTATTCGTATAAATAACGGCTAATGCCGCAACCCCATACAGAGGAACTGCTTAGAAGCCGGTATAACCACACAGTATCAATCACACACTCGGCCTGAGATAGCCAAAATATCCTAGGCACCCAATCAATACCCACATAGGATACAAATATTTCAAACACCTAAATATAGATACAACCGAGGGTATTAGTAAAAACAATAACACTATTTCTGTATGCCATTTCCACTCTCGAAAGATTGGTGATAGGAATTTTATTGCGTTTACAAGTGATCGATTATACTTAGAAACATCGTGGATCATGGTTGTTGCTCTAAGCCACTGGGCCATTTGGAGGACAGCTGTGGATTCCACCTACCCCTCAGGGTACCACAGTCTTATTGTCACACTTCCATTGGAAACTGGCTTACAAGCCTAGCTGAGGGAGATGGAACATACATATCCGATCCACGTATCACAATTATCTCAATACTGGTTCATTACCAGTCTATGTTATCATACATTCATATTATCTCTTTATTTTCACTAAAGTAAGACAACCTGACAGTTATACTATAATCACAAATACACGTCCTCCATTCTTTATCCCATACTAGGAATTCTTTCGCCTACATTAAACCTTGACTACACTACTATAGGGTCACATATCAATTTAATCCTAGTCGTTCGTTAAAATGTACGGATGATAACAATGTCAACTCATAAACACACTTATAAACGTGTAAACTAATAAATCAAATGATCCGCAATACATCCAATACACCTTTTCAACAATATCCTCAAACTTTCACATGATCTTTAATCTATTACGGATTCACCTATATTCTTTTCGTTTCACAAGCATACCGGTGAGCTAGACAAGATTCTATATACTAGAAGTGAGGTAGCCTATTTATTGCCTTACTCATTATTTTATTTAAATACTAATTCCCCTTGTTCAAGCTGATGCTAGCTCTCTGTTTCTGCAAGCTTAAGTTCTCTCTCAAAGAATTGACACTTGCCAAGGTGTAATCAGACTTCAACCATTTCTGCCATTTACAGTCATAACAAAAACCTGATTGTGACTGCAATTAAAGGAAATCCTAAACCCACTTCTACATATGAAAACCAGAATACAAAGAAAAGTCATGAATAACTATATGAATAGTATTTCTTATAGGAATTCGGCAAGAGTTTGCCTATACATATAAGCTGCCCTACCTGTACAATAAAACCATGACAGTCCCTATACCAAATAAAACATAACGTGTTATTGCCTCATTGCAATTCACACTAACACAAGCAACTCTTAGTAGATAAAAGTATTCTACCATACAGTTTGAATCTAATAGACACACGTATTCATTTCCTTATAGATTTGTCATAATTAAGTAAATTATGGATCGTGGACATGATATCCACCGTACACTTCAATATATGTATACAATGGTCATTTGCCCACACCGAGTTTCTCAGACCAACAGGATAATTAGTTATACCATGAGTTGCACATACCCAAGGACGCTAGGAAAAACAGCCGCTGTCAACCATGGGTTCAACATACCCCGCGGCACCATGGTTTTTATTATCACTTCTCAATTGCTGTGGGTTCAACATACCTCGAAAGGCACCACAATCTTACTATCAATACGGAGCTGCTGTGGGTTCAACATACCTCAAAGGGCACCACAATCTTATTATCAATCCGGAGCTGCTCTAGGTTCAACATACCTCGAAGGGCACCACAGTCTTATTAACAATCCATAGCTGCTGTGAGTTCAACATACCTCAAAGGGTACCACAGTCTTAGTATAAAGATACTGCTCCGTCCTAAGCGGCTTTACTAGGGTAACGGAAAACTACCGTTCCATAATTATCCTAATTATACTAGTTATCCACACAGATTTATTCATAGGCGACTCAGTCATAACAACATGACCATTTTGCCTACATTAATCAAGCAATATTTTAGTAATTTCATGATAGGTAATATAATTACCTATGCAACACATTTATTAGTCCTTATATTCTAAAAGAACTTCATACGTATGGATTTGTCGTAAAGTTAGTAGTACTTAGTTATAAAAACATATTCTACTCTGGCATATAAGTAAACCATAAGACAATCAAGATAAAACACAGAAATATATTACAATTCAAACAAATGGATACACTATACCACTATTATTACAATTTCGCAGAAATATACTTTAATTGGTTATCATATATTGCGTCATTACATACAATCCCAACACGTCATCACAAGTAAAAATATACTCGTTACCTTACTACGGCACAGTAATTATAATATACTAACGTATGCACCCATGTTAATTCGAATAGCATTGCAAAACATCGAATGCAGCATCTACTCAATCATTCCATCATAAGGGTATAATTACGTATGTATATACAAGCGTTCCTACCATATAAATATATGTAAATACAAACATAGGACATACAATACCGTATAGGTATTTTAAAATACCTAATCTAGCACTGCAGGTCGACGGTAATGGTATTACGTTTATAACTATATATATATATGTATAACAAACGAATATTAACACTTCTAATTGCACAATCATGCCCATTCCTCGTCAATGGGACTTTTCTACAATTTAACCCATTACTATGATGTACATTCATGCAATTATAAATATTATAAATATTAAAAACCTACTTTTCCTCAATTTAAATATTATATTATCTTACCTCCGGGCACCCAGTGCCTATACGAATGATGCAAAACTGTCTTGAAGAGGGTATACGCGTTCGAAATACTCCTCCGTACGCTACGGGATTTTCTTCGAAAAACGTGTAAGTTACTGTTCACAGGGGCATTATTCACGGACACTATTCAACCCACAAAATTTTGATTTTCGTTTCACTAACGGAACACACTATCGCGATCCTTGCGATGTCGGGATGCTGTCCATGGTGTCCATATGCCACAAAACACAAATTAAAGCATTGAAAATCACTAATCATCCTAAAATTTCAGTTTTCAAGGTACCTACTTTGGACCCTAAAATCATCAACGAAACTCATTCCAAATTGAGATCTAAATATACCGCGTCGAAGTACGAGTGTCGGAGAGCACACTGGTCGGTTTGGATTCTACCGAAGCTACACTAATCGCCGAAAATCTTACCGGAAATACCCCTTCCCGATCAGCTTTACCACGCCGGAATCCGGTGACCAAATGCCGGAAAGGGGCATACCACCGTGAGGCGGCGAGACGGTACCAGACGCGCCGGAGGTGTCGGTCAACTCGCCGTGGACCGCCGTGAATTGCCGGTCAAAGTTCACGTCGGCGAAGCTTCCGGCGGCGCGTGAGGGCGCGTGGCAGCGGCGATTGGGGCGGGGTTGGCGGCGTTGCACTCGCGACGGCCTGGCGGTCCTCCACTCACCGGTGGTGAGGTGATCTGAGGTCCGCTGACGAAAGTCACTGTTTACAGGAGAGAGAACCGTGGGGAGGAGAGAGAGAAGAGAGAGAAAATGGAGGAAAAAAGTGAATTTTATTTTTCAGGTTTTTCGACCCCTTCCCGCTTATATAGTCTGGCACGCACAACGAAAATTACAGCTTTTCGCTTTCGTAGTCAAATTTCTGATACCGGTAATGAAATACTGTATTTTCTGCTTATACAGTACGCTGTCTCGAATACCGGTCAACTCTTTCTCTTATCAAAACTCTCAAAAATACTGTATTATAACTCCATGGCAAGGTTTTAAGAGTATAAAAATTTCAAGATGTTACAAGTATTATCTACCATGCAATTCAATCTGTGATATGACTTTAGCTTTTTAATCTCTCTTTAAGACCTTAATGATGGATAATATGTAACAATCCTTAAAGACCTAATGTCTATAGAGGTTGATGCA
Organism: Khaya senegalensis; assembly: GCA_032402905.1. Classification (NCBI taxonomy): domain Eukaryota; kingdom Viridiplantae; phylum Streptophyta; class Magnoliopsida; order Sapindales; family Meliaceae; genus Khaya; species Khaya senegalensis. Next base: position 5,166,752 of record CP135549.1, on the reverse strand, counting down.
ATCATTGAAGAGTTTAAAGAGGTGATGCAATAATAATTTTAGAAAAGACTCATACTAAGGTGTGAAGTTGATCACTAGATCAAATTAGAGCATGCTACCAAATCACCTACCATGGTGACTTATTGCAAAATACATCTAACTATTTAAAGTTTTTATGGCTTACTAGTTCTATTTCAAAAGGATAACACATGTACTTTATTATGAGATCTATCTAGGAGAGAAGTCTAACTTAGTTATCACTTAGCTTTATACTGGGGAGATCGACCAAGTGAGAATAAGTTTTTCCAACAGTAGAACTTATGCTTGAAGTAGAAGAGAATCGAGCAGTACTTAGCTATACCTGCAATTATGGAAGTGAGAATCCTTTTTATCAAGGGAGGTCACAATGGTGAAAGATTTAGAGAGTTATAAGGGATTGTTGACCAATCAAAAGCATAGGATAGTTATATTGAAAAAAAAAAAAAGATGGTTATGTATATTGGATTGAATACAACAGACTTGCCTCTGAAAGGCACTTTAAGCAATGCTTTCTCGCTCTACCTATCTTGCTCTTGAACTAGCGATAACACCACTCTTACTCTTCTTATTTGTCTTCTAGTTAAAACTTTTTTTGATAAGTATGTTGTTGCAAGGAATGACTTTGTCTATAAAAGAGCTACAAAAAGCTCCTTAAAATAGAATTTGTGTCATTTTTCTATTCTATTTTGATTTGAATTACCTTGTCTGTTTTTGATTTCAAGAATTGAAATGTCAAATGTGGTATTACCCCTATGATTTTATATTGGTGACTAATGATCTTTAAATGCTGTCTTCCAACATGAAAAGCAAGTCAAGGTGCTCTTTTATGAAATCATTCTCATTTCTTTTATATGACGATATAAATATTGGCATTGCTAGGATTTAAGTTTGTTGGCTGATTCCATGAATAAAACAAAGGGTTTGTAGTTGAAATAATTGTGACATGATAAAACCATGTGTTAAAAAGGCAAAAATGATGGAATAGAGGATTGGTACTACTCTCTAGCCAAGTTTACAATTGAGTCAGCGAAGAATATGAAATCTAAAAGTCATGCCAAGTTTATGTTAGGTTAGTGCCCAAGCTAACATAGCATAAAAGCTTGGTACCAACAGCGTGCCAGCTTGGTACCAAGCTTGGCTCTTAAGTAAGCGCCAAACACATGCCCGAGCACACGTTGAGAGTATAAAACATTTGTTTAACATTTTTGATTTTAGAGAGTGCATTGTTTTTCTAATTTTAGGAATTTTTTAAGTAGAGATTTCAATGTTTGAGTAATTTAAGAGTTTATTATTTATCTTGAATGGAAACACAAATTTTTATTTTGGGTGTGAGTTTTATTTTGGTGATTCTACTTGAGAGCTTTTTATTAACTTTCTCTTTATAAAATCCAACTATGAGATTTTCAGAGTTTTGAAAGGCATTGGTGGTTGGTGTTTCAGTCAAGCGAACGGTTCATTCGTGATGTCCATTGGTAAGAAGGATTCAGAGTTTTGAACAACGAGTAAATAGAATAAAAATTTATTAACTTTTATCAAGCATTCTTGATAATCACTACTTGTAAGTTTTTTTTATTATAGTAAAAAGTTTGGGTGGCTCCTGTAGTAGCTCGAACAGTTTTAATTCCATGAAAAATTTTTTATAAGGTTTTTCTTCGTGACCAATTCATTGTGTTAAGATTATTTTGCCTTTTATCGCATGAGTTGGTTTTATTTGTAATAGATCTTAAGAATAATTAAAGATTTATCATTCTTGAATTTGTCTAAGGCATAGCAAATTTTAACATGTTTTAATTTACTTGATAATTATGATTGTTTGCTGAGTTACACCTTGCACCTCTTTTTAGGTGTAATTATGGTCTAAATGTAGGCGTAATTTTTAATTGGTATCAAAATCTAATCTTGATTTTTAACCCTATGTTTTATTTAATTAGAGTATAAATCTCAAAGTTTATTTATTCCACCTTACTTTAATGAAAATAATTACTCATATTGAAAAGTCAGGATGAGAGCTTTTTTTAAGTACGTAGATGAGCGAGTATAGATGTCATGTGTGAAAGCCTGAAGTCCCCTTATAGTCATAGTTGATGGAGTTACAAGTCCTAAAGATTTAATTAATAGATTAAGGATGAGATAGCAGAGTAAAACTAGAGTAATAAAGTTATGAATACGTTTTTTATGATTATTTTTCCTAAAAAATTTCAAAAAATATCAACATGTGAGATTACCAAAAATAGTTGGGATATTGTTTAGATTACTTACGAGGGTATGAAAACTATTAAGAACTCTAAGTTTCAGTTGCTAACTTCTAGGTTTGAGGAGATTAGGATGAAAGATGATGAAACGTTTGACAAATTCTATGTTGAGTTGAATGATATAATAAACTCGATTTTTAATCCAGACGAAAGGATTTTTAAAAGTCGAGTGGTTAAAAAAGTTCTTAAAAGTTTACTTAAAAGATTCTGTCTTAATGTCACCACTATAGAGAAAAGCAAAGATCTAAATTAAGTTAAGATAAAAGAACTAGTACGTTTTCTTTAAACTTATGAGTTTAAGTTTTTTTAAACCAAAAAAGTTTTAATTTGTGGCTCTCAATCTGTTAAGAAAAACGTTGAAATTGAATCTAGGAATGAATGTTTAGATGATGCAGATATAGAGTTATTTTTTAACATGTTTATAAAGTTCTTTAGATCTAACAAGGGAGATTATAGTAAGAATAAAAAATCTTTTAAAAAATTTTTTTTTTTTAAAAGTAATAGGAAGGTTCAATGTCACCAGTGTAAGGGATTTGGATATATCAAAGTTAAGTGTCCTAACTTAAAAAAGGGCAAAAAAGTTATGAATGTCTTCCTTGGTAATGATGACTCTTTTAAGGATGAAGATGACGATAAGTCAGATTTTAATAAAATTCATATTGTGGCTTTTGTTTCTTTTATTAAAGATAAGTATGTTAACTCACAAGAAGTTAGTTTAGTTGATGAGGATGATATTTATGGTGTATTTGAGAACTTTTATAAGAAAAGTTTGAGGCTTAAAAAGGTGAATAAGGATATTTTGAAAAAACTCAATGTTGTTGAACTTGAGAAAGATGATCTTATAATCAAATTTGTGGAATAAGTTAAATTAATTTTTAGTTTGAAAGAACAAAAAAGAGTCTTAGAGAGTGAAATTATGGCCTTAGCTTGTGAGTTGAAAGATGACAGGTCATAACTTATTAAATTCTCTAGTGGCACTAAGAAACTAAATGAGATGCTTAACGTATGTCAAATTTGAGTAACAAAAGAGGTTAGGTGTTTCTGTAGCTAGCCTTAATGATACTTGCACCTTTAAAATTGTTTTTGTTCTTCCTAAGTTAACTAGTACTAAAGTTGATAAGACTAAACTTAAAGTTGTAACTATTCCTCATTTTATGAGTCATTTTTTAGTGAATAGGAAAAATTTTAACTTTTTAAAAAGAAAAAAAAGATATAGAGAAAAAAGAATATCTCTATTGTTTTTAAATCTGAGTTTGATCAAAATAAAATTGTTTGTCAAGTGGTAGAGTTAACTCAGCAAATTAAGACAATTGGTGATAAGCTTGCTTCATTCATTGTGGTTTCTACTAACTATAAACAACTTCCTAAGAATATAAGAGAGTATTGTTTTGTTTGATACATATGCTTTAATATATGTTTATTTATTTATTTATTTTATTTGTGTTTTTTTTAATGTTTTTATTTGGTGTGATATGATTTTTATGCATTTTTATTTAAAAATAAAAATAAAAAACACCATATATATATATATATATTTCATTTTGTTTATGTTATTGACATTGGTATATGGATATTCACCATGTTATCATGTAAAAACTAGTCTCTGATTTGTATTTTGTTGTAACTAAGTTTAAGTATTTACTATGTATACTTTCAATGTCTTTTGCATGTGTATTTGATATCTTTATTCTATATATCTTCTAGTTTGTTATGCATTTGTGATTTGTTTTTTAATCATAATACACTTTAGTGTAAATTTGTTTGGCTTGATTGCATGTATGATGTTTAGGTAGGCAATCATAATCATAATTAGTGCACCTTCTTTATAAAATATCTTATACCCCATTCTAATATTGAAATTGAAATCAAATATGCCCAATGACAATTTAAAAAAATGAAAAGAAATCAATTTTGAGTGATCTATAATTTAGGGGGAGAAAATTAAAATAAATAACAAAATTGTAATTTCTTTTAAGGTCCTAATGGTATTAGGTTTTACGTTCTTTATCATATTACACTTATTTTAATTGGTGGTTTCATATAGCTTAACATTTCTCATACTTTTTTTGATCTTAAGCCATGTGTTTATTACTTAGTATCACTATACATGCTTAACTTACTTTATTTTATACTTATTAAAGAAGAAAATTGTTACAAATGTATTGTTTTTGTGTATAACATTTACTTGAGACTATGGTATTTACTTGATTTGAGTCTTAAGCTATGTTTTCATACATTTTTCGTGTTAAAAAGATTCTATTTTAGTTTATTGACTAAATTTTAGGGGTTCTTTTTATCTTTATTTAGTTTGTTTTTTTTGTTGGTTGACTTAATTTTTTTTTCCTCTTATATATTATTGATGTGGACATTGTGGTTTTTGTGATTAACTTACATGACACTTCTTGATTCCTTTGTCATTACATGACAAAAAGAGGGAGATAGGATTTAGATATTAGATTTGGATGTTGTATAAACTTAAGGGCAGTAACTTGTTTTGATTTCTTTGGATGATTTGTTCTTGTTTTTACCATGCTTTTATGTGATATGTTTTATTTTGCATCTTTATGATATTTTTTGTTATTTATGTTTTATTTCAGCTTAATGTCTATACTGAAATTGTTCATTTTATTTTTTTCCATGTGTTTCACTTGTTTGTTTGAGTTTGTGTGATGTAGGAAACATGATATGTTGACATTTCAGCAAAGATATAGATGTGCTAGGTTGAGTTTTTGAGTCTTCTGTAATTGAGATTTTGTTTCGGTGATTGATAAAAATCTTGGTTGGTGTGTTTATCATTGCTATTAGATTAAGGTTTTGTCACAAAATGGTCAAAGAAGGAGTTTGTTAGGATTTGAGTTTGTTGTCCAGTTCCATGAACAAAACAAGCAGTTTTTAGTTGAAATAAGTGTGATATGATGAAACTATTTATTATGATGGCAAAAAGGATGGAACAGAGAATTGGTATTATTCTCTAACCAAATTTACGCTCAAACCAACCAAAAATACAAAATTTGAAAGTCGTGCCAAGTTCGTGTCAGGTTGATCCCCAAGTCAACATAGCATAGAAGTTTGGTGCCAAGAGTGTGTTAGCTTAGTGCTTGAGCGAGTGGCAAGAACTTTTTAGTGCCAAATGCATGCCCCAGCTTAGCTCAAGCGTAAGTTGAGAATATAAAACGTTTGTTTAACGTTTTAGGTTTTAGAGAGAATGTCATTTTTCTAATTTTGGGAGCTTTTTGAGTAGAGATTTTAACTTCTGAGTAATTTGAGAGCATTATTTATTGTTTATTTTGAGTGAAAATACAAATTTTCTTCTTGGGTGTAAAATTTATTTTGGTAATTTCATTTAAGAGTTTCCTATTATTTCTCTCTTTACAAAATCTAAGTTTGAGATTTTTAGAGTTCTGAAAGGTGTTGGTAACTGAAGTTCTAGTCAACCAAATGAGTCGGTTGTGAATTTCATTGATAAGAAGAATTCAGAATTTTGAACAATTGGTAGCTATAATGGATCACTTTTTGTCATATTAAGAGTTCTTGATAATCACCAGTTTTAAGTTTTTCTTGTTATAGTGAAAATTTTGGGTGGCTCTAGTAATAGTTTAGAGGATTTTAATCATGTGAAAAGTTTTATATAAAATTTTTTTTTCGTGATCAATTCACCGTATTAAGATTATTTATTACATTCTATTATATGAGTTAGTTTTGTTTGTGGTAAATCTTAACAATAATTAGAGACTTATCATTTTTGAATTTATTTAGAACGTAGCAAATTTTAATATATTTTAATTTACTTAATAATTATGATTATTTGTTGAATTATACCTTTTACCCCTTTAAGAGCAATTAAAATCTAAATGTAGGTAATTTCAGGTATATTATATCAATGGTCTTACAGCCTAAACCACGCATGCGGATTAGCGAAAGTGGGTAATGCATCTTGTTGAACATTGAATCTCCTTTAATTCTTTGACGATATTAGTTTCCAAATGACTCAAGACCACGAGTTGTCAAGCAAGAATCCCTTGAAGGGAAAATCAAAGAAGAATTTTATTCAATTTAAAAGTTCTTATAACAAATAACAGAACTACCCTATTTATAATTGGAGCAAGCCTATGTCACTAAGTAACGAGAATTCAAATAATTAAAATAAAACTTATCTAATTGGAAAAATATTAGCCTACCAAAAAAAGATGATAATTAAATTATAAAAAGTTAAAATATTGCTAAAATAATTTAACTCTGTTATCTCATATATCATATTAATTTTCTCTCTAAAAAACACATCCACAAGTCTGTTTGGTGGATGAAACTTGTAGTGTAACATCAAATGATCTTCTAACTCGAACTTGCGGCTCTTCTCAACGAATTTTTCTGAAAACTGGAAAATAGCCACATTTCATCTTCTTCTTGTAATTGTTCGTAGTTCTTCTACGGGGTATCGACTTCCAAGCACGAACCGCCACATTTCTTTTAGTTCTCCCGAAGTTTCACTCAATTAACGTGCTTTTAAGTAATTTTTGCTCTTTCATCCAGATCTTCCTCAAACGTAACCGTTGTACGTTCCACGTGAATTGGTAGAACAATGTCAATCAGAGGTGCTTTGTCTTCGACTTGATTTCCTGTACAATCTCAATCAAAGTATCACGTTTAATGTCAAGATCAAATGACACATTCGTTCATGATTTCTGGTACGTCTTCAGTTACTTTTTCATTCCCTTCTTCAATCATTATCTCATGGTCATCTTTAATCATTTTCTAAAATATATTTTAATTGCATTGTCAACAACCATTTGGGTAACTCTACCTATGTCAAGTTTTATTAGCAATTCAATTTGTATGGCTAAGAGGTCGACGTATTTTATATTTCATGGTTTTTTTTTTTTTTTTAAGTTTCGAAGAGTTTTTCCTACTTCATGTAACAGCTTTATGCTTATGACAAGGAGTTCAGACTCATTTTATTTCTTTATTAATTATCATTGATAATTAAAAATACAAGTCAACCAATTTTAGAATATATACCTAATACCAGTTGCTGAAAAATCTACTCAATTTGTCTCAGAGTGTTCAAGAACTCAACCTTACTCCTCACTTTTCGTGTCACAATTTACTTGGAGGATAAAAGGAAAGGGTGTGTGAGCTACGCTTAGTAGAGATGTATAATTCTAACCTAAGCTAGTTTTACAAATACTCACATAAAATGTATAATGTCAATTATTATGAAAATTTTTGATTATGCTAATATTTAGGAAAATTTGCAATTTATACATAATATATAATCAAAATAAGCATAAATGATTCAATTTAGTAACACACACACACACACACACACACACACACATCTATAGACATTAATAATAGCCATAACGACACTGTGTAATAACCAAATAAATAAATTGCCACATTAGGCCTACATATATAATTTATCTTGCACAAATTTTTGGTCACACACGCAAGGATATGCCAATGTTATCCTCTCTAATCAATCAAGAATAACAAGTAATGATTCATATTCATATCATTATTAAATAAAATTGGACAATATAATAACATAAATTATTCTCATATAGGCACACTAAGGCACTGATTTTGTCCTAATATGGTCACATTAGGGCATAAATATAATTTTTTAATATTTTTTTAAAATTATTATAAATATAATTTTTTTTTATGAATTTATTTTATATTGATTTTAAAATTTTTAACTTACGAATTTGTTTAAATTTAATTGAGAATTTATTCATTTTTATGAATTTGCTTAATTTATTTTTAATTTTTATTATTTTATTTTTTGTCATTGAAATATTATTAATATTCAAATATCTAAATTTAAATATTTTTGATATATTTCAAGTATATAGCTGAAAGTGTATCTGTTGATATTCGTCATGAAATTTTTACCTGTAAAATTGCAAAAACAAATAATTATTACTAAATATAGCACCAAAAAATAAAAATCAACTAAACAAAAATTTATAATTAAAAAATATGTATTTTTATGCATTTTAAGAAATTTATAATTAAATTTTGTGTATTTATTTTTACAAATAAAAATTAACTTTTATTATAATTTCTAACATTTTTAATTTTTTAAATTCAATTGACTACTTAAATTAAAAATAAAAAATATTTTTTTCATAATTAAGAAATTTTTTACTTTTTTTAATTAATTTTAATTAAATAAAAAATGCTTGCACATGGTACGAGAAAAAGTGTGAGAAGGTATTTTTTTGTTATTAAAGGTCAAAATATAAAAAAGTGATTATGAGGGTAAAATTATTATAAATGATTATTTTAGAAAGAATGATTTAGGGTTGGTCATAAATATAAAGAGGAGTAAGAATAAAGTTATTTTGAGAATTTTTTCATGATATAAATTCAATAAATTTACTATAGAGACAATTTATCAAAGTAAAATATTTAATTATTTTAAGCAAAAACATAATTGACCCACTATAACTACAAGGTATGCCACCCATATGTTTAAGTATAAAACATGACAATTACTTAAAATAATTTTATATTTATAACATAATCATATATATATATATATATACTGAAGAAATTACAACCAAGATCAATAATTAAATTCTCATCTCCATTGCTTTGATTTGTGTGCTCCTTAGGTTCGACGTGTTGTTTGATCAATCGAGGCTATAATTAAATTCTTCTCATCAAAATAAGTTCTTACTAAAAAATTAAAAATATATTTTTCAGGGTGTGATATGTAATCTTTTCTTCAAATTGATATATATATATATATATATATATATATATATTTTCATTTCTTCAAGTATTATAAAATTTAATAATATTATTAATCTCTTTCAATCCAATAAATTGGTGTTATTTAATATAAATAAAAACTTAAAAAAAGTAATATAATTTTATCATTTCATCATTAGAATTATACTTATGAAAAATAATTATATTTCTTTGTACACACACACACAATTTCCCATCCCCTATGCACGAATTTAAATGTTTCTTCTTCAGCATTAATGCAAGGAATAATCAATGTTTGATCTTTTGCTTTTATAGAGACAAAACCAACTATATTATTAAAAAGGAGAAAAAGTAATCATGTATTTGTTATTATTTAAGACAATTAAAATATCACTGTTTGAAGCCACCTCTTACATCAAACAGCTTTTCAGAGGTAAGTTTATCAAAATTTAATTTTTATGGTATCATAACTAAAATTTGTTTAATTTAAACTCTTGTTTGAGTCTTATTTGTTTACATCAAAAAAAGATAAACTATCATATTTGTTATTTTCTGTGCAAACATACTTTACAAAACGTAAGGATATATAGTTACAAAATAAAAACAAAAGAAACAAATTAATTAATTATAAATAAATTAATTAATTGGCGTAATTAATAATTTTTTTTAAAAATTGGTACAAGAACTTTTAAGTTTCAAATCTCGCTCAAATTAGAGTGAGAATTTTTTTTTTAAAATTGAAAATAAAGAAAAAAAAGCTACTAACTAGAATTATAATACAAAAGTATGACTTACAACTTTTTTCTCTCTTTTTACGGAATGAAAAAGAGGAGGAATAATGACTTTTTGGCCCTATTTTATAGCCTAATTTTTCACTCTCCCAAATGAATACACACTTTAACATAACAAACTTAAAAAGTCTATAAATAATCGAAATTTTTTTTTAAATAACCTTACTTTAACTCCTCTTAACATTTTTAACTAATTCTAATACATTATTATTAAAATAATTACTTAGGATAATTTGCTATCAAACTTTATTTTTTATATTTATAAATCTAACTCATAGACACACTTAATCTTTATATGCGTTAATTTTCAAATTTCAATCAATTTTAATATTAAGACTTTTAATACGTTATATAATGATGTAAAGTACATATGCTGGCATTTTAATTACGAGTTAAAAGAAAAATAAGTTTTTATGCTATAATTTTTTTGTTAATTTTTAATTAATTTTAAAATATATAAATATTGTTACAAAATTATTTAATGATCTTATAAAATTTAATTTGAGTTATAAATGTGATATTTTATTTATTAAATTTGTTATCATTGTGATTTGTCTGAAAATTTAATCGGAATATAATGCGAAGTACTCTAGGTTGGTTAACCCAAGATATTGTATTTTCTTATTTGAATATTATATGTAAATATAATTATATATATATATATATATTAAAATTATGTTAAATATAATTTATAACATTTTTATAATTTTTGTTTACATTGACTTAATATTTTATTATATATATTTTTTAATTTTTAATTTATTTTTATGTATTGATTAAATTTTTTTTCAAAATTTATTATTTTATTTTTTTTATTTAAAAAATAATTAATGTTCAAATATCTAAATATTTATTTTAAATATATTTGATAAAAATTTTATTTTATTATTTATTTTTATTGAATTAAGAATTTATTTTTTATCTTACAAATTTGTTTAATATATATATATATTATTTATTTAATTTATTTTCAAAATATTATTTATTTCTATATTTAAAAAATAATCCATATTTAAATATTTGTTTAAGGTATCTATTCTCAAATCTGGTCAGACTAGGGTATCACACACACATACACGCACACATACATTATAAAATTTTTATTTTATGATTTGGTTATTATTGAATTAAAAATTTATTATTTTTTTATATGAATTTATTTAATATAGGTTATGTATTTATTTAATATATTTTTATTATATTATATTATAAAAATAATTAATGTTCAAATATGTAGATATTTAAATATAGATATTTTGATATATTTCAAGTATATGGCTGATAACATACTTGTTAGTGTCCATCATAGACGATTATGAGTTACGTTACTTGATGGTTCAAAAAATATAATGGTGGAAGGGTTCGATTCATATCTATTCCACAAGATATCAAATATCATAAATTATTAACCATGATATATGACTGCACTCAAATTAATCTAATATAATTCAATATTCAATTGAAAACAAATTTCATAGATAATGAGATATAATTTGTTATATATGTAGATATCGATAATAATTATAATTTCTTTGATATTGTGTTGATAGGGTTTAAACATCTCAGTTCGCTCTATGTCACTATAGAATAAATAATTGTTAATGATCTTAGGGTGACTTGTACTACTTTATAGATTGTTGATGTAAAAATTCCTATACAACTATTTATTTTTTCTTGAGATAGTAATCAGTTCAACTATGGTCAACATTATTCACAAGATGATATAAATCTAATAGATTTGATACCAATACATCATGAAGGCCTTATAAGCCATGAAGGATATGTACCATGTCAAATCAATGAACATCATGTAAATGATTTATTTCGGAGTTAATCATGTGTGGAAGGCGAATGTGTTGACATTTTTAACGATATGCTTAAGAGCTCATGTAGAAATTATTGCAATGAAGATACTGATACAACAACAAATTTGGGTTATGAAACAAGTTAAAATAACATAAATATAAGGAATAACGAGGACATAACTGGACTATCAAGTTCTTGTCGTATACCACCTATTCTACAATCATTTTCTCAACCACAGGATGCACTATCTAGCTCTACATATAATGTTATATATGTTGATAGTTTTTCAATTCAAAGAATGAGTTACAAGATACATTAGGTTTATTGGCACTAAGGAACCATTTTCAGTTTCAAGTTTCAAAATCAACAATAGATTGATTTGAGGTAAAATGTATTATTGATGAATGTAAATGGTTGATTCGGGCAACCAATCAGATGGAGAAGGTGGATATTGGCATGTTAAATGATTTAAAACATATCATACTTGTCAAAATGACCAACTACAACCAAGCCACTAGTAAGTAAGTAGTCGGTTTATTGGTGAATTTGTAATGGATTAATTTCAGGATCCTAGTAGAATTTATACTTTAAATAATATTCGAGATGATATACATCGAGAGTTTGGAATACGTGTATGTTACCATAAGACATGGCTAGTAAGAGAAGAAGCACTAAAATTAGCATGTGGGGACTTAGCCAAATCATTTAATTTATTGTCACAGTTTTATTATGTTTTCAGGAAAAGAAATCTGGGTATAATAACGCATATAGAAACTGATGAGGATGGTAATTTTTTGTATTTCTTCATTGCACTTAGAGCATTTTTAAGTAGTTTTTGCACAGTAATTCGTCTCATAATTACTATTGATGGAACATTCTTAAAGGGTATATATCGAGGGACCATGTTTGTTGTTGCTGCTCTTGATGAAAATGATTACATTTATCCTGGCATTTGAAATGGAGAACTCTGAAAATGATGCATCGTGGGAGTGATTTTTAGAGAAACTATAATATGTGCTTGGACTTATTTCAGATATGGTATTTGTATCAGATCGACAAAATAGCATAGTTAAGGGGATAAAAACAGTGTTTCTTAATTCGTATCATGAATTTTATACATGCCATATTAAAAGGATTCTCAAATTGAAGTACAAGTTTAAATACTACAAGAAAGATGCTTTTTGGATGGGATTTTACATTGCTGCCAAAGCATTTATTTTAGTGAATTCGAAAAGTATATGGATAAGTTAAGGTTGGTACATCTTGATGCTGTAAACTATTTAAAAAATAAGGTGAAATTTCATAAATGGGCAAGATGTTATTTTTTAGTCCAACAATACGACATAATGATCACTAATATTGCTGAAAGTATTAATGCATTATTAAAAGATGCACGTACTCTTTCAATTATGCTCTTAATAGATTAGATACGATCAGTGTTGCAGTGTTGATTTTACGAGAGAAGAGAGGAAATTACTAAATATGATGAAGACACCTTAATTGGAGCAGAAATTAATAAAGTTAAAGTGGAAGATTACACATCTCTTACACTGTCAGTTTATTCAATTTTTTATTTTGAGTTCGAAGTTGGAGATAGAGAAAAAATTATTGTGGTTAATATGAACTCAAAGACATGTCAATGCAAGCACTTCAACTTGCAACAACTATTATGTGCTCATATAATGATAGCAATTAGATATATTAGAGGCCGTTTAGAGATTTTTGTTCAAAATATTATAAAAATGGTACACTCCTAACAGCGTATGCATTAGAGATTTATTCTGTTGCAAATCCAAGATTTTGGAAAGTTCCAAATGAGATTCGGGTTATTGTTGTCAAGTCATTAATAAGTCATGTTCTATCTAGTTAACTAAGAAATATACGCATTCCATCTTCAGGAGAAGAAGTAGCTATCCGGAGGTGCTCTCGTTGCAAGTAACACGGACACAATCGTGCAATATAAAAAAATCCGTTGAATTCAAATGAAAATTAGTCATTAAATTTGAAACTTTTTAATTATAATATAACTATTTATTTTATTTAATAATATTGAACTTAATTCTTTTTTTTATTCAGTAATATTGTATTTAACTCTTTATTTTATTTAATAATATTATATTTAATTTTTTATTTTGTTTAATAATGTATTACTTAACTGTTTATTTTATTCAATAATATTATATTTAACTCTTTATTTTATTTAATAGTGTTGTATTTAATTTTTTATTTTATTTAATAATATTATCTTTTATTTAATTCAATAACTTATTTACAAATATATATATATTAATTATACTAATTTATATAATATCTAATTACATTATATATATATACAATAAAAAATAAAATAATATGAATATTATCAATGTAATTGACCCATAAACAAGTCAAATGCTATCTTAATTCTAAAAAATGATTTATTTTAGGAAATGAAATCCCAACGTTGACCTAACATAATATATTCAATATATTTACATGTAAATGTGCCATAATCTACACTACTTATGATTTATCAAGGTATCTCCAGCAACCGAAAATGCGTGAATGGTGTGTTTGTTTCTTAGTAGTGTGAACTCACATCATGAAGCCTAAATGTGCGCATTACAAAGAGTAATAACTCACACAAGAACTTCATAGCCTCATTTATCTCCCGGTCAGAATGTCTTAATGGCACTAAATCATACACACATATGATATGTTCGTGCAGATCAATGGCATAAGCAACCCAATGTTCGCTATAGATTAATGCTGGTAGTAAAATCACTCTAAGATTCGAATACCCTTTCAGAGTCGCCTATCACATATGGCTCAATATTTGATAAATCCATTAGCTTATTATTTATGTGTTTCTAAATATAAAGTAACTTCGATTGTATAAATAAAAAAAATTATTAGTATGAAATAAAAAAATATTTAAAATGCATAATGATATAGAATAATCATAATTTTTTTTAATCTAATACATACATATAAATGTGAAGAGATAATGGTAAAATTTTGTAATATTATGTTGAAAGATGTCTTTTATCAATGGGTGATCAAATAAAAGTAGTCGTCGATGTGCTAAAAAAATAATAATACAAATGTTAGATTCACTAATTTAATATTATAAATAAAAAAATAATAGGTAAAATACTTACAGTATCCTCTAATTGGCATCTGGATTAAAGATACCGCAAAACCATTGGAGTGTCAATGTGACTGAATGTGTCTTTATCGAAGATGTAAGGTTTTTTTACCACTGAAAATAATCAACATATAAGTAGTTCAGATAAGGAGCAATAAGATCTATAATCAAGTTTGGAGGATAATATGGTAATGGCTTGTTGGAAGAGACCCCACGTGTTTCTTACAAAGGATTTATGTAAGGGTTTTTGTCATATGGGCCATTCTTATATATCCTCCCAAATTGACTTTCACGAGAAATTAGTGTAAGCCTATGCTGTCTGTCAACTAGTGCATCATCTGAATGTGCTTGTAGTTCTTCTGCTTGTGAAATAATTAAATATGACAAACTAATTAACAATAAAATCACATAAAAAAAAAAATCACAACATCAATCAAATATCGATGCACTATTTAAAATTTAACAACAATAACCTGAACGGATGTGATATTAGGTGATAAATGTGAATGATTGGGCATCTGCATCCATCTATGAAAGTCTGTTGATAATGCATCAATTTAGTCAATAACATTACGTTCGATCCTGTATATGTCCTCTTGTATATCACGAATATCATCTCGTATATAATGAATATCTATATTCAACGCCTTGAATCGATCCATCATAACCCTCTTAAATTCATTGTCATAATGTGATGGCAGTAGGGATGAATGATGTGATGATAATACAGAAAAATGATGCTGTGGCAATACAAGTGAATGATGCTGTGGTGACACAGAAGAATAATATTATGGTGGTACTGAAGAATGATGCTATGATGGTATAAGAGAATAATACTGTGGCAGTATTAGATAATGATGCTGTGATAACATAAGAGAATGATACTGCGGTAGCACAGGAGAATAACACAGTGACGGCATAGAAGAATGACGCAGTGGAGGAGCGAGAGAAGTGTGATGTGACAAACAAACATATATGTGTTAGTTAAATATTAATTGATTTCGCTTAACTAAAAATTTAAATTAAATTACATCAATTTATAGTTCCTACCTGGTGAAATGCATATTATTGTCATCTCCACTTATACAAAGGCCTTGAGCTTCAACACATTCCATATAAGTTTTATTTGTTAGAAAACCCCCCCCCCCCCCCCCATATATGCTAATTAGTTGAATTATTTGAAATAATTTAACCACATGTTATAAATTTCTCTCAATAAACTCGGGCTATAACACGAAAAGTACCTATAATATTTGCAATAATAATAATAATAATAATAATAATAATAATAATAATAATAATAATAATAATAAATTTTTATAATTGCGATCACGTAATAATTAATCATATAATATGTTAATTTGATACTAAATATTTATCATAGATCGATTAGACAGGTGTTTATATATTGTCCTTTTACTCAGAGCTCGCATAAGATTTTTCAAACATTCGTAGAATATTATTGCTTACTATAACTGCAAATATATTATGCAAATTAGGTATAGATTTGTAAATCAATACCTACATAACATAAATTATAAATATTTTAACGTGCTACACACTTAACAAGAATTATAAATTGAATACTAATATCTGTGATAAATATTTAAAATATAATAACCATATCAGTAATATCGTACTTTTCCTTAAAGGTCTTGCTTGAAGCTTCTAAACGTACATCATTGTTCATGTACTTATTATACTGCAAAAATTGGATCGTGTAAAGATGGGTGGTAGATCCATATGGATATCTGTCAAACTGGTCAAAATCCTTTAATATGTCAAACAACCATAAATCTATACGAGTTTTTCTATCCTTACTAAATAAGTACCTCTCTAGTAGGTAAAAAAGTGACAATCGTACTATATCAATATTTGATATACTCGAAAAATTTAACTTATCAAAATCTACATCTATATCATTTAGAGTGATGATGACTCGATCCCCAAAAATTTCATCCCTCAATCATGTACTTTTAGATAGGTCTAAATTTAATTATTACCAAGCATTACAAAGTAGAAATATAACTCAATTAAGCAAGAATTTATAAAATTAAATAAGTTTATTTATAATTTAATTAAATTAATAATAAAAAATCACAACAATGAAAATAATAAAAATTAAATTAATTTTTAGTTATTTATCATTATTTTTAAATAATATCTAATTAAATTTAAATAATTAAATTAAAAAAAGCAAGTCCTAAAAGGATATATAAGATTGAGTAATTTAAATATTATTTTGAATTAACTTTTATTTTAATTATTTAACTAAATTAAAAAAATCACAAAAAATAATAATAATTTAAATTTAATTAATATTTAATTAAATAATAACTATCGTCTAAAAAATATTAAATTTTAGTTATTTATTAGCATTTTCAAACAATATCTAATTAAATATAAATAATCAAATTAAAAAGTCAATACCTTAAAAAAATAACATTAATTGTTTAACTATTATTTTTTTATTTTAATTATTTAACTAAATTTTATTTAAATATAATATAAAAGATATTACATTTAAATTATTAAATATTATAATTAATTAATAATATAAAAAATAAATTAATAATTAAAAGAAGAAAACAACCAAGTGCGTGTATGCATGAACTAGGGGCCACATTAGCCCTTAGTTCATGCATGCAAGCCTGAACGCTTAGCTTAGGGCCGAGACAGCCCAAGCCTTCTGTGCTAAGCGCATGCAATGCATGAGCCAGGCACGTATCACCATGGCCATGTGAGCCTAAGTCCACGTGCACTGGCGCATGCAATGCACGTGTCTAACGTGGCATGCCTGGGCCGTCTCGGCCTTAGGTTGTGGCACCCGGGCGCATGCATTGTACGCGCCTATAAGCGTGACACCAGGGCCACATTAGCCTTAGGTCCATGCACTGGCATGTGTGCGATGGCATGGCAGCCCGAGCACTCAGTCTAGGGCTAGCATGGCTTTGGCTTTTGCATTCGAGCGCGTGTGACATCAGGGCAGATCCAGCCTTGATTTTATGCGCCCGACAACTTTGTCTTCCTCCTTTGGTTTGTTTATTTTTGGGTCATTTTTTACATCTAAAACACCTAAAATCTTTTCCTTTTTCAATTTTTTTTAACTATCTACATATTTTACCTATTAATTTTTACAATTATCATACTCATACGTATTATTAACTAACTAAAAATTAACAACTACAAATATTTTTAAAGTCATTAATAAAAAAAAATTAACAATGCAAGTAATACTAATCTCTTTTTATTTTTATTGTTGCCAAAATTTGTTAACCCGTGTGGGTGTGTTTTCAGAGATGAAAAAGGTAAAAAGGAGACTGAATAAGGTGACAAACAGTGAAGAGAGGTGAAAGGTGAAAAAAATTAATTTGGAGAGTAAAATTTTTAATATAATTTATTTATGAAGATAAAATCATCAGAATAGATTATTTTGGTAAGAATTTTTAGGGTTGATTACAAATGTAAAAGAAAACTAAAATATGGTTATTTTCAAAATTTTTCCTAAATAATCTCACATGTCAGAACAACATTTAATTTTAAAACTATATGTGTATGTGTGTGTGTATTATGTTTTTTTTTTTTCTCTATTTTCATTTTCTTTCTTTGGCCTCAATTGCAGAATAGGTCCCCACGTACTGTCACTATTCTCTATAGTGCTTCCGCTAATAATTCCTTTTTCTATATAAAAAAAAAATTGAATTTTACAATTCAATTGATTTCTAAAAGTTTAATTATGATAACAAAAAAAAAAAATGAAGCTACTTTGAAAGAAATCACAAAAATCGACAAAAATGGTAGCAATACACTACCATTAGCTCTAATTCCAAGTTGGTCGTGGGATTATTTATTGGGATCTTTTTGTTGCTTCTTCGTCTAAGCAACCACCAAGAAAGATTGAAACATTGGAACAAGTTGAAGAGGAAGATCCTCAAAAACTAAAATGGAATTGGAGAAAGAAAATGCATATTATTGTCTCTAAGTTTTTGTTGAAGTTTTGGAAAAATAATCACGAGGCTTTTGTTTCTAAAATTTATATTTTATTAATTTATGCCTTTCATGTGGTCTCTGCAATTAGTGATAAAGCTCAAAAATTTTGTTATATGGTGTTTTATGGAGATGAAGATGAAAGTGCAGTCGATCAGGGGAATAAAAATTGAGAAGAGAGAGAAAGAAAATAAAAAAGAAAATATCATTAATTATTTTTTACATATAACTAACTACATAGTAATATGATAAATGTTTTAAAAATTAATAACGTACATTATAGTAAAGGTATTTTGGGTTGGTTTTGAAAAAAGGGAAAAAATAGACGAATTAAGTAAGTGAAAAATGATAGTAAACCAAAACAGTATTATACAAATTCTCCAAAAAGGTAAAGAACACCAACTTTTGGTTCAAATTTGCAATTTTAGGAACTTGAACCTATAAGAAGCCAATGCATTTTCACAATTTTGAGTTTGGTACCTAGCAAAAATTGCATCATAGTTTGCTATTGAAGGATCTTCATTGATTTCTCGCGACGAAACAATGAAATCTTTAACTGCAATATTGAACTAATAGATGCAATATTCCAATTCTGATTTGCATGTAGGTTGAGTATGTTTGGTCCTTAACAAAACTGTAAATTGGTGATTCAAATTCTCAAAGTGTGTTTAATTATGTATATCAAGTTGTTGAGTTGGATTAGTGAGTTGGAAAAGTAGTTGTTAGTTTGTTCTTTAAAAGTTATATAATTGTTATAGTCAGTTGAAGTTAGTTATCAAGATTTGACTTTGATAAGTTGCTGGAAACTATATGACACTGAGAACTTATAATCTATAGTAGAAAGAGAATGTTTTCTCTTGAACTTACAACTTCTTCTTGATTTGTTCTTCATTTGATTTTGTTTCTATTTTCTTGAGCTTTAAACTTTTTGATTTGAGTAGTTTTTGTTGGTGTGAGATCAAAGCATTAATAAGTGGTATCAAAGCCATTTAAGAACTGAAAGGATTGAGCATTTAAGAACTCAAAGTTTTCAATTGAGAAATTCACAGGTGAAAATGATTTTAATTTGTAGAAGATGAAAATAAAGGTTTATCTTGTTCATAATGGTTTAAAGGAAGTTATTTGAAGAAGAAAAAATGTCCGCTAAACTTAAAAATGCAAAGAAAAAAGAAATACTGAAAAAGGCTTATAGTACTCTAGTATTGTCTCTTAAAGATGGAGTATTGAGAGAGGTATTGAAGGAAACTTTTGCTTTTGGGCTATGGAACAAGTAAAAATTAAGATACGTAAAGAAATCTCTAGCATACGGGCTATACCTGAAGAAACAACTGTATGCTTTTAGTCTTGATGAGGGAGGGTCAATCAAAGATAATCTTGGTAGCTTTAATTGGTGTTGACATCTTTTCCACCTAGTTATGAACATTTTATTGAAACACTTCTTAATGGCAAAGACACAGTGACCATAGATGATATAAAATCTGCATGAAGTTCAAAGGAATTAAGTTAGAAGACTTAGCAAAAGGATTCATATACAATATAGAGTTTGAGTGCAAGAAGTAAATAAGAAAAATGAGATAACAAAATAAAGAAGAATTCAAGATTGACTTAAAAAGGAAAGAAACTAAAATGTTTCTTTTGCCACAAGAAGGGACATTTTTAAAAAGATTGCCTTAAAAAATTGAATCAGAAAAAGTTAAAAAATTCAAGCAAACAAGGGGATACAATTGTTATGATAGAAAAAGACTTCAAGAGTGTATTTATGTTGGTTGCCTCACATGTAAAAATAAAAGGTGAATGGATTCTTGACTCTGGATGTATATTTCACATTTGTTATACAAAGACTTGTTTATAACCTTAGAAATGAAAGATAGGGGAAAGGTCTTAATGGGGAATAATGTGTCTTGTAAGGTAGAAGGAATAAATACTATTAAACTTAGATTACATGATGAAGTATGCAGAAATCTAAAAAATATTAGGTATGTACTTGATTTGAAAAGAAATTTGTTGTCACTAAATATGTTTGATGAGGTCAAATATACATTCAAAGCTGAAGGTCGTACATTAAAGGTGTCTAAGGGGTTATTAACCTTATTTAAAGGATTAAAGAAAAATGGCCTTTATATTCTAAAAGTTAAGGCAGAAGTTAGGGAAGCAGCCAATATAAATGTTGTAGAATTTGATATAATGATGTTATAGTACTTAAGGTTAGGCCATTGAAGTGAAAGGGGGATTGATGAATAGAGAAAACAAGGCTTAATTGAGACATGCTCTTTTGAATCCCTTAAATTTATGAAAGTTATATTATAGGACACACCATAGAGTTAAATTTAATTCTAAAATTCATGACACTAAGGTGAAATTAAGATACCTATACTTTGATTTAGAAGGTCCTGCGTAAGTAAAATCACTTGATGGTGCAAAGTGCTTTCTTTTTTATAATTGATGATTATGCAAGAAAGGCTTGGATATATACTTTAAGAAGTAAGGATCAAGCACTAGAAAGATTTGAAGATTAGGTAAAATTAGTGTAGAATCACATTAAAAAAGAGGTGAAAATTTTAAGGGCTGATAATCGAATGGAATTTTATGGGAAAGAGTTTAATAATTTTTGTTAAAGTCAAGGAATAATGAGGCATAAGGCAATGAGATTTATAGCTCAATAAAATTGGGTTGTAAAGAGATTCAATAGAATTATAATGGAGAAAGTCAAGTGTATGCTTATTAATACTAGTCTCTCAAAACTTTTCTGGGTTGAAGTAGTTACAATTATTTATTTGTTTAATAGAAGTCCAACATCAGTGTTAAGATTTAAAACTCCTGAAGAAATACAGACAGGTTATCCACAAAACTTGGATTACTTAAAAGTTATTGGATGTACAGTATATGCTTATACAAACCAAGAAAAGTTAAATGCAAAAGCCATTAAAGGTATTTTTGTAGGTTACCTGAATGGTTAAAGGATATAAAATCTAGTGTAGTGATGGCATAAATAGTAAATGCATTCTTAACAGAGATTTTAAGTTCCATGAGGAAGAAATGTTGAATAGATTTGTTGTTTAATCAAGAAACTTTGGAGTTCAAAGCTCAAGTAAGTCTAACTCAGAGCTCGAGGTGAAATTTGATAAAAGAAATAAAAGGGAAAATCATGAAAAAAATTGAAGAAGAATAATTAGGGACATATGAAGAAGATCTACAAGGTTACAAAGCTAACTAGAGATAGAAGTAAGAAAAGTATAAAACCTTTAGTAAAATATAGATATGCAAATTTAATTGCTTATGCCTTAAATTCTATAAAAAATCTCATGGACAAAGAACCAAACAGTTACAAGGAAACTATCAGAAGTCCTGAAGCTGAGATATAGGTTTAAGCTATGGAAGATGAAATGAATTCACTTAGAAAGAATCATATTTAGAAGCTGGTTACAAAGCTAAAGGACAGGAAGATTGTAGGATGTAAATAAATATTTGTACCAATTGTTAGCCATGTGTCTATAAGGATTTTATTGGCAGTAGTTGCTTTATATGATCTTGAGTTAGAACAAATGGATGCGAGGACAACATTTCTTTATGGTAAACTAAATGAAGAAATATATTTGGCTCAACTTAAAAGCTTTATTAGAGTAGAAGATAAAAAAAAAAGTTTACTTGTTGATGAAGTCTTTGTATAGACTTAGGCAATCACCAAGGTAGTGGAACCTTAAATTTGATAACTTCATGATAAGTAAGGGATAAAACATGAGTCAGTATGATAATTGTGTGTATTTTAAGGGAGAAGACTTAGAAGATATGATTTATCTTTTAGTCTATATTGATGATATACTAATAGCAGCAAAGGATAAGGGAAGGATTGATAAACTAAATGATCAATTGAGTACTTAATTTGAAATGAAAGATATAGGGATAGCAAAGAAGTACTTGGTATTGATATAAGAAAGAATAGACAACAGAGGTTACTGGTATTGTCTCAAGAAAGCTATCTGTAATAGATATTGAAGAAATTTAAAATGAGTGAAGTTAAGGCAGTAAAGTTACCTTTAGCACAACTTTTGCATTATCAATATCATAGAGTTTCAATATTAAAGAAAAGAGGTGTTTAATGTTGAGAATCACTTATACATATGCTATTGGTAGCATTATGTTTGCAATAGTTTGTTCTAGGCTTGATTTGGCCTATTCAGTTAGTATAGTAAGTAGATTTATAGAGAATCTTGAAATATCTCATTGGGAAGCTACAAAATGGATTTTAAGGTACATCAAAAAAAGTTTGAAATGTAGGCTTGTTTATGAAATGTAGACTAAAAATGCAAGAGTAATAAAGAGTTTTGTGGATTCAAATTATGCTACGGATTTAAATAAGAAGAGATCATTATCTGACTATTTTTTTAACTTACATAATTGTCTAGTGAGTTGGATATCAAATCTTTAACATGTAGTAGCTTTATCAACTACGAAAACAGAGTATATGGCCTTAACAAAAGCTATTAACTAATCAATTTGGTTAAAGGGAATAGTTATTGAGCTGGGATTAAGCAAGAGTGTGTTAAATTATTTTGTGATAGTTAGAGTGCTATATAGCTATTTAAGCATGAAAGCCATCATGAAAAAACAAAATATATGGATGTAAAACTTCATTAAATTAGTGATATGTTTGCAAATGGTGATGTGAAGATTCAAAAGATTCATACTTTAGAGAATTTGACAAATATGCTTACAAAAGTTATGCTAACTAAAAAATTGGATCATTGTTTAAAGTTGCTGAGTATAATTGATAAGGATGTGTGAATAATGTTCTTTGTATTTTGTTTTTCCTTAGATGTTTAATAATTGTGAGAATATGAATCAAGATGGTGATTTATGAATTGGTGATTTAAATTCTCAAGTTTGTTCAAGCTTAAAATAAAGTTGTACAAATCAAGTTGCTAAGTTGGATTAGTAAGCTAGAAAAGTAGTTGTTAGTTTCTTCTTTAGAAGTTATATAGCTGTTATAGTTAGTTGAAGTTAGTTATCAAGATTTTACTTTGATAGGTTGCTGGAAACTATATAACACTAAGAATTTGAAATTTATAAATACGTGAATGGAATAAAATACTCGATAAGAGAATGTTTTCTCTTGATCTTGCAACTTTTTCTTAATCTGTTCTTCATTTGATTTTCGTTATGTTTTTTAACGCTTTAAACTTTCTGGTTTTAGTAGTTCTTGTTGGTGAGAGATCAAAGCATTAACAAAAACCCTAATTTCTTTGCGAGCCATTATCGTATCAAACATTGCTATTTTTGGAATCACTTTTACAAGAGCTAATGAACTTGGTGCTGAGGCATGTTAAAAATTAAGATATGAACACTAACATTAAGAAAAACTTGAAGAAATTTATCAAATCAACTCAAGAATTGAAAATAAAATAAAAAAAGAACAAGAATGAATTTCAGAAAAGAACTTTTCTTTTTATTGTATTAATTCCTCAAATTTGAAAGTCCATTTTAATAGTAGACAACATCTATTTAAAACATCATGTAACTAATCATAACTATTAGTAACAATTTTAATTTTCTTTTAATCAAAAAAATAAATAACTCAATCAATTAAATCATGTATTCAACTAGTTAATTTTTCTTTAAACTTTTATTAACGTAACTCAATTATCACAATTAATCAAATCTACTTAATGATTTGAATCGCATCTACAAGGTTGTTTATGAATTGGATTTAAGAACTTACATGCATAATTTGTAGTCATGTGTTTTGTTTCATGTTTATTTGATCAAAATTTCTGACATGTTGTAAAAATTGGTGAAGTAAAAAGAAGGAAAAAGAACAAAAAAGTGCTGTAAAAATAATCAAACAATTCAAATAAGCCATTTCTGCAAATTGAACAAATTGATCAAATCTCGTATATTATTGCCTAAGAAACTACTTTAAACCATACAATGACTTCTTAAGTAAACAAACATAATCCTCCTTACCAGATTCCATAAATCCTTTTGGTTCTACCATTAAAATGGTTTGTTTAAACTCTTTATATAAAAAGGTTGTTTTAACATCTGTTTGCTAAAGTTTTAAGTTCAAACTAGCTACCATTGCCAATAAGATTCTTATTGAACTGTGTTTAACCATAGGTAAGAAAATATCATTATAGTTTATGCCTGTTTTTTGTGTAAAGCCTTTTGCCACTAACCTTACTTTGTATTTAGGTAAATCACCAAATGAACTAGCTACCTTAGTCTTGAAAATTCACATATAGCTAACTATTGTCCTATTTTTATGCTTAGGAACTAAAACCCAGGTTTTCTTTCTCCTTAATAATTTCATTTCCTCTTACATTGCCTTTTTTCAATATGCATTCTCTTTGCAGCACATTGCTTCTTAATAGATTTTAAGATCATCTTACATCACTGACTTTGTAACTATTAATGCATATGATATTTTTAAGCTTGGGAACTAAAACTCAGGTTTTGTTTCTCCTTAATGATGCCATTTCCTCTTATATTACCTTTTTTCAATGTGCATTCTCTTTGCAGCACATTGCTTCTTAATAGGTTTTAGGATCATCCTGCATCACTAACTCTATAACTATTAATGCAAATGATATCATATCTATATATGCATACTTGCTAAATGGTTTGATAGTTCTTCTTTCCCTATATAGTCCTATAAATCACTTGAATGCACTTCAGAATCATGAGGAGAATCTGTATTGGTCTTTTTATCACCTTTTTGTTTGTGCTGGTAATGTTTTAGTTCTAACTGAGCCTAACTCTTCTTATCATCTCTGGTTTATGAGGTATTACTTATATTATACAGTGCCCTTTCATTAAACACAACATCTCTTGAAATGATACATTTGGATGGTTTTTTATTTGGGCACTAAATCTTGTAACCCTTGACTCCTTTACGGTATTCAATAAATACCTTTTTTATTAGTCTTGCATCAACTTTTCCCTGCCTTACATATGCATAAGCTTAACAACTAAATACTTTTAGGTTATCATAAGTCGCAGGAACTCCATTTTATACTTTTTCTGGTGTCTTGAATCCATTTACATATGAAGGACTCCTATTTACAAGGTAATGGGCAGTAGTAATTGCCTCAGCTCAAAACTTCTTTAGTAGTTTTAAATAGATAAGTATGCATGTTGCCTTGTCTAAAGTTCTGTTCTTCCTCTCAGTAAGATCATTTTGTTGAGAGGTATTTACTATAATTCTATGTGGTATTTACCATAATTTTATGTCTAGCAATTCCATACATTTTGCATAATTCTTCACATGCACTATTACAGAATTCTAATTCATTATCTATTCTTAGTGTTTTTATCTTCTTTCTAGTTTGATTTTTCACTCAAACCTTCTATTCTTTGAATTTTTCAAAGACTTTATCCTTAATTTTGAGGATATACACCTATACCTTCCTTGAAAAGTCATTTATGAAAGTTAAAAAAAAAAAATACCTTCTTTAACTGAGAGAGGGCACCTGAGCAGGTCCTTGGAAGTCTAAATATATATAGTTCAAAGTTATTTTTGTTATATGCTTAGCTTTGTTGAATTTAACCCTACAAGACTTGCCTTATACACAAGTTTCACAGAACTTGAGATCACCAATCTTTACTTCTTTTAGTAACCCTTGTTTGCTCATTTCTTTCATACCTCTTTCACTCATGTAACCAAGACTAAGATGCTACAGTTTGGTTTCATCAATTTATGTCTCAGTAACTATAGAAGCCATACCATCCACAAAAGATCTTAAGCATACATATAAATCGTTCTATTTTATTCCTTTCATGACTACCATTATGCTTTTGGTTACTCTAAGATTATCTTTTTCTACTTTAAAGCTACAACCAAAAGCATTTAACATGCCTAACAAATCAAATTCCTTTTTAAATCAAACACATGTCTTACCTGTTGTAGAGTTTTGATAACTTTGTCATGCATTTTAATTCTTACATTTTTTATCCCTACTACTGAGCATGCCATATTATTGCCCAAGAATACTTTTCCTCCATTAATTTCATAATACATGGTAAATGCATTTTTAAAAGGGGCTCATATGAAAAGAACAACTATAATCAAGTACCCACTAACCTTCTATTTTATTCTCTAAAGCAATAAGAAGATTAGCATTCTCATAGCCTCCTTTTGATGATTAAAAATTTGAAGTTCACCAGAATGCTCCATTAATCTCTTTTTCTTGTTCTTTGAATTTGATCTCTTAGTATTATTTTTCTTCTCTTCTTTCTTTTCACTTCTTCCCCTGGTAGCAAGTCCTTCATAATTGCATGATTCTTTTGCCTCTATTTTCTGCAATTCTTTTGTGTTCAATAATGACTTTACATCCTTTATTAAGATAGTCTCCCTTCCAAACAAGAGTGTATTTATAAAATACTCATAAGAGTTTGGCAAAGATTTGAGCAACATCAATGCCTGATTTTTATCCTCAATTTTAATGTCTATACTCTCAAGATTTAAGATGATCTTGTTATATCAAGATGGTCTTGCATTGAGGTTCCGAGCTGCATTATAAAATTATACAACTGTTTCTTCTTATAAAGTCTATTAGCAAGATATCTTGTCATAAACAGGCATTCTAATTTAAGCCATAAACAGGCAGCATTACTTTGTTTTGACACCTTTCTTAACACTCTATCTCTAAGACTTAAAATTATTGCACTATGTACTTTCTTTAATATATTCTTCTTTTTTAGATAAAGATGCAGACATATTCTTTTCATCTTTTAGGGCT
The DNA here is from genome assembly GCA_032402905.1 of Khaya senegalensis. Classification (NCBI taxonomy): domain Eukaryota; kingdom Viridiplantae; phylum Streptophyta; class Magnoliopsida; order Sapindales; family Meliaceae; genus Khaya; species Khaya senegalensis. The sequence continues at coordinate 5,139,316 of CP135549.1, read as the reverse complement.
TCTTCAAGGTTTTGATGGACAAGAAGGGCTCTTATATTTATCTCCAGATATTGAAATATGTTTTTGTAGTCAATTTTTCAATTTCAAACTTGGTAGGGGCCATAATTTTTTTAAGAACTGAGCTCTGATACCAATTTGTTACAATCTTTATTAAGAAATCAATCTACTGACAACTTTTTAACATAAATGAATCAAGTATAAAGCATGAAACACAAAACCAATCAAGTAATCAATGAAAGGAAATGTAGAATTATATGGTTCGGCTTAGTGCCTACATTCACAGATCAAAAACTAACAAGCTTCCATCATAAAAAACAACAAGTACAAATGTCAAGAGAGAACTCTTAACTTCTCAAATAACTCAAGAACACTCTAATTTGTTAACTACAGATTTAAGAATCATCTATCCAAGTAACCAACTTAACCAGCCTATATATACTCTGTTTCAAGCTTAACGAACCCTTCAAAACAGAATAACAACCTAGCTAAAAGAACAACCAATTAGAATTTAACATGTCATTTAAAATTTCCTAAGTTCACCCCATAAAAGTGCAGAGAACACCCTTCAACAATAGTTCAATATATTTTGCCAATGATGATTGAAGACTACTGTCGCAGTCCGAAGACAAGTTCAGCACGTGTTCTGTCAATGGTGATCGGAGACCACCATTATAGCTAAAAGCCGATAAAAGGGGAAAACTACTGCATCATTGAGGTTTTTGTTCTTTTATGTTATATTTTTATTGTCTTCTAGGATTTTTGTCTTTGCAGTGATGATATTTTTATTCTTTTATGTTGTATTTTCATTATCTTTTTAGAATTATTACAGATTTATTTAAGTGTGAATTTGTTCTGAAAAATTATGCAAACGTAAGTTTAAATTATCACAAATAAATAATAAATTAATGAGTGAGTATTGTTCCTATAGAGATAAACTATTTATATCATAAATACCAATTTATACTATTTTAGTTTTATTTGAATGACTTGAATAAGGAAATAATTTATACTCTAATTAACTAACAACTAAACTAAAATAAATAAAGATAAAATTAAGAGCAAACAGTAATAGAAAGTTCCATAGCATATGACTTCACCAAAACTAATCCACTAAAACTCTTCCTATCTTTAATAACCAAAACTTGAATTTATTGTTGGTAATAAAAAATATCACAATTATTCATTAGCCTTTTTTAAGATTATAACAAACTATTTTAAATAATAATCCAATATATCTTATTTAAATTAAAATAGTCAAAAACACATTGAACAATATAGTTTCACGTAACGAGTAGATAAAGCATGTAAATATATTCTTATCTTATATAGAACTTATAGTATTCAATATAAAAACTAAATCATAAAATTCATTTTTTAGAGTTTTATTATAAATTTCAAAATATTGAAATAATGGTCAGTTATCTATAAGTATTAAGAATAGTATAAAACACTCAATCAATGAAGATACATTTCGATTACTTCAAATAAATAAAAGTTATAATATCATAGTCCTAAAAAATATATGCAGTTCATAATGAGAGAAAATAATATCATATTCATTATATTGAATGTGCTTAACAAAGAAAGAAAGAAATCAAATTTAAATTATAAGCTAAGATAATGGGATTGTACTTTTTTCCCCAACCTTCTTAAGTTCTTTTTCATTTTTTCTTCTTTCTTGATGGCTTTCTATATATGTTTTGGAGAAGGCTTAAAATAGTACCTCAAAACTCTCTTTAGATTACTAAAAGAACAAAATTTTATGTTTCCATCATAGAGCTCCTAGGTACTTAAACTATTTACATTCACTGTAGTTGTATATTATAGTAAGTTACCATAGCAGCACACTATAGCTCCTTGACCAATGTCTACGCATTGTACTTTCAGATTTTAGGCAAATTTTGTGATATTTTTCTTCATTTTAACATCTGGGTGTTGCTTGTTGGGCACCTAGGCACTCTACCTTGTGTTTCTTATTAATTTTAAGTTATTTTTACATACATATGTCATCCGGAATTCATCATGTGCTACTATTGTTAAATTTTTTCAAATCTTACAAAAACAAACAAAACTTTCATTAACAAGCAATAAAATCTCAAAAATTATTTTAATATTAGCTCGATGATATTTAAGAATATGGGTATAAAATCCACTTATTAAATACCCCTAAACTTAATATTTGCTAGTCCTCGAGCAAAATAAAGAACAAAATAAATATTTCCAAATGAGTAATGATTTAATTTAGTTTGTAAAACAACCACCAAAGATTTTAACTAGATCACAACTGAAAAAAAAAAAAAAAAACCCCTTAAAACATCTTACATGTATAGCAATTTAACTCAAAGACAAAATTTTTCTTCCCGCCTTATCTTGAATGTGTGTGTGTGTAGCCCATTTTCACTTAAATGCTGGCATCATAAATAAGTTCATGCAAATTAGTATTGACATTGATTTTAAACTTAAGATTCCATAAGCTTGCTTTTCATTCACTCTCCAATAATGTAAGCAAAAAAAAAAAAAAAAAAAACACTAAGGATATTTAGGACTTGTAACATATGGTTAGGATAACAATATGATTAAAAAAAATATCAATGTAACTCAAATCACCCTATGCACACAAATCATTCCATGATTTTTGTTGAGCAATAACCCCAAATTCAAATGGAACTATCTCTTACCTTTATCTTCTCTTAAGTATAATGTATTTTAAGATTTTTTTCTCAAGTGACACTCAAGTAAGTTTTATAATTATATATGATTGTTCAACATACTAGACTCGCATAAACTCTTTAAACAAGTTAAAACAATTGATTTATTAAGGCTATGTTCTTAAAATACTCAAAAAATTCTAAGCAAGTGTCAAATTAGCAAAAGAGTCAAAAGGCAAACACGTACATAATATTCTTCATTTTTTAAAAGTTATAAGTAGTATACATCATTTTTTCTATCCTTGGCCTTATATTTTAAATTAAAGTAGCACTTAAGTTAATATAACCAAATTTAAATAGCATAAAACAACAAAGCAAGTAAACAAATCTGTAATTTAAAATCAAAAGAAGAACTTCATTCCCACACTTAAAATAAACATTGTCTTCATAAATCATGTAATTATATTCATATCTTACATAGATTTTATGATATTCAATATAATAACTAAATTATAAATCTTCTTTTTTAAGGTTTTATTATGAATTCAAAATCTATGATGACTCAACCCAACTACTATGATATTGTCTATTTTGGCAACTTAAGGTGGCACAATGGGCTTTGTCCTATCCCTTTATAATTTTGTTCTTGATACTAAAAATTTCAAGTTTGAACTCAAATGGCTTTGTATTAGTTAAAGAAGTTAAAATGTTTATAAGACATATTCTAGGCCCACTTTCAAATAATGTGGGATTTCACAAAATTATTTAAATAATGACTAACTATCTAAAACTATTAAAAATAGTACAAAACACTCAACCAATGTAGAAGAATTTTGATTACATTAAATAAACAAAATTCATAATATCATAGTTGGTTATATCATAACCTTATAAAATAAATTTAGCTCATAATAGGAGAAAATAACATCTAATTCATTATATCCTTAACAAAAAAAGATAAAATAAAATAAATAAAATCTAAATCGTAAGCTAAGATTATGAGATTTCACTTTTTTCTTTAAGCTCTTCAAGTTCTTTTTCTTTTTTTTTTTTTCTCTTTCTTTCCTCTCTTGGTAGCTCTTTATATATGTTTTGGAAAAGCCTTTAAAAAAACTCTACTTAAATGTTTAAAGAAGAAAAATTTTTTATGTTTCCACCACCTAGCACCTTGACGCTTGCACTGTTAACGTTCACTATAATCGAGTATTGTAGTAGATTACTATAGTGGTGTATTGTAGCAGAGTTTTAGACAAATTTTGTGACATTTTCGTCTATTTTTGTGCCTAGTTGCTGCTTGTTAGGTGCCTAGGTGCTCTACTCTCGGTTAATTTTGAGCTATTTTTGACATGCATATAACCTCCAAACTTCATCAAATGCCCCAACTTATACATTTTTTCAAATTTTATAAAAGTAGGCAAAACCTTCATTAAGAAGTAAAATCTTAGAAATTATCTTAATATTAGTCCAATGATATCCAAAAATATGGTATAAATCCCAATTATCAGAATATTTCCTACATATTTTTCTTTGGCAAGTGACATATTTTCTTCTTATTTTTATTAGGTTCGGGTGTCATTTTATTAATATTGAGTTAAGCACAAGTTCCCTCACCTATACAAATAATTGATTATTGAGCTCAAATTAACTTTTGGCAACCAACATTTGGTAAATACATATATTTACTTGATAATTAATGTTTGCTAACCAATTATTCACCAACTTCACATGATCGTTAATAATTCTATTAAACAATAGTGATAGATTTAATTCTAAACATGTTTTTAATTTGCCTAATTTCTTGAAATTTATAAGGTCTTCTAACTGTTAGAATTTTAGTGAAAGAGCCATCAAACAAGCCACGTGATTTGAACGCATTAACTTTAGGAAGAATTATATGCAAAACTATTTGTTGTAAAATTTCTTTGAAAATATATACAATTAATGTCATTGAAATGTGGCAAATTTTAAGAAGAACTAAATTATATGATTTGAAATGCACCATACATTATGAAAGCTTTAAAACTTCTTATAACCCATGCGATTGTAAATTCTATTGCATCAAATTACAAAAAGTCTGTAACATCTGAGAAAGTAAGAAGAAAGCAATGGCTGTTGCAGTTGAGAAACAAGGTGAGCTGCTGGATTAAATTCTTAGGCCTGTCCTCTTTGTTTTTCAAGCTCAGGTTCATCAAAGTGTTACTCGTAAGTCCAAGAGAAGGGAGTTAGTGTCTTCTCGCCTACTGTCTTCCTGCCATTCTACAACCCTTTAGAATGTTACTTGTTAAGTACAGTTGCGTGCTCCATTAGTCTTAAAGTCTTGATTAATTTTGCATTTTTCTTGATTAAACTTTTTTTCTTGTAAGGGTCTTTTCCAGTTTTAATTGTTCTTGTCCATTTCCTCTTAGCTGTGTATATATATAGTTATTACTTCTTGTAATTTTGTAAGACATACAATTGAAAAAGAGATTAAACACATCTTTGTAATTCAACTAGCTAGTTCTAACTTGATATTAGAGCCTTAATGGCTACTAATCATAACTCCTCAACTTCTGCACAAGCATATACCAATATATCCTTTGTTACTAGTGCAAGCACTCTAACTATCACCTTTTCAAATACCATCAAGTTGACTGAGTCAAATTTTCTTTTTTGGAAGGCACAAGTTCTTCCTTCGGTCAGAGGAAATGATTTAGAAGAATTTCTAGACCCATAAATGACTCCACCAAGCAAACATGTTGTTACAGTTGATGAAGAAGGAAATACCATTACCTTTACAAATCTAACCTATAAGGTGTGGAAGAAACAAGACCAATAACTTTTGGGGTGGCTCTTGTTTACCCTGAGTGAACCTATGTTGGCCACAATAGTAGGTTGCTCTACCTCTGCTGAACTATGGCAATCTTTTGAGAAAACTTTTTTAGCAAAGTCTTTAGCCAAAGTCATCAACCTCAGAAATCTCTTAACCTCAACAAGACAGCAAAGCAGCTTATCTTGTGTTTAAGCAAAATCTTACTATTTCTCATGTTGGCTGTACTAAATTCACACACAACACTCTGCAGCTCAAGTTAAACTAAATGAGTCTTGTATGCGCCCGACATTATAAATAATCTAATAATGTTTCCAAGTTACTCAATGACTATCATGCAGTTGTCAGTTTCAATAAATATCATTGTATTGTGAAGGATCTGAATACATGAAAGGTGCTATTTCAAGGAGTGGCTGAAAGGGGCTTATACAAGCTGCGAAAGTGTCCTATGCAATCTAAGAACTCGTTTGTCTTAGTTACCTTAGTTTCATACTCTGACAACTCAAATACCAATAAAGACAAATATGTTTTTGTTCAAACTTTTAAAGGACAAAAAACACAAAGGGAATTAAAAACTTGACACTAAAGATTGGGGCATCCACATTTGAAAATGTTTAAGTAAGTTCTGCCATTTTATACTAGTTTAAAGTTTTTGAATATAGACACTTCAATTTTTTTAACATTTTTCTATTCAACTTGCCAATTTGAAAAAAAAAATGTACAAGAGCATATTTAAATCAACTGAAACCGAAACAAAGAAAACATTAGAGTTGATTCATATTGATCTTTGGGGTCCAGCCCCTATAGTTTCAATGAATAGATATAGGTTTTACATAGCTTTTATAAATGATTGCACTAGATTCACATGGATATTTCCTTTAACTTATAAATCAAAAGCCTTCTCCATCTTTAAACATTTCAAAAAACAAGTTAAAAACCTTATTGAATTAAAGATTAAAACTGTTCAAACTTACATAAAGGGAGAATTCAAACTTTTTGAAAAATTTCTAACAGAGAATGGAATAATTCATAGATATGCCTATTTTTATACTCATCATCAAAATGGAAAGGTAAAAAGAAAATATAGGTATATTGTAGAAACTAGTTTGACCTTACTTGATTAGTCACATATGCCCCTTAAAATTATGGTAAGAGGCATTTTATACTTCTGGGTATATTATCAACAGATTACCAACATCAATCCTTAATAAAAAAACCTCCATATGAACTGATCTTTGGACACAAACTAGATATTAGCATGCTCAGGGTCTTCGGCTGTAAATGTTTTCCTTTTTTTCAAACCATATAACCAACATAAACTAAATTTTCATATTGCAAAATGTGTCTTCGTTGGCTATATTCCTCAACACAAATGATATTTGTGTCTACATCCATTAAAAAGAATATATATTGCCAAGAATGTGACCTTCAATGAGGATAATTTTTTTTTTGAGTTAGATCCCAGTTTTGTATCCAATATTCCCAAGCACAACTCAGATGAACAGATGCTGATGGTGGTTTAAATAGCAGCCTTTGGATACATTAGCAGTAGGTATGAAATCCTCTACAGTTTCCTCCAGAATAAAACTAGCAATCTCCTCAATTCTAGAATAAGAAGTTTAGCAAACACCAGACACTCAGTCTTCAATTCCTCTATCAGACAATCTTATTTTAACTCATGAATTAACTGCCACTCTTACACAAACTAGTAAACCTCAGGTAGGATATTCTATGATTACCAGAAGTAAGGCAAGAATCTACAAACCTAAGACCTATCTCTCCAGTTTAACTGAATTAGAAGAAGAAGACATCCTTATGAATGAAAGTCAGGCTTTAACAAATCTGAAATGAAATGCAGCAATGAAGAAAGAGTTTCAAGCACTTAAACAAAACCACATTTGGGATCTGGTGCCATATTTTTTAAATTTAAAAGTGGTCGGATGCAAATGGATTTTCATAACAAAGCAGAATCCATATGGAACTATACAAAGACACAAAGTAAAGTTAGCTACTAAAGGATACTTACAAACACCTGGGGTGGATTTTGCAGAGACTTTTAATCCAGTCATTAAACCCTCAATAATCAAATCATATTGACTTTAGTAGTGCATAAAAACTGGATCCTAAGGCAAGTAGATATAAATAATGCCTTCTTAAATGGCGAATTAAATGAAGTAGTCTACATAAGTCCGTCATTGGGTTTTGAAGACAAAAAGGCTCCCTCACATGTCTACTAACTCAAGAAAACAATCTATGGTCTTAAATAAGTACCCAAAGCTTAGTTCGAGAGACTTAAAGTAACACTGACAACCTGAATATTCATCAATTCTAAAGCTGATACCTCTTTGTTTTATAGGATTGAAGACTCATGTACAATTCTCCTACTTATGTATGTGTATGACATAATTTTAATGAAAGACAATGTCACAGAGATTGAGAGCTTGATTAAGAAGCTGAATAAAGTCTTTGTTTTGAAAGGCTTAGGTTGTATAAATCAAAATATCAGAAAACTATCTACACTTATCTCAAACTAAATACATCATTGATCTTATCAAGACCAACATGTTAGACTGTAAAGAAATAAAGACACTGACGGTGCCAGGGAACAAGCTTAGTAAATACAACAATAAACACTTCGAATCTGAAATGCTTTATAGGCCTGTGATAGGATTCTTGCAGTATGCCACTCTCACAAGGTCAAACATCATATTCTTAGTTAACAAACAAAGTCAATACATGCATTAACCTAAGAAGGAATGCTGGAATACATGTACAAGAGTGTTAAGATACTTGAAAGAAACCATGTAGCTAGGGCTAAGTTTTAACAAAGCAGACACAATGCACTTGACTGATTTTTTAGATGCAGATTGGGCAGTTGATTTGGATGATAGAAGGTCAACCACAGGTAACTGCATTTACTTAGGGAACAATTTAATCTCATGGAGCTTAAAGAAGTAAATAGTACTCACCAGATCCTTAGCTGAATCTGAGTATCGAGCTTTAACTCACCTTGTAGCAAAAATAAACTAGATTAAGTTTTTGCCAAGAGAGATTAGAGTTGAAGTCAATAAACCAGCGATCATTTAGACGGATAGCTAAAGTGCAGTAACTCTTGCTTTAAACCCAATATACCATGCTAGAACAAAACACATTAAAATAAATATCCACTTTGTGCGTGACAAAATAAGTAACAAAGAGATAGTTGTTCAATATATTCCTACAAATGAACAGGTAGCTAACATTCTTACAAAACCTTTATGCTTGAATAAGTTTTTATTTCTCATAAACAAACTCAATCTAGAACCACAAAAGAGGACGCTCAGTTTGAAGAAAGGAGTTGAAAACAAGCTGAGCTATTGGATTAAACTCTTGGGCCTGTCATATATGTTTTTCAAGCCTAGGTTCATCAAAGTGTTGTTCGTAAGTCCAAAAGAAAGGAGTTGGTGTCTTCCTGTCTATTATCTTCTTGCCATTCAACAACCTTTCAGTGTGTTACTTGCTCAGTACAGTTGCATGCTCCATTAGTCTTAAGTCTTAATTAATTCTACAGTTTTCTTGATTAAACTCCTGTTCTTGCAAGGGTCTTTTCTAGTTTCAATTGTTCTTATCTATTTTCTCTTAACTGTGTATATATATAGTTGTTACTTGTAATTTTGTAAGACATACAATTGAGAAAGAGATTAAACACATCTCTACCATTCAACTAGCCAATTCTAATTGTTGCTACTCCTTGCTCCATGAAAACAATGTGTAAGTTATAATTACTACTGTTTTGCTCACACATTCATTTATATAGGAAATGGGTACAAATCTTCAAGGCACCAAATTTCTAGAAGTTAATTTGAATTAAACCGGTAATCAATCCGACTAAAATGGTAGATAAAAGTTTGCAATCAAAATATTAGTGTATGCATTATTATTTCATGGATTTTACCTACAGTTTTCTTGGGTTTCCATTTGATGCTCATCTAAATTTTTGCTAACTTTTTATTTTTTTTCAAGATCTTGCGATATGTGGGATATTTTATATTTAATGACCTAGATTTGCTTTTTGAACTTTTGTTTTCATATGCTTTTTTTTGCAAGCCTTCAGTGAGTTATATTATTTATTAACGGACATTAATAAAGCATTTTATCGGTTAACTATCTTACTTAGTCTTTTCTAACTTTTTTTTTTTGTAAGGATCTAACGGGTATTTGATTTTCATTTATATAACTTTTTTTAATTCAACTAACTATAAAACCAATTTTATTTACGATTAATAAATTTATTGCCAAAAGAAAATCGTTACCATAGAAAATTGTTACTAAAAGCTTAGCTTTAAGTTGGGATTCACTAAAGCTACAAGAATGATGAGAATCAATAACAAAAAACTCACAAAAATTCTTTGCACGTGCTAATTGAACTAATTATGAGGGTAAAAGCAAATAAATGAAAATACCACTTAATGAATTGATTTAAGAAATATAAATTAAATAAGATTCAAAAATAATATCAAATATGGAATCAAGTATGAAATTGAGTTTTAAAAAGTGTTTAACACTTGTTAATGTGATCTAAGCATGTAAATAGGATTCTTTTTCTAATATTCTTTTTCTATTGTGTTTAAGAATGCCACATGGATATATATTTTAATTAATTATTTTTTCTTACTATTTTAGAAGTTTTATTCCTAGTTATTTTAAATCATGATTTTTGTTCCTAATTTTTTTAGAATTTTAATTATAAGTCTTATAGAAAAGAGCTTAAAACAACATTATAAAGGGATATTGAATTTTACTCGATTAAAATTGTGAGAATTACTTTTTTCTTTAATTCTTAAAAGAACTATGTAAATTTATCAAAAGATTTCTCTTATGGGATTCAATAAGAGATTTCTCTTATGGCATTCAAACCTTTTTTTTTATATTTTTTGGTTTGTGATTAGTGAAAAATTAGGTCAAAATTTTTACCGTTGGTGTTTGATTCTTTTAATCATTAAGTCAAAGCACTTTAATATGAATTTTCTTAAGGCTTGAGTTCAAATTTAAATTATTGAGTTTTAAGATTCGTTCTTAGAGTCTTAAGACTAATTCTTGGGGTTTTAAAATTGATATTCTTGAGGTTTAAAATCAAAAAAGCTTTATATATTTACTAATGACAAAATAAAGTAGTCAACTCTTGATGAAAGGTGTAATATTGTAAAACCCATAATAAATCCTTAAAACTCTTTTTTTTTTTTTTTTTTTGATGTATCAACATACATTCAAGATACGTTATGATATTTTATGCCTATAAGAGCACTTATGTACTATATAGAGCATATGTATACTTAGTTGCCATGGGATTGAAGCATAAGATGCCTAGTATTTCTTATTATATATTTAAGTATTAAATTTCATAAATTTAGGTTATATTTTATGTTGTACAAGTGTTAAAACATTAAAAATATAATAATATACTTTTAATGGGATATTTTTATAAATTAGTTATTAAGGAAAAAATAAAAATACAAATTTTGCTTAGTCTATTTTTGAAATTTAATTTTTGGATAAAAATAATGTTGAGATGGGCTAAATAAAATCATGTCCTAATTTGCTAAATGAAACCTAAGCCCAAATTCTTCATAATTCTATCAACTCCATTATTCCACTATTTTTCAATTCCGCCGAACTATTTAAGCCACCATTTCTCCATTTCTTCACTTGGCCACCACCCTCCTTTGTGTATAACCAAAACTTTTTGCTTCCCACAAGTTGTAGGAAGATTTCTTAGCCTAAAAAAATCAAGAAAAATAAGTCAACACCAAGAATTCTCTTGATTTTTCATCTAAGGTCCAATTAAGGATAAATTCAAGGAAAAAATTCAAAGGAGGCATATTTGTATTTAGGGAAACCTTGGTATGGTTCTTGAACTCTATTTTAAGCTTAAAATCATGTTATAGCTATGTAGAAAGCATAATTTAAATGTAGAAATTAGGAAACCCTAGGTAGTCGAAAATTTGGAAAATATGTGTGTTTTGTATATTGTTTTCATATATTGTACAATTGATAATTTAGTGATTTTATTTTGATGTTTAATTGATGTAAAGGGTATATATTTAAATCTATGTTTATGTCAAATGAGAATTTGTTTATGAAACCTGGTAAATATGATAAAATAATGGTGGTGATGTAGGTGAAGTGTTGTAAATTTTTAAAATGATTAAATTTTTGGAGAAAAATTGGAGATGATTTTGGTATCCAAGATATTGATTTTATGAGTTTATTCGATGTATTATATGGTGATACTTTCCTTAGGTTGAATATTATAAGTTTAATAATGATCAGAGAAAAACTAAAGTATTATGTTGGTATAAATTATTTTATGAGAATTTCATTGTTTTTAGGTGAAATTTTAGTATTACTTAGAGTATATTTTAGATATGAAAAATTTGTGTTAGAATTAATATGGTGACAAATATAAAGTAATTTGTTTTGGTGAGAATCAATACCTATTGGCTTGATAGAAATAGTTTGAATTTTGGTAAGATATATTCTATGAATTGGCATAAAAAAATGCTAAGAAAATGATGTGAATGTGACATAGCTACAGTATATTGAATAAAATTTTGACTAAATGCTTGAATAAATATCAATTAAAAGCATGTATATTGCATACATTTAATCAAGATCATATACCTAAAATGAACATGGTATATTAATAGTCCGTATACAAATAAATTTTTATTTAGATAGAGATACAATAGCGAGAAATCCTACATAGCAAATGAATTAGACTTGAGAGTGTTGACTTTTTCACAAATAGTGAGTAGATGGATGTATTAATTTTCAATGATATGAATTTAAATATTTTATAAATATAAATTTATTTCAATATTTTTTTGATAAAATAAATTTAAATGTTTAATTATTTTATGAATTTGAATTTACTAATTGTTCAATGAATATAGATTTAAAAATATTGGAGGAATAATGAATTTGAAGGAAAATATGATTTGAAAATTTTGCATGTTACTTGTGGAGATGAGTTGTGATGAAATGATTTTGTATGATTTGATGAGTATGATGTAGAGATATAATTATGATTTTATGATTTAAGACTTAGTGCAAGTGCCTAATTGTGGGTGTGTTTGTGTTCAGATATTGATATATATTTATGTTAATATATATATATATATATATTTCTACCTTTATTAAGGAACAGGGTAAGAAGATGGTACTTATTTTTGCCTTTATCATCTAATATAAGATAAATGAGTGGTTACTACTAGACATAGTTAGTGTCTAACACTGCACCTTTTATACAAGTAACGCTAACAAGTATATTCAATGATTTGATTTTTATATGAGTGTGTAAAATAACACATTAGCAGGTCTTAAGATGTTAACCAAAGGGCCACTAGTAAATGTCTCGGAGGAGAATTTTTGGCAAGCTCAAAGTTTAATTAAATAATCTATAGATGTTATATAAGAATGTTTTTCGATTACTTGTTTGAATATGAATGAATGCCTAAAATATTATGAATTTTTATATTTTTAAAATATAATATTCTTATCATATATTAAAATTTTAGTTCATTATTATCTATTTATTCACTAAATACATTACTTGTATCTTCTTTTTCTTAAAAATATTTTCATATTTGATATGCTTTTAGGTGGTCATCATTCCACAATTTTAATAAAAAGTTCATGGTTTGCATTTATCGTTGGAGACTTTTCTAAGTATAAAGTGCTCTCCATTGATATGTAGATATTTTATAGAAAGGATCTAGAAGAATTTTGTGAATATACTTTATTTGTGGAACATTGCATTGTATATATTATGTACTTTATACTTTTGGTATGCATATATTATATGGGTTGAAGATATGTGATATTAAAAACTTTACAAATTCATATGGGATACTAATGGTAAGTGTACCTTATAGGTGTACAGTAGTTTTTACGTATTCAAACCAATGGATCAGGAAGTAACAAATATAACAAAAAAATAAAACTTTAATAAGCAAATTAAAACACATTAAAATTTACTACATCCTAGATAAATTCAAACATAATAAGTCTCAATATTCACCTATAATCTATCACAAACAATACCAACTCATGCAACTAAAAGTAAAAGAGAAATTTAGATATTTTGAATTAATATCGAAGGAAAATCTTGTAATAAACTCTTCATAAGATTAAAAGCCTCTAGCCTATTATAAAAACTATCCAAAATTTCACCATAATGAGAAAGACTTATAACCATTAATTATCAAAAATTTTTGACTCGACTTAGACTGACCTATTATAACAATCCCGTTGTTAGAACTTTGACTCTTCCTCTCCTATGGAATTCATGAACGGTCGTTCACTTGACTGGAACTCCAATCATCAATACCACTTAGAACTCTAAAGGTTTCATAGTTGTATTTTGTAAAAAGAGAAAGTAAGAAAATCTCCCAAGTGAAAAACACAAAGGTAAATCTCATTCATTAAGATGAGATTTACATTTTCACTTAATAAGAATGATCGATAAGGCTCTCAAGATACTCAAAATTCTCTCTACTTAGAAAGCTTTAAATTCTTAAAAATGATATATCTCAAACCCTAAAACATCAAAGATGTTTTATATGCTTTATGTGTGCACAAGCATGACTCGGACGAATGTTTGGTGTGAGCTTTAAGTGGCCACTAGCATAGGTGTGGCTTGGACACAAACCTGGAGCCAAATTTCTAACCTATGCTGGCTTAGGCATAATTTAAGCATAAAGCTAGCACTAAATTTTTGAACTATGCTAGCCTAAGCAAACTGGGCCTGAAATTGGCACAACTTTCAGATTTCTTCATTTTATAAGTTCGAGTACAAAGTTGGCTAGGAAACAGCTTTTGTTTCATCGTATTTGCATTCTTAACTCATTTTTTCAAATGTCACACTTAACCTACTAAGAACCCCTTGTTTTGTTCATGGAATAGGCCAACTAACTAAATTCCTAATAATGTCAAATATTATTGTAAAAATGAGTAGATCTTACAAAAAGTTAGTGTTAGCAAATACATTTAAGTTTTGATTTCAAGGCTATGAAGTCACCACAATTCCAAATAAAGACTTAAAAGAATCTAAATTTTGTTTCTATAAAATAATGTCTCTAGTATGAAATTTTATAGAAGATAATATATTCATTAGCTTTATTTTTCCATATTAAGTTTTAAAGTGTGCCCTTTAATAAATATATTTTTATTTTAATATAAAAGCACGTATTAAAATTTTCAAGTAATATGTATTGTTAAAAATAACATAAATTTAATACTATATAATTATTTTATTAATATCATTCTTTTAATCATTGTGTCTTCGAGTTTATTGTGTATTCGTGATTCATTTTTTTAATCATTATATACTTTAGTGTAAATTTGTTTGGCTTGATTACATGTATGATTTTTGGGTAGGCAATCATAAGTTAGAATAATGTGTTATGGTGATTGAATTGACCTTGACTAGTGTACCTTCTTTATGAAATATCTTATATCACATTCTAATATTTAAAATGAGATCAAATATGCCCAATGGCAATTAAAAAAAATAAAAAGAAATTAATTTTGAGTGATCTCTACTTTAAGGGGAGAAAAATAAGATAAGCAACAAAGTTGTACTTTTTTTTAAGGTCCTAGTGGTATTAAAATTGACTTTCTTTATCCTGTTGCACTTATTTTAATTGGTGGTTTCATATAACTTAACCCTTCTCATAATTTTTTGATCTTAAGTCATGTATTTATTATTAATTATTACTTTACACATATGAATCATTTATGCTTGATTTGCTTTATTTTATACTTATTAAAGAAGTAAATTGTTGTAAATACATTGTTTTTGTGTATAGCATTTACTTAAGACTATAGTGTTTATTTGATTTGAGCCTTAAGCTATATTTTCATACATTTTCTATGTTAAAAAAATTTCATTTCAGTCCATTGACTAATTTTTA
This sequence comes from Khaya senegalensis, assembly GCA_032402905.1. Taxonomy (NCBI): domain Eukaryota; kingdom Viridiplantae; phylum Streptophyta; class Magnoliopsida; order Sapindales; family Meliaceae; genus Khaya; species Khaya senegalensis. The sequence continues at coordinate 5,123,909 of CP135549.1, read as the reverse complement.
GGAGTTCTTTTTGTCTTTATTTAATTTGTTTCTTTTGTTGGTTGACTTAGTTTTATTTTTTTTTAGCATATATATTTTTGATTCGGACATTGTGGTCTTTGTGATTAATTTGCATGGCACTTCTTGATCTCTTTATTATTACGTGATAAAAAGGGGGAAATAGGATTTGGAAATTGGGTTTGGATGTTGTATAAACTTAAGGGGAGTAACTTGTTTTGATTACTTTGGATGATTTATTCTTGTTTTTACATTGCTTCTATGTGATATGTTTTATTTTGCATATTTATGATCTTTTTTGTGTTATTTATATTTTATCTCAGCTCAATGTCTATATTGAAATTGAGATGCATATTAAAATTCTTCACTTTATTTTTTCCTATGCATTTCACTTGGTCATTTGAGTTTGTGTGATGCAAGAAACATGATATGTTGACGTTTCAGCAAAGATATAAATGTGTTAGGTTGAGTTTTTGAGTCTCTTATAATTGAGATTTTGTTTTGGTGATTGATAAAAATCTTGGTTAGGTGTTTGTCATTGCTATTAGATAACTCGTAGGGTTTTAATCATATAAAGAGTTTTTCATATGATTTTCTTTCATAACTAATTCACCGTATTAAGATTATTTATTGCCTTCTATCGTTTGAGTTAGTTTTATTTGTAATAAATCTTAAGAATAATTAGAGATTTATCATTCTTGAATTTATTTAGAACGTAATAAATTTTAACGTGTTTTAATTTACTTAATAATTATAATTTGTTGCTAATTTACATCTTTCACCCCTTCATGTGTAATTAAAGTCTAAAAGTAGGTAATTTCAAGCATATTATATCAATGGCCTTACAGCCTAAATGACGCATGCAGATTAGCGAAAGTGGGTAATGCATCTTGTTGAACATTGAATCTCCTTTAATTCTTTGATGAGATTAGTTTCCAAATGACTCAAAAACACGAGTTGTCAAACAAGAATCCCTTGAAGGGAAAATCAAAGAAGAATTTTATTCAATTTAAAAGTTCTTATAGCAAATAACAGAACTACCTTATTTATAACAGGAGTAAGCCTATACCACTAGGTAACGAGATTTCAAATAATTAAAATAAAACTTATCTAATTGAAAAAATATTAACCTACCAAAAAAGATAATAATTAAATTATAAAATGTTAAAATATTACTAAAATAATTTAACTCTATTATCTCATACATCATATTAATTTTCTCTCAAAAAAACACGTCCTCAAGTCTGTTTGGTAGTGCAACATCAAATGATCTTCTAACTCGAACTTGTAGCTCTTCTCAACGAATTTTTCTCAAAACTCGAAAATAGCCACATTTCATGTTCTTCTTGCAATTGTTCGTAGTTCTTCTACAAGGTATCGATTTCCAAGCACGAGCAACCATCACATTTCTTTTAGTTCTCTTGAATTTTTGCTCAATTAATGTGTTTTAAAGTAATTTTTGCTTTCTCATCCAGATCTTCCTCAAACATAACCGTTGTACATTCCACGTGAATTGGTAGAACAATGCCAACAGAGGTGATTTGCCTTCGACTTGATTTCCTATACAATCTCAATTAAAGTATCACGTTTAATGTCAAGATCAAATGACACCTTCATTCATGATTTCTAGCACGTCTTCAGTTACTTTTTCATTCCCTTCTTCAATCATTATCTCATGGTCATCTTTAATCATTTTCTAAAATATATTTTAATTGCACTGTCAACAACCATATGGGTAACTCTACCTATGTCAAGTTTTATTTGCAATTCAATTTGTATGGCTAAGAGATCGATGTATTTCATATTGCGTACAATTTTTTTTATTATTTTTTTAAAGTTTCGAAGAGTTTTTCCTACTTCATGTAATTGCTTTAAGCATATGACGAGGAGTTCAGACTCACTTTACTTCTTTGACTAGGTGTAACATCACCTCCCAAATCTGAGGTTAGTAATTTTAAATATAAAATATAAAATCACAAAAATTTATTAAAAATTTCACAGATAAATGTGAACACATATTATATTTTAAATAAGTAAATTAAAAATAAATAGTTCAAAAAAAAATTAACATCTTCTTATAATTGATAATTAAAAATACAAGTCAATTAATTTTAGAATATATACCTAATATTGGTTGCTGAAAAATCTACTCTATTTGTCTCAGAGTCTTCAAGAACTCAACGTGACTCCTCACTTTCCGTGTCACAATCTACTTGGAGGAAAAAAGGAAGGGGTGTGTGAGCTACGCTTAGTAGAGATATATAATTCTAACCTAAGTTAGTTTCACAAACACTCACGTGAACAGTATAAAATGTATTATGTCAAATATTATGGAAATTTTTTATTATGCTAATATTTAGGAAATTTACAATTTATACATAATATATAATCAAAATAAGCATAAACAATTCAATTTAGTCACATACATACATACATACATACATATATATATATATATAAAGAGAGAGAGAGAGAGAGAGAGAGACCAATGATAACCACAACAAGACTGTGTAATAGTCAAAATAAATAAATTACCATAATAGGGCTACATAATAACATACCTTGCATAAATTTAGGGTCACACACTCAATGTTATGTCAATGTTGTCCTCTATAATTAATCACAAATAATAAGTAATGTTTTTATATTCACGTCATTATTAAATAAAATTGGACAATATAATGACATAAGAAAAAATTTCTAAAATAATCTTATTTTAACTGTTCTTTATATTTATGACCAAGTCTAAATGATTCTTATCAAAATAATCACTTTAAACAATTTTATTCTATAATCACTTGTAAGAGAGAAAAAAAAATTTTAAATGTCAGTTGTTCTCGTATGGGTACACTAGGGCACTGATTTTGTCCTAATGTGGCCACATTATGGCACAAATATAATTTTTTAATATTTTTTAAAATTATTATAAATATAATTTATTATAAATTGAATTTGAAATTTTTAACTTACAAATTTGTTTAAATTGAATTGAGAATTTATTCTTTGTTATGAATTTGTTTAATTAATTTTTAATTTTTATTATTTTACTTTTTGCCATTTAAATGTTATTAATATTTAAATATCTAAATTTAAATATTTTTGATATATTTCAAGTATATGGCTGAAAGTCTCTCTGTTGATTTTCGTCATCAAATTTCTACCTGCAAAATTGCATAAACAAATAATTATTGCTAAATATAGCACCGAAAAATATAAATTAACTAAACAAAAATTTATAATAAAAAAATATAAATTTAAATAAATTTATAATTAAATTTTGTGTATTTATTTTTACAAATAAAAATAAATTTTTATTATAATTTCTAGCATTTTTAATTTTCTAATTCAATTAACTACTCAAATTAAAAATAAAAAATATATTTTTTCATAATTAAGTAATTTTTTACTTTTTTAATTAATTTTAATTAAATAAAAAATGTTTGCACATGGTACGAGAAAAAGTGTGAAAAGTTTTTTTTTTTTGGTTAAAGATTAAAGTGTAAAAAGTAATTATAAAGGTACAATTGTCATAAATAATTATTTTAAAAAGAATTATTTAGAGTTAGTTATAAATGTAAAGAGGTATCAAAATAAGATTATTTTAAGAATTTTTTTCATGACATAAATTCAATAAATTTATTATGGAGACAATTCATCAAAACAAGATATTTAATTATTTTAAGCAAAAACATAATCGACTCACTATAACTGCAAGACATGCCACCCATATATTGAATTATAAAACATGACAATTATTTAAAATGATTTTATATTTATAACATAATCATAAATTACAATGAAGATCAATAATTAAATTCTTATCTCCATTGCTTTGATTTGTGTGCTCCTTAGGTTGGACAAGTTGTTTGGTCAATTTAAGACTATAGTTAAATTCTTCTCATCAAAATAAGTCCTTACCAAAAATTAAAAAATATATTTTTCAAATATGATATGTAATCTTTTCTTCAAATTAATATATATATATATTCATTTCTTCAAGTATTATAAAATTTAATAATATTATTAATCTCTTTCAATCCAACAAATTGATGTTATTTAATATAAATAAAAACTTAAAAAAAGTAATATAATTTTATCATTTCATTATTAGAATTATACTTATAAAAAATAATTATATTTCTTCTTACATGCGTACACACACAAGTTTCCACACCCTATGCACGAATTTAAAATGTTTCTTCTTTAGCATTAATGCAAGGACTAATCAATGTTTGATCTTTTACTTTTATAGAGACAAAACCAACTATACTACAAAAAAGAAGAAAAAGGTATCATGTATTTGTTATTACTCAAGACAATTGAAATATCACTGTTTGAACCCACCTCTTACATCAAACAGTTTTTCATAGGTGAGTTCATCAAAATTTAATTTGAATAGTATCATAACTAAAATATGTTTAATTTAAACTCTTGTCTGAGTCTTATCTATTTACATCGAAAAAAGACAAACTATCATCTTTGTTCTTTTCTCTGCAAACATACTTTACAAAACATAATGATATATTGTTACAAAATAAAAACGAAAGAAACAAATTAATTAATTAATTTGCATAATTGATAAATTTTTTAAAAAATTTATACAAGAAATTTTAAGTTTCAAATCTTGATCAAATTGGAGTGAAGACAAATTTATTTTTTTTAAAAATAAAAATTAAATATAAGAAAAAAAAAAGCTACTAACTAGAATTATAACATAAGTATGACTTAAAATTTTTTTCTCCTGTTTTATAGAATCAAAAAGAAGGATAATGACCATTTAGCCCTACTTTATAGCCTAATTTTTCACCCTCCTTGATCAATATACACTTTAACCTAACAAACTTAAAAGGTCCATAAATAATCTCACATGTCAGAATAACATTTACTTTTAAAACAAAAATATATATTTTATGTTTTTTTTTCTCTATTTTCATTTTTCTTTTTTTTTTTTCTCTCTTTGGCCTCAATTGTAGAACAAGTCCCCATGCACTGCCCTTCTTCTCTGTAATGCTTCCACTAATAATTCCTTTTTTATATAAAAAAAAAAATTGAATTTTACAATTCAATTGATTTTTGAGAGGTTGATTATGATAACAAAAAAAAAAAATGAAGCTGCTTCGGAAGAAATCACAACAATGGACAAAAATGGTAGCAATACACCGCCATTAGCTCCAATTCCAAGTTCGTCATGAGATTATTTATTGGGTTCTTTTAGTTGCTTCTTCGTCTAAGCAGCCACTAAGAAAGATTGAAACTGTTGGAACAAGTTAAAGAGGAAGATCCCCATAAACTAAAACAAAATCTAAGAAAGAAGATCCATATTGTTGTCTCTGAGTTTTTGTTGAAGTTTTGGAGAAATAGATATTGGGCTTTTCTTTCTAAAATTTATATTTTATTAATTTTTGTCTTTCATGTGCTCTCTGCAATTAGTGTTAAAGCTCAAAAATTTCATTATATGGTGTTTTATGGAGATGAAGATGAAAGTGTAGTCGATCGGGGGAGTAAAAATTGAGAAGAGAGAGAGAGAGAGAAAGAAAATAAAAAATAAAATACCATTAGTTATTTTTTACATGTAACTAATTACATAGTAATATAATAAATGTCTTAAAAATTAATAACGTACATTATAGTAAAGGGATTTTGGGTTGGTTTTGAAAAAGGGGAGAGAATAGAAGGATTAAGCTATAAAGTAAGTAAAAAACAATAGTAATCCAAAATAGTATTATACAAATTCTCCAAAAAGGTAATTTAGGGGAATGCGTTAACTCAACAATATCTATGACTGCACCTGCAATGGTACTACAAAAGACCAACTTTTAGTTCAAATTTGCAATTTCAGGAACTTGAACCTAGAAGAAACCAATGCGTTTTCATAATTTTGAGTTTGGTACCCAGCAAGCATCGCATCATAGTTTGCCGTCAGAAGATCTTGATTGATTTCTGGCGATGAAACATTGAAATCTCTAGCTGTAATATTGAACTAATACATGCAATCTTTCATTGCTCATTTGCATATAGGTTAAGTATATTTGGTCCTTAACAAAAATTATAAATTGGTGATTCAAATTCTCAAAGTGTATTCAAGCTTGAAATGAAGTTTTGTAGATCAAATTACTGAGTTGGATTAGTGAGCTGGAAAAGTAGTTGTTAGTTTATTCTTTGGAAATTATACAGTTTTTATAGTCAGTTGAAGTTAGTTATCAAGACTTGATTTTGATAGGTTGCTAGAAACTATATAACACTGAGAACTTACAATCTATAGATATATGAGTGGAATAAAATATATGAGAAGAGAATGTTTTCTCTTAAACTTGCAACTTCTTCTTGATCTGTTCTTCATTTGATTTTTTTTTCTATTTTCTTGAGCTTTAAACTTTATGGTTTGAGCAGTTCTTGTTGGTGAGAGATCAAAGAATTAACAAGTGGTATCAGAGCCATTCAAGAACTGAAAGGAATAAGCTCTTCAAAGTTTTCAATTGAGAAATTCACAGGTGAAAATAATTTTAATTTATGGAAGATGAAAATAAGGGTATATCTTGTTCATAAAAGTTTAAAAGAAGCTGGTTGAAGAAGAAAAAATGTCTACTAATCTTAAGAATGCAGAGAAAAAGGAAATACTAAAAAATGCTCATAATGCTCTAGTATTGTCTCTTAGAGATAGAGAATTGAGAGAAGTATCAAAGAAAACTTCACTATGGAACAACTTGGAATCAAGATAAATGAAAAAATCTCTAGCACACAAGCTATACTTGAAGAAACAACTATATGCTCTTAGTATTAATGAGAAAGGGTCAATCAAAGATAATCTCGATAGCTTTAATAAGATCATCCTTAATCTTGAAACAATTAACATTAAGTTTAAGGATGAATAACAAGCCTTAATGGTGTTGACATCTTTTCCACCTAGCTATGAACATTTTATTGAAACACTTCTCTATGGTAAAGACATTACGACCATGATGAATATAAAATCTGTATTTAAGTTTAAAGGAATTATGCAAGAAGATTAAGCAAAAGGATTCACATACAGTAGAGAATTTGAGTGCAAAAGGTAGACAAGAAAAAATGACAACAAAACAAAGAAGAATTCAAGATCGACCTCAAAAAGAAAAAAACTAAAATGTTTCTTTTGCCATGGGGAAGGACACTTTCAAAGAGATTACCCTAAAAAATTGAATAAAAAAAAGTTAGGAAATTCAAGCAAACAAGGGGATGCAATTGTTGTGACTGAAAAAGACTTCAATAGTATATTCACACTAGTTGCCTCACATGTGAAAATAGAAGGTGAGTGGATTCTTGACTCTAGATGTGCATTTTATATGTGTCCATACAAAGACTTGTTTATAACCTTGAAAATAAAAGACGAGGGAAAGGTCTTGATGGAGAATAATGTGTTTTACAAGGTAGAAGGAATATATACCATTAGACTTAGATTACATAATGAAGTATGCAAAAATCTCAAAAATATCAGATATGTCTTGATTTGAAAAGAAATTTGTTGTCACTAGGTATGTTTAATGAGGTCGGATGTACATTCAAAGTTGAAGGTGGTATATTAATAGTGTAGGGTCATTAACCTTGTTTAAAGGAGTAAAGAAAAATAAACTTTATATTCTAGAAGGCAAGATAGAAGTTAAAGAAACAGCCAATATGAATGTTGTAGAATTTTATTCAATGATGCTGTAGCACTTGAGATTAGGCCATTTAGGTGAAAGTGAGATTGATGAACTGAAAAAGCAAGGCTTAATTGGGATAAGCTCTTTTGAATTCCTCAATTTTTGTGAAAGTTATATTATAGAAAAACACCATAAAGTTAAATTTAGTTTTATAATTTATGACACCAACGAGAAATTATGATACCTACATTCTAATTTATAGGGTCATGCACAAGTAAAATCACTTAGTGATGCAAAGTACTTTTTTTTTATAATTGATGATTACTTAAGAAAAGCTTAGATATATACTTTGAGAAGTAAGGATCAAGCACTAGAAAGATTTAAAGATTGGGTAAAATTAGTGTAGAATCAAATTGAAATGAAGGCAAAAATTTTAAGGATTGATAATAAAATAGAATTTTATAAGAAAGAGTTTGATGATTTCTATCAAAATTAAGGAATAATAAGGCATAAGACAATGAGGTTTACACCTTAATAGAATAGAATTGTAGAGAGATTCAATAAAACTGTAATGGAGAAAGTTAAGTGTTTGCTCACTAATGCTAATCTCTTGAAACTTTCCTAGGTTAAAGTAATTACAACAGCTATCTACTTGTTTGATAAAAGTCTAACATTAATGTTACGATTTAAGACACATAAAGAAGTATAGACATGTTATCCTCCAAACTTGGATCACTTAAAGGTTTTTAGATGTATAGTATATGCTCATACAAGCCAAGGAAAGTCAAATGTAAAAGCCATTAAAGGTGTTTTTGTAGGCTACCCTAAAGTGGTCAAAGAATATAAAATCTGGTATAGTGATGGTATAAATAGTAAATGCATTCTCAACAGAGATGTTAAGTTCTATGAGAAAAAGATGTTGAATAAATTTGTTATTTAATCAAGAAACTTTGGAGTTTAGAGCTCAAGTAAATCTAACTCAGAGTTTAAGTTAAAGTTTGATTCAAGAAATAAAAGAGAAAATCATGAAAAAAATTGAAGAAGAACAATCAAGGACACATGAAAAGGATCTATAAGGTTATGAACTAATTAGAGATAGAAGTAAGAGAAGTATAAAGCCTCGAATTAGGTATGGATATGCAAATTTAATTACATATGCATCAAATTCTACAAAAAATCTCATGGACAAAGAACCAAACAATTACAAGGAAGCTATCAGAAGTTCGGAAGCTGAGATGTGGGTTCAAGCTACAGAAGATGAAATGAATTCACTTAAAAAGAATCATACCTAGAAGTTAGTTATAAAGTCAAAGGATAGGAAGATTGTAGGGTGTAAATGGATAGTCAAAAGAAAGGAGGATATGATCTTGAGTAGATCACCAGTTGTTAGGCATGTGTCCATAAGAATTTTATTAGCATTAGTTGCTATATATGATCTTAAGTTAGAACAAATGGATGTGAAGACAACATTTCTTTATAGTGAACTAGACTAAGAAATATATATGGCTTAGCTTGAAGGCTTTATCATATTAAAAGATAAAGAAAAAGTCTGCTTGTTGATGAAATCTTTGTATGGACTTAGGCAATCACAAAGGCAGTGGAACCTTAAATTTAATAATTTCATGATCAACAAAGAATATAACAGGAGTTTGTATGATAATTATGTGTATTTTAAGGGAAAAGACTTAGAAGATATGATTTATCTTCTAGTCTATATTGATGATATATTAATTGTAGTAAAGGATAAAGGAAGGATTGATAAACTAAATGATCAATTGAGTATTTAGTTTGAAATAAAAGACATAGAGATGGCAAAAAAGATACTCGGTATTGATATAAGAAGGAATAAACACTAGAGGTTGCTAGTATTGTCTTAAAAAAGTTATTTGCAGAGATATTGAAGAAATTCAAAATGAGTAAAGTTAAGGTAGTAAAGTTACTATTAGCATAACATTTTGCATTATCAATATCACAGAGTCCCAATATTGAAGAATAAAGGTGTTTAATGTCATGAATCCTTTATACAAATGTTGTTGGTAGCATCATATATGCAATAGTTTGTTCTAGGCTTGATTTGGCCTATTCAGTTAGTATGGTAAATAGATTTATGGGGAATATTAGAATTTCTCATTAGGAAGCTGTAAAATGAATCTTAAGGTACATCAAAGGAAGTTTGAAATGCAAGCTTATTTATGGAATGTAGTCTAAAAATGCGGAAGTAATAAAAGGTTTTATGGATTCAAATTATGCTGCAGACTTAAACAAGAAGAGATCATTATCTGGCTAGTTTTTTAACTTACATAATTGTCTAGTAAGTTGAAAATCATCTCTTTAACATGTGGTAGCTTTATCAACTATGGAAGCAAAGTATATGGCCTTGACAAAAGCTGTTAAAGAATTAATTTGGTTAAAGGGAACGGTTATTGAGCTGGGATTAAAGCAAAAGTGTGTTGAATTATTTTGTGATAGCTTGAATGCTATTTAGTTGTCTAAGCATCAAAGCCACCATGAAAGAACAAAAAATATGGGTGTAAAGCTTCATTACATCAGCAATGTGTTTGCAAATGGTGATGTGAAGATTCAGAAGATTCATACTTTAGAGAATTCGACAGATATGCTTACAAAAGTTGTGCCAACTAAGAAATTTAGTCATTGTTTAAAGCTATTGAGTATAACTAATGAGGATGTGTGAATAATGTTCTTTGTTATATGTTTTTTGTTTTCTTATATGTTTAACAATTGTGAGAATGTGAATCAAGGTAGAGATTTACGAATTAGTGATTTGAATTCTCAAGTGTGTTCAAGCTTGAAATGAAGCTCTACAAATCAAGTTGCTAAGTTGGATTATTGAGCTAGAAAAATAGTTGTTAGTTTCTTCTTTAGAAGATATAGAGTTGTTATAGTTAGTTGAAGTTAGTTATCAAAATTTGACTTTGATAGGTTGCTAAAAGCTATATAACACTGAGAACTTGTAATTTGTAGATACATGAATAGAATAAAATACTTGGGAAGATACTATTTTCTCTTGAATTTGAAACTTCTTCTTGATCTATCCTTCATTTGATTTTTTTTTTTTTCCTATTTTCTTGAGCTTTAAACTTTCTGATTTGAGTAGTTCATGTTGGTGATAAATCAAAGCATTAACAAAAGCCCTAATTTCTTTGCGAGCCGTTATCGTATCAAACATTACCAGTTTCAAAATAGCTTTTGCAAGAGCTAATAAAGTTGGTACTGAGGCATGTTGAAAATTAAGATATAACCACTAAAATTAAGAAAAACTCAAAGAAATTTATCAAATCAATTTAAGAACCAAAAAGAAAAAAGAAAACAAGCATTAATTTAAGAAAATAACTTTTTTATTATAGTAATTTCTCAAACTTGAAAGTCCTTTCTAATAGTAGATAATATCTATTTAAAATATCATATAACTAATCATAAATGTTATTAACAATTTTAATTTTTTTTTAATTAAAAAAATAAATAACTCAACTAATTAAACTATATATTCAACTAGTTAAATTTTCTTTCAACTTTTATTAACCTAATTTAATTATCATAATTAATTAAATTTACTTAATGATTTGAATCACATTCACAAGCAGTTTATGAATTGGATTTAAGAACTTGCATGCATAATCTGTAGTCGTGTTTTGTTGCATGTTTATTTGATCAAAATTTCTGACATGCTGCGTAAATTGGTGAAGCAGAAAGGAGGAAGAAGAGCAAGAAAAGTGATGCAAGAAGAATCAAACGATTCAGAGAAGCCATTTCTGCAAATGGAATGAAGTTGTTGGCATGATTTCTCATGTCTGCTTTTCATAGTGATGGAATTAGAAGCAAGTGTGCTCTACCAGTTCTCAAGCTAACATAACAAATTATCGTTAGTATATCGATATTGATTTTATTTTAGGGATTTTTTTTAAAATTTTATTAAGCCACTAGTAATTAAGTAAAAGAACAGTACGACTAATAAGTTATGCTGTCAGGCTCAAAAAACACTATTGATGATTATGTATATTTTTATGATAATAGTTATCCGCTAGTTACGAAAAACAAATCAAGTAGCAACACTGGATGTTAATCCGAGTAAAATAGGCAGATGATCAAAATTAATATAAGTTTGTAGTCAATTTGAATAAAATAAGCAATTAATTAAATAAAATTTGGAGGTTAATCCCAACTAGTGATAGATTATAATCTCACTAGGGACAATGATACGATTTGCACTTTCTGCATTAATCTTCTTTTTTTTTTTCCCTAACGAAATTTGGTTAAAAAACAAAATAAAAATTTTTGGACCTAAAATTAATGAACTTTCCAACACATTCTAAATCTTGTTCATAATATTATGGCATCTTTGAGAAAATTTAACACATTTTAAAGTATGTTTATGATTATTATATTTACACTATATATTTTAAAGGTAAAACGGTCAAAAAGGTATGATAAACATATAATTTTATGTAATTATTAATGAACCAATCCTCTATCAATAGGAGCAGATGCTGCAGAGCCACGTTAAGGCATGCAGCTGATTTAATTCTGCTAGCCCTAAAAAAATTATAAATTACTGAGAATGAATTCATCATTTTAACTCTTTAAGATATATATCTATATATTTTTTTGGCTGTTACATATTTTTATTATTTATAAACTTGACAGTGAATGATTCTGTTATTACAATAGCTATAAATTAAAAGTTTATCCTAACCTTAAAAATTTTTAGTATAGTTCCTTGATTTTGAAATAACACCTGCCTATTGTATGCACGTGTTTTAAGTATCTTCATGAATAAGTCTTCAAAACAATTAAGAAAAGCCCTCGAAGAATGTTATTCATGAATTTATCAAGACCAGGGTCAACAAACCATGAATGGAAAAAGATTATCGGCTGCAAGCCATGAATGGACGACAACCACTGTTTGCATATCAACCACGACCAGTCCAAAATATCTCGGGGAACAAGTTGAGCTCCCTTCTAATTGTTGTGTTCCCTACTACTCAAGAATTACATCATTAAGCACATACTCAAGTATTTCCAATTGAGAATGATATTCCATGACAATTCCCCGACAACCCATGGATAGGTGTCATCAGTGATATAATATAGGAGAATTTTTGTTAGTACTAGATTTCATAACTTATTTAATTTAGAAAGCTAAGGACATATGATGATGATTCGATCATTTTTCAAATTAGATGAGGAAATGCCATGCTTCCCACCAAATCCTAAAATGTCATTATAAATAGAACAATTAATCATTGGGAGAGGATCTTTTTACCTCTTTTCTTGTGCCCTTCAAACCCTTCTCACTAAGATTTTTATTACCTTATCCTTCTTTGTTCACCTTATATTGTTCATGGCTATAGATGTAGTTATTCCTGAGTCCTCCATGTCGATTTGAGCGTCACAAGATTTTCGTCAGCGTCCCCTAACGTTTTTCAGTATTCTCAGGCGAAATTAATGAGTTCAAAAACGCTCAATTGATAATGAATGAAAGCAATCGTCTCAGCTCAAAGACAGTTCAATATATTTTGCCAATGGTGATCGAAGACTACTGTCGCAGTTCAAAGACAAGTTCAGCACGTGTTCTGTCAACGGTGATCGGAGACCACCGTTGTGGCTCAAAGCGGGGTTCAACGTATGTTCTGCCAACGGTAAGAGGGGAAAACTACTGCGTCGTTGAGGTTTTAGTTCTTTTATGTGGTATTTTCATCGTCTTCTGGGATTTTTGTCTCTGCAGCGATGAGGTTTTATTCTTTTATGTTGTATTTTCATTGTCTTTTTAGAATTATTAGAGATTTATTTAAAGTGCAAATCTGTTGTGAAAAATTATGCAAATATAAGTTTACATCATTGCAAATAAGTAATAAATTAATGAATGAGTATCGCTTTTATGGAGATTAATTATTTTTATTCTAAATACCAACTTATACTATTTTAATTTTATTTAAATAATTTGAATAATGAGATAATTTATATCCAAATTAATTAATAACTAAACTAAAATAAATAAAGATAGAGTTAAAAGCAAACACTAATAAAGAGTTTCAAGTCATATAACTTCACTAAAACTAATCCGTTAAAACTCTACTTATTCTTAATAACCAAAACTTGAATTCATGGATGGTAATAAAAAAACATAGTAATTATTTGTTAGCTTTTATATGATCATGACAAATTATTTTCAAATAACAATCCAATATATCCTATTTGAATTAAAATAGTTAGAAACACATTAAGCACTATTATTTCACGTAACAATTACATATAGCATGTAAGTATATTACTATCTTATATAAATTTTATAGTATTTAATATAAAAACTAAATCGTAAAACTCATTTTTTAGAGTTTTATTATGAATTCCAAAGCATTGAAACAATGGTCAGTCATTTATAAATATTAATAATAGTATAAAATACTCAATCAATAAAGATAAATTTCGATTATTTTGAACAAATAATAATCATAACATCATAGTCCTAAAAAATATATATAGTTTATAATGAGAAAAAATAATATCATACTCATTATATTGAACGGGTTTAATAAAAAAATAATTATTTTTAAATTATAAGTCAAGATAATGAAATTTTTTTTTTCTAATTTTTTAAGTACTTTTTCATTTTTTCTTCTCTCTTGATGGCTTTCTATATATGTTTCGGAGAAGTCCTAAAATAGTACCGCCCAAAACTGTCTTTAGATTACAAGGAGAACAAACTTTTTTGTTTTTGTCACACATGTCCTGTGTGCTTAGATTGTTCACATTCATATTAGTCCAATGATATCCAAAAATATGGGTATAAATACCAATTATCAAAAAATTTCCCACATATTTTTCTTAGGCAAGTGACATATTTTCTTCCAATTTTTAGGTTCGGGTGTCATTTTATTAATATTGAGTTAAGCACAAGTTCCCACACATACAAATAATTGATTATTGAGCTCAAATTAACTTCTGGCAGGCAACATTTGGTAAATACATATATTTACTTGATAATTAATGTTTGCTAACCAATTATTCACCAACTTGACCTGATCGTTAATAATTCTATCAAACAATAGCGATAGATTTAATATTAAACAGGTTTTTAATTTGCCCAATTTGATGAAATTTATAAGGTCTTCTAACTGTTAGAATTCTGGTGAAAGAGCCATCAAACAGGCCACGTGATTTGAATGCGTCAACTTTAGAAAGAATTATATGCAAACTATTTGTTGGAAAAATTCTTTAAAAATCTATACAATTAATGTCATTGAAATGTAGCAAATTTTAGGATGAACTAAATTATATGATTTAAAATGCACCATACGTTATGAAAGCTTTAAAACTTCTTATAACCCATGCGATTATAAATTCTATTGCATCAAATTACAAAAAGTTTGTAACATCTTTAACGATTTTAAAATTAATAGTGACTGATTCGCTTGCGTTAATCTAATTCAATTCCTTGCAAAATGAGTATTCTAGCTTATGGTCATGATGAAACGAAAAACTATCAAACAAACCATTTTGATTATGCATTAACCATTTCAAAAATAATTCAGCCATCAAGCTGATCTGTAATAAAGAAACCAATATCGCTATATAATCGCACACAGTAATTTCTAGCCCTAATAAATGGAAGATCAGACGGTGTAGAATTCAACCAACTATCACAGAATTTGGCACCGTCGCGGGCAACTAAGGAATCGTAATTTGCCAACATCATATCTCCATCTAGCTCCGTTTTCGCACTATTGAATGATGCAGCTGCATACCAATAGCCCCAACTACAATTCTTCAGGACTGGTATTAAACTGGGTGCAGTTCTTTGACTCTTCGCCAGTTTGTCAACGTAATCCTTGCTGTTCGTTGCATTGGCAATTGCTATCTCTAGAGTAATTCTTGCAAGAGTTTTTAAATCTGATGTTGAAGGAGTTCGGGGATCGAGATTCAGAGCCGAAACACAGTCGGCATAATTTGAATTTGGGGTATTTTTGCAAACACCTTCGACTAAACTGGTTGCATAATTATGATCAATCATGGCATTTGTTGGGAAAGGAGACCGAAAAAGTAAATGAGAAAGTAAGAAGAAAGCAATGGCTGCTGCTACTCCTTGCAACATGAAGACAATGTGTAAGTTATAATTACTACCGTTTTGCTCACACATTCATTTATATAGGAAATGGCTACAAATCTTCAAGGCACCAGATTTCTGAAAGTTAATTTGATTTAAACCGGTAATCAATCAGACTAAAATGGTAGATAAAAGTTCGCAGTCAAATATTAGTGTATGCATTATTATTTCATGGATTTTGCCTACAGTTTTCTTGGGTTTCGATTTGATGCTCATCTAAATTTTTGCTAACTTTTTATTTCTTCAAGATCTTGCGATACGTGGGATATTTTATATTTAATGACCTAAATTTGCTTTTTTAACTTTTGTTTTTATATGTTTCTTTTTGCAAGCCTTCAGCGAGTTATATTTTTTATTAACAGACCTTAATAAAGCATTTTATTTGTTAACTGTCTTACTTAGTCTTTTCCAACTTTTTTCTTTTTGTAAGGATCTAATGGGGATTTGATTTTTATTTATATAACTTTTTTTAATTCAACTAACTATAAAACCAATTTTATTTACCATTAATAAATTTACTGCCAAAAGAAAATCGTTACCATTGAAATGTATAAAATATACATATCACAAGATCATATAAAGGTCACTAAAAACTTGGCTTTAAGTTGGGATTCACTAGAGATACAAGAACGATGAGAATCAACAACTACAAACTCACAAAAATTTTTTACACGTGCCAATTGAACTACTTATAAAGGTAAGGGTAAAAAAATTAAAGCAGCACTTAATAAATTGATTTAAGAAATGTGAACTAAACAAGATTTGAGAATAATATCAAAGATGGAATCAAGCACAAAGTTGAGTTTTAAAAGATGTCAAACACTTGTCAATATGATCCAATTATGTAAATAAGATTCTTTTTCTAGTATTCCTTTTCTCTTGTGTTTAAGAGTGCCACATGAATATATATTTTAATTAATTTTTTTTTTTTTACTATTTTAAAACTTTTATTCTTAGTTATTTTAAATCATGACTTTTATTCCTAATTTTTTTTAGGATTTTAAGACTTATATAAAAGAGCTTAAAACAATATTATAAAAAGAAATTGAATTTTACTCAATTGAGATTGTAAAAGTTACTCTTCTCTTTGATTCTTAAAAAAATTATGTGAACTTATCAAGCGATTTCTTTTATGACATTCAAACATTTTTCTTATATTTTTTTTTTTTTTCATAATTCATGAATCATTGAGTCAAAATTTTTACCATTGGTGCTTGATTCCTTTAATTATGAGATCAAGGCACTTTAACATAAATTTTAGCTTTCTTAGTGTTTGAATTCAAATTTCAATTATTAAGTTTGAAAATTCATTCTTACAGTCTCAAGACTAATTTTTAGGATTTCAAAATTAATATTCTTAAGGTTCGAAATCGAAAAAAGCTTTATGTATTTACTAATGAAAAAATAAAGTAGTCAACTCTTGATAAG
Source organism: Khaya senegalensis (assembly GCA_032402905.1). Lineage (NCBI taxonomy): Eukaryota > Viridiplantae > Streptophyta > Magnoliopsida > Sapindales > Meliaceae > Khaya > Khaya senegalensis. Next base: position 5,106,746 of record CP135549.1, on the reverse strand, counting down.
TTGTATATTCTTTATTTTTGTGATGTAAATATTTTGTTCGCAGGTAGTTTATGTATTACTCGATCATGTACATTGTATATATTGTTATTTACTTTCAACTAAATTTTGCTAATACCTGTTTTTCCTCAATCTCAGTTTTTCTCAAAATCACATATTTTCTGCACTGTTATCTTTTCACTTAAACTTTTATGCAGCAAAGTGGAGCATAATCATGAATATCACAGTGAAATTCAAGCCTTACCATTTCTAATCCATGCATTTGGATCATTATCAATTATATTATTTCAAGCTCAAGATTTTCTCACTTATTTTTTACTTTACAAAATCATTAAAATAAAAAAAAAAATTAGTTTCATATTTCATTGTTTTAGTTTCTTCCCAAATTTTGCATGATATATTTCAATCTTATAATGAAATTCTGTCGATAACAAGATATATCAATATAGGCAAGACTCCACTTAATAGATTGAGCTTCATTTGGTCATGAGACGTGGCAACTTTTAAACCATAGTCAATATAAAATGACATATTAAATTTCTGAAATACCTATGTTTAGACCCTAACTACACTTGAAAGGGATAAAAGGTGTAATACTGTAGAACCCATATTAAATCCTTGAAACTCTTTTTTTTTTTTTTACGTATTACACGTACATTCAAGACATGTTATGATATTTTACGCGTATAAGAATACTTTTGTACTATATGGAGCATATACATGCTTAGTTGACATGGAATTGAAGCATAGGATGCATATTTTTTTTATTATATAATTAAGTGTTAAATTTCATAAATTTAGAGTATGTTTTATGTTGCAGAAGCATTAAAATCATAAAAATGTAATAACATACTTTTATAAGGTTATTTTTATAAATTTATAACTAAATTAGTTATTAAGGGTAAAAATAAAAATACAAATTTTGTTAAGGCTATTTTTAGAATTTAATTTTTGGATAAAAATAATGTTTAGATGGGTTAAATAAAATCTTGTCCCAATTTGCTAAATGAAGCCTAAGCCCAAATTCTTCATAATTTTATCAACTCTATTTTTCCACCATTTTCTAATTCCACCAAAGTATCTAAGCCACCATTTCTCCATTTCTTCACTTGGCAGCCAGCCTTGTGTATAACCAAAAATTTTTGCTTCCCACAAGTAGTAGGAAGATTTCTTAGCCTAAAAAAATCAAGAAAAACAACGCAACACCAAAAATTTTCTTGATTTTTTACCTAAGGTCCAATTAAGGAGAAATTCAAGGTGAAAATTCTAAGGAGGCATATTTGTGTTTGGGGAAACCTTGGTAAGGTTCTTGAACTCTATTTTAAGCTTAAAATCATGTTCAAGCTATGTGGAAAGCATGATTTAAATGTAGAAATTAGGAAACCCTAGGTAGCCAAAAATTTGGAATATATGTGTATTTTGTATATTGTTTTCGTATATGGTAAAATTGATAATTTAATGATTTTATCTTGATGTTTAATTGATGTAAAGGGTATATATTTAAATACATGTTTATGTCAAATGAGAATTGGTTTATAAAATATGGTGAATATGATGGAATGATGGTGCTGATGTAAATCAAGTATTGTAGAATTTTCGAAATGATTAAAATTTTAGAGAAAAATCAAAGATGGATTTTGGTATAGGAGATGTTGATTTAATGAGTTTATTTGATGTATTATATGGTGATATTTTCCTTAAGTTGAGTATTATAAGTTTAATAATAGTTAGAGAAAAACTAAAGCATTATGTTGGTATAAATTATTCTATGGGAATTTCATTGTTTTTAGGTGAAATTTTAGTGTCACTTAGAGTATATTCTGAGTATGAAAAATTTGTGTTATAATTAATATGGTGATAAATATGAAGTAATTTATTTATGTGAGAATCAATATCTATTGGTTTTATAGAAATAGCATGAATTTTGATGAGATATATTTTATGGATTGGCATAAAGATACTAAGAATATGATATGAATGTGATATAGTTATTGTGTATTGAATAAAATTTTGAGTAAATACCTTAATAAATGACAACTAGAAACATATATATTGCACACATTTAATCAAGATCGTATACTTAGAATGAACATAGTATATTAATAGTCCGTGTGTAAATAAATTTTTATCTAAGTAGGGATACAATAGTTAGAAACCCTACATAGCGAAAGGATTAGACTTGGGAGTGTTGACTATCTCATAAATAGTAAGTATATGGATAAATTTTTAAATATTTTTCAATGATATGAATTTAAATATTTTATGAATATAAATTTATTTTAATATTTTTTTGATAAAATAAATTTAAATATTTAATTATTTTATGAATTTAGATTTACGAATTATTCAATAAATATAGATTCAAAAATATTGGAGTAATAATGAATTTGAAGGAAAATATTATTTGCAAATTTTGCATGTTACCCGTGGAGATGAATTGTGATGAGATGATTTTGTATGATTTGATAAGTGTGATGTAGAGATATGATTATGACTTTATGATTTAAAACTTAGTGCAAGTGCCCAATTGCAGGTGTTTTTATGTACAGATATTAATATATATTTGCGTTAATATATACGTATTTCCGCCTTTACTAGAGAATGGGGTAAAGAGAGGTTACCTATTTTTGCCTTTATCGCCCGATATAGGATAAAAGAGATATTACTACTAGATATAGTTAGTGTCTAATACTGCATCTCTTATTCAAGTAATGCTAACAAGTGGGCTCAATAACTTGAATTTTATATAAATATGTAAAATAACACATTAGTAGATCTCGATATCTTAACCAAATGGCCACTAATAAATGTCTCGAAGGATAATTTTTGGACAAATCCAAATTTTTATTGAATAATCCACAGATGTTATATGAGAATATTTTTCGATGACTTATTTGAATATAAATGAATGACTGAAATATTATGAATTGTTATATTTTTAAAATATAATACTCTTATTCTTGTATTAAAATTTTAGTTTACTATTATCCATTTATTCACTAAGTATATTACTCACGTCTTCTTTTTCTTAAAAATATTTTCATATTTTATATGCTTTCAAGAGTTCATCATTCCACACCCCTGATAAAGAGTTCATGGCTTGCATTTGCCATTGGAGACTTTTCTAGGTACAAAGTGTTCTACATTAATATGTAGATCTTTTATAAAAAGAATTCAGAAGAATTTTGTGAAAATACTTAATTTGTCGAACATTACATTGTACATATTTTATACTTTATATTTTTGGTATGCATATATTATATGGGTTGACTATATGAGATATTAAAATTTTACAAATTCTTATGGGATACTAGTGATAGGTGTATCTCATAGGTGTGTGGCAATTTTTACATACTCGGATCAATAGATCGGGGAGTAACAAATATAACAAACAAACAAAAAAAACAAGACTCTAATGAGTAAATTAAAGCATGTCAAAATTTACTACATCTTAAATAAATTCAAAATAATAAGTCTCAAGATTTCACCTATAATCAACCACAAACGATTCCAACTTATATAATTAAAAATAAAAGAAAAATTTAGATATTTCAAATTAATGTTGAAGGAAAATTTTGTAAAGAACTCTTTATAAGATTAAAACCATCTGGGCTATTACAAAAGTCACCCAAAATTTCACCATAATGAGAAAGATTTATAACTATTGATTATTAATAACTTTTGACTCGATTTAGAGTGACCCACTCTAACAATTTCGATGTTTAAAATTTTGACTCTTCCTCTCCTATGAAATTTATGAATGGCCATTCGCTAAACTAGAATGCCAATCACCAATACCACTTAGAAGGTTTCATAGTTGTATTTTGTAGAAAAAGAAAGTAGGAAAATCTTTTAGGTGAAAAACATAAAAGTAAATCTCATTCATCAATATGAGATTTGTATTTTCACTCAAGAAGAATGATCAATAAGGCTTTCAAGATACTTGAAGTTCTCTCTACTTAAAAAGTTTTAAATTCTTTAAAATAACATATCTCAAACCCTAAAACATCAAAGATATTTTATATGCTTTATGTGCTCACAAGCACAACTCGGGCGTATGTTTGGTGCAAGCTTTAAGTGGCCACCAGCATGGGCGCGGCTTAAACCTAGCACCAACTTTCTAACCTATGCTGGCTTAGGCATAATTTAAGCATGAAGTTGGCACCAGATTTCTAAACTATGCTAGCTCAAGCAGACTTGGGCTTGAAGTTGGCCTGACTTTCAAATTTCTTCATTTTGTTGGCTCAAGTACAAAGTTGGCCGAGAAACAGCTTTTATCTCATCATATTTGCATTCTTAACTCATTTTTCTTAATTTTCACACTTAACCTACTAAGCACCTCTTGTTTTGTTCATGGAATAGGCCAACAAACTAATTTCCTAACAGTGTCAAATATTATTGTAAAAATGAGTAGATCTTGCTAAAAGTTGATGTTAACAAATACATTTAAGCTTTGATTTCAAGGCTATGAGGTCATCACAATTCCAAATAAAGTCTTAAAGGAGTTTAAATTTTGTTTCTATAAAATAATGTCCCCAGTATGAAATTTTATAGAAGATAATATATTCATTAACTTCATTTTTTCATATTGAGTTTTAAAATGTGCCCTTTTTAAATATATTTTGTTTTAATATAAAAGCACATATTAAAATTTTCAATTAATATGTTTTGTTAAAAATAACATAAATTTAATATTATATATTATTTTATTAATATCATTATGATGTTATTATTTTAATTGTTATTTATAGTATTGCAATTATAAATATATTAATATTATTATAGTCAAATTAAAATATAATCTTAATAACGTATTGAACCAAATAAATAAAAAATTCCTTTATTCAGTTAATGATTCTACCTCTTGAATATTTTACTCAAAAAGAACCTCAACACTGCTTATTGTTGGATGAGCTTCGACAGTGGTTATTGTTGGACCATGATTTTGCCACTATCCTAATTAGTTCCACGTCAACAATTCTCGTCCATCTAAACATATTCAAAAGGATAAAATATTTACTAATAAAAGTTTTAGGAGGACTATGTTTTACTTCCTACTAAAAGATATTTTCACCAAAGTGTATAGAAATCAGACTTCTATAGCTTCAAGAAAAATGTACAAGTCTATAAATAGAGGGTCATAAAGGAGAAAAAGGACTCCCAACATGACTATTAAATGATTATGCTTTCCTTCGAATTATTTTTATTGTTTTTGCTAGGTAGCCTGTACCTCTGATCTACATTGGTCTCACAGGCATCTCACCCAAGGAGGATTAGATAATTCGAAGACGAAAAACAAATCATAAATTAAAACTTAGAGGCCGTTTGTGGGACATTGAATAAAATGCGAAAAACAAATCATAAATTAAAACTCAGAGGCCGTTTGTGGGACATTGAATAAAATGCCAACTTGAAGTTAAAAACATAATAAGTTTTTGAAGGCATTTAGGCAAACATATGGGACCAAAAATATTTTGACAGGAATAGTTCCCGTGTTGTTGATCTATAACTTACAGTAAGTTGCGTGTAAATTCGGGTTCGATCTGGTGAGCCCATGATTCGACCAAAAAAAAGATAAAGGTGAAGTTAGATAAACAAAAACTCCAGCATACACTAAACAAGCTTGCAATCTCAACCACCCCCCCCCCGGAACCCAACTCAAACACTTCCTTTGCCAATACATGATTCACTCTGTCTCTCCATCCACCATCGCCGTCATCACATCAACTTCTTCCCCTGCTCTCTTGGCACTCACAGAGTACTTTTGTTAAACAAGCGGCTTGCAAAAAAGATTTTATAGCTTAAGAAAAATGAGACTTCTTCAAGAACAATGTGCTATGATCAAAGAGAATTGTTGGATTTGATGTTGAAGTGGCGTCGAGTGATATGAGGCATTTAGTTGGATTGTTGTGTTGGTTATATCCTAGATCCGGCAAGGATGAATATGTAATTGTATATTACTGTATTGATTATTAAAATTGAGAGTTTATTTACAAGTTTTTTATAATAACTATTGATTACTTATAATATAAAATCCATAGAATAGCACTCAGAGGAGTCAATTTAATTGATATACAAGATCTTGTTATTCTTAAATGTTTTCAGTCATAGGATTATCAATATTAGATGTTGATATATCTAGTGTAGATTTATATGTGTTATGAGTGCTATCTTGGTCAACATAGTTAGTTGATCTTATAGGCTATTAGTGAATGTGTTTAGTTAATCTAATACATGTATGATTGTTAAAGGACAAGTACATTGAATGGACCCATAATAGAATTCATATGAAGTGATTAGCCACATGTCTATGGTATTTCTCTTTGTAGTGATAGTAGAATTGATCCCGAAACTTGAGATTTTTGTGGTAGCAAGTGTGTAGATTATATATGTTTTAACACTACATCTGCATTTTCTGATGAGAGATTATGCATAAGTAGTGATTAGACAATATAAAAAGTTTACATAGGTTGTGAAAGATCAATAAAGGATTAACCACTCTTAATAATTACAGAAGATATTACAATTTAAGTGTGTGTATCATGCCCTTAAATTTGAAAGAGTTTAAAGTGTAACATTTCTCAACTTACAAAACTTAAATTATATAGAAACATTAAAATTTAATTTATATATCTTTATAAACACTTCTTAATAAAAAAAAAATTAAAAACCTTACAAAACTTAACAATAACGAAAGTTTTAAATCATAGAAAAAAACATAAAATAACAAAAGTTCAATCAAATTCATCCATTATACACTTAAATCTTTAATTATTTGGGAATCAAAATAAATAATAGTAAGTTTTAAACTTTATAAGTATATTAATTTAAATTTTGCGTACACATGATATGATATAAGATGAAATTATAATCGTTTTAAAAATTTTATAACAATTAAATACTTTATAAGCTTGTTTCAAAATTTACTATAAATATCTTTTTTCAATTATTACTTAGTAAAATGTTACATATTACATATCATTGATTAAGTCAATGTCATTGGTCAATGGCACATTGTATGCAGGAAAAGTGCAAGTAATACATATAATTTTTAAAAATAATAAACACTAATACCTGAAGGTAAGAGCCATACTCTCATCTTGAAGTCTATAACTATATTTATGACCAACATGAAAAGAAACCTAGTGGGTCACGCATAAAAAGATATTGAAGAATTACAATTAAATTATGTAGATAAAATATTAAGGAATTAATTATTAAGTTCATAATATTTAAAGGTTTATTCAATAGTTTTGAAAACTAATAAGGTTAAATTATAACTATAAAAAGTATTTGTATTTAATTAAAATTATAAGTTTTTCAAATTAATTAGGATGATATCGTGTAATTAATTAAAGTAGTTAAAGAGTATTTAATTTAAAGAGGAATACTACTAAGAATGATAGTCTATTTAATGAAATGACTTTTATACATGGATTAGGATTTAAAAGGCAAAATAAAAAACCTATATAAACCTCATTTGGCCTACAAATAAAGAGAAAAATAAACTAAGAGAGAATTTCCTCTAAATAGTTAAGAGAAAATTATTGGCCAAAATTCCAAGAATCAAAACCTTATTTGTCTTTTTTCAAAAGTTAGCATCAAGAAAAATACTAATATTATTAATTGATCTTTTTCATAAATCATGCATGATAAAAAGGATTCTTAGATAGGAATTAAGAAAATTTTTAATTTTTCACTACATGTATGTTCTTAATTTCTCAATAGTGGTATCAAGGCTAATTTGATTCAAGCATGATTTATATACATGTTTATTCATGATAATGGTTAATTCTTTAGTTGATTTGAGGTTTAAAAATATGATTTTTAATGGTGAAAACCTATCTTTAAGGCTATGTTTTTGATAAATTTTTTTAGTTTAAATTTTTGTCCTATTTGATAATATAATCTCCTAATGTGATTAAGAGACAATCTCCTAATGCGATTAGGATACCATCTTTCAATGTGATTAAGAAAATTATTTTAATATTACCTAATATGATTAGGATTCTTAATAAGATTATGATTTCTATTGAATAAAAAAAATTAAATAATTCTAGTTTAATTAGAAAGTATTAAGACCTCAAATTAAATAAGGAAAACTTTTCCTAATAGAATAAGGATTCTACAAAATTATTAAATTTTAATGTGATTAAATGAATTTCTAATATCATTAAGAATTTATGTTAGTAATTAAATTTTTGTAACCCCATAGTAAGTATATAAATTAAATAAATATGGATTTACATTTTTTGATGATATTGTGATATCATGTTTGAATAAATGGAAAGAATGATTATGAACTAGAACAATGGGATTGAGCAACACGGTTATATATTTGTTTATGATTTATTATTTAATTTCTTAAGTAAGTCTTGCCTTTCTCTATTTTATTATAGATTGTAAAATTAATTTATATAGAATTATGATTCTGCTTAGAATAGAAGATTGAATTATTGTAATCCTTAGAGGCAATTGGAGAAAGGAAGGCCCACCCGAAGTATGATGGACCAAGGAGTTCAAATTCAGAGAATTTAGAATATTTTGTAATTGTTAGTTCTTAGGATATGACTTAATAATTTTATTTGTTGACTTAAAGAAATTATTATAGATTAAAAGTATTTTGTAATTGTTAGTTCTTAGGATATTACTTAATAATTTCATTTGTTGACTCAAAGAAATTATTATAGATTAAAAGTTCATAATCATCTTAATTACGATATACATACTAAAACAACATCGAAATATGCTGAAGTAGTGGTATTTAGCCTCAAAACCGGCCTCAATAGAGCAAACGTTAAAGAATTTAAAAAGAGGTTTCCGTTGATATGCTGTTCATGAACTCTTTTGAAATCAGAAGTTATGACTTTTAAAAATTTGGTACTCGAGTAATTCGATCATGTCATGACGCCTCTTATTTTACTGTTTATTTTTATATGGATCTTAAAAATGAAATTGGGTCTTAGGATTTACACAGTGGTATCCATTTGATTTTGCTTTTGCTACCAAGTTGATACATTTAATGGTGAACGTATTCATGCTTGCTTGGACGAAACTGAGCTCTAGTAAGCAAGCTTGGTGAATCGTCAAGATATTACCTAAAACAAGCTGACTCCATTTTTCACAATTCTATGACAATAAGAAGATAAATGCAAGCAAGTAGAAAAAGATGAGAGAAACCTCATGTGATTCAGATATGGAAGATAGTATTGTTAAACAAGAGGATGATAGAAACTTAAGGCTTAAGCTGCCAGAAGTTATAGGAAGCGAAAAAGAGATTGGAGAGTACCATTGAACTTCTAGAAAAATCTCCAAAGAGAGAGAGAGAGAGAGAGAGAGAGAAACTATGAGATAGAAATGGAAAAGGATTCAAAGACTCAAGCTCTAATGCATCATGAACAAAGATCTCATTTTCTTGTTGTCTATGACAATGCAATACATATCTTGTTGTTTGATCTTCATGATTGTATGCAAATTTTGAGTATACAAAGTTTGGCTTCAGCTCCTGAATCTCACATTTTTACTAAGGCTCAAGCATCAGTTTGTATGGAGAAATGGGTGAAATTAAACGATGAGGGTTAATTAAAAAATTGAAAAATTAAAAATTAATTTTTTACATTTTTAATTCATCTGTACTGCACAAATGGCTACTGTAGCTCAGAAATGGCTGTTTTCCTTTAAGTGAAAATTATTATTAAGGGCAAACTAGTTCAGAAAGAGTAAAACTGATTATATTTGTAAGAGACTTTTGAGATTAATTATTTATGTAGATAATTTTTAAAACAAGGTTATTTAAAAAAAAATTCTTTTATTATTAAAATATTACAAAGTGAACAAAACAGACTTGATTAATTTTTAATTTCATATGTTACAATCCATGGTCAAAACTTTACCGAAAAATTAATTAGTATAATTTTACACAGACATACCCTATCGCACATAATATAGTGTTCAACAATGTACCAGTTGTGGATAGCCAGTGTAATATCATTAAGATTCATATTGTATGTGTTAGAATTTTTAAATACTTTTAACAACTCCAACATGTTTAACACATATGTCCTATCATTTTTTTTTTTTTTATTAAGATTTGTATTATTAGCATCCTTTAAAAAATTGTGTTTAACTATTGTATTGCAATATGCTATATTAGTTATTGTCAGTTACTATTTATCTTATATTTATTTTACATTTTTATTATTTTCACACAAAAGAATTTTAATTTTTCTAGTTATATTGAACAATGATGATATTTATATTTAACAAAGAAACTTATTTTGGTATGTTTTTGTAAACAAAAAGGAAATAAAAAGACTTGAAGAAATAGAGTTCTATTTCGGAAAGAATTTTTTTTATTTAAGAAAATGTATTCTTTTTTTATTGAGGAAACATATTCACACACAATTAGGGCTAGGTTTGTACTATATATATGTAGCTTATTTCTTTTCTACAGCAACTATGAGAGAGCATTGAATGCCAAATCAAGAGAAAGTTGTTGCATATTTTACTTATTTTCTTCTCTTGTGTTTTCCAAGTTACTTCATATTATTCTTGTAAGCTAAAAAAAAAAATAATTTAATGGATATTATGAATTTGTAATATTTAGTTTCATAAATTTAAAAAGAGTATTTTTAATTATTATCAAAACATGTACTTATTGAAGAGAGTTCAGCAGCAATTAACAAGAGAATCTTATTAGATTAAATCAAGGGGAATTAAACAAATTAATATAAGAGGATCTCATTGAACAAATTCATCTAAGAAAATTCAAGATTAAAGAAAACAAATATAAGTTGAAATATTTATTTTATTTAAATTTATTAGTATTTGTAATTATTATTTTCTTAGTAGATTATTTTTCTCTGGTTGTGGCCTTATGAATATAGAATTAAAAAATTCAAACCGTATTAAAATTATGTTACCTTCTTTATTTTTTGCACTATAGATACTTGGTTTAATTAATTGGCAAAAACTAATTAAATTTTGTAAAGTTTAACATAAACAAATTTTTTAATTTTATTTTTTAATATATTATGTTACAACTTAAAAGTACCTAATAGTTGAATATAGTCATAGATATGTATGGTGTTTATATTTATTACCTATAAAATAGACTATTTTTTGTACATTGGAACTTCTAACTTTAAAAAGTGTTTACTTAGTAGTATGTAGTGATTTTGAGTAGAGCTAAAACGTCCAAGAATCAAACAAAAAATACGAATTTTAACTAGAATTGATTTTTTTAAGTGGCTTCTGGTTTCAAAGATTACGGAATGAGAACTGAATTGAAAAATCAAAAATTGTTTGATTAAAAATTAAAAATTATTTTAATTTTTAACATTAAAAATTAAAAACTATTTGAAAGTAGCCAATTCAAGCATCAAATTTCATGCTAGAATGCAAACTCTTAATCTATTAAACTATACATATAAAATTATATAATTTATTTGTAATAATGAATTTATTTTTTCAAAGTAAACTAAATTTAAATTTATTCAATAAATTAAGTTATCATGTTAATTAATAATAATTTAATAAAATTGAGATGTATATATATTTCTTTTAAAATTATCAAACAAGTGAACAATTAGAATAAATAAATATATACATGATATATCATTATATATATATAATTTTACTATGTAAAAAAATTTAAATTTTCCTTTCTTGTAATACATATAATTTTAACTCGAGTAATAATATAATTTTTTAAATAATTTATCATTTATCAATTCTTTTTTATAAGTTATTTTTCTTCTCTTTTATTTACTTAATTTTTTATTTATGTATTGTACTATTTCTATAATTTAATATTATAAATTTTAATTTTTTAATAAATTTTTTATAATTAAAAATTAAAAAAATTAAGATAATTGAAAAAAAAAATCCTATTTTAAAATCAAAATCAAACGATACCGAGAAAAATAAAAAAATAAAATACATTATTAAACATGATAGATTCCAAATGTAAGTGGAACCAAAACCAAAACCCATTTTGTTCCCTTAATTTTATCCCTTAGTTTAAAAAATAAATTTTAAAATTTCACCTTTCAACTTTACCTGTTTGATATTTTAGCACTCAACTTTCCATTTTTAATCCGTCCCCTTTACCGTGCCACGTCATTCTTTCGTTCATAAAATAAGATGTTACCGCATACACATTTTGCTCGAAAATAACCAGACCTAAGCGATGATGCATGACAACGGGAGAAAATTTAAGATATGTGTCAGGAATCATTGGATGGTTGTATCGAAATTATCCTCCACAAGATTTCTCTTAAAACAATAGAAATAAAAATAAAAAATAAAATTTATTGATAGAATACTTGTGCAAGAGAAAAGAAAACAATAAAAACAATATTTTTGATATTTTTAACTACTTTATTACAAAAAAAAATACTATTTTTATTTTTTTAAAATACTTTCGAATAATTTATCGTATCATATTCATGTTAAGTTATATTCATGTCGTGTTAAATAGAAATTAACTTAAACGCGTAATATTTAATATTAATATTAAAAATTAGTTAAACGAATTATAATCATGTACTAGTTTAATATATTTTTTATATATTATAATATATTTTTATAATATTTATAATATTATATATAAATATTAATTAATTTTATTTTAAATATAAATAAATATATACCTTTTAAAACATAATAAATATAATTAAATTATTTTAAAAATATTAAATAAGTTATTAAATTATAAATAAGTTAATACATTACAATTATTTAAATAGTTAATCGTATAATAAATGAATTTACAAATCAAAAACTTTAAATTAAAATCTAATATAATTATTAATTGTGTCGTATTTTATTTACTCATTTAATAATCGTGTTAATTTATATCAACTTGAATTAACAAATTCGTATTAATTTAGCAGATCGTGTAAAAAATAATCACTTCTATCTTAACAAATATATTTTTATCAAGTATTTGTAAGTACACAAGTTCATACAAATTGATGTAAAAATATTATATTATTGTCATAAGTGTTGTATTTTCACCGAAATAAAATAAACTTTTTATCGGAGTTAAAAAAAATCATATAGAGAATAAAGTCTTACCGTATTAATTTGCATAAATAGATTTTGTATCCTAGCATTATTAATTTTATTATTATCATTTCCAAAATAAAAGTAAATAACAAAGAGTGTGTAGATAACAATACCAAACACTCTCTAAGATAAATTTGGGACAGTTGTTTCGAGTTTTAAGGGTAAGCGCATCCACGTTTTTAAATTGGAACATGAATAACATTTCTTAGTCGCAATTTAGATCTATTGAGAATAAAATCCATGAAGTCACTTTTCAGATATTTTCTGATTTCTTTCCTTTTTAAAATAAAAAACCACACCTATCCTTTTTAAGAAACTTAATTTCTTGTAATTTTTGTTTGGGTCCTAATTGAGGTTAAATTCGTTTAATTACATCCAGCTGCAGAAATTACTGCTTCTCTGGTACCAAGCATATCAACTTTATATTGAACTACAGATGCCAGTAATTTCCAAGTGCTCATAAAATTATGAAATTAAAACATATACATGTTTGGAGGGTATTACAACGAATTTTTAAGTTTTTAATTCAAGGATGAAGATTTCCAAAAGAAAGAACAAAGAAAATCAGAGTAATCCTTATATTCAATGATCCACAGTTCCTTGAAGTGGAAACGTTCTCAAAAACAATTGATGTGACCAATTAAAACTTGAATCAATCAAGCCGTCCATACAAATTTTTGTGTATAAACTCATCTGGCGTCTAATTAATACGAGAATGATAAAATAAAGAGAAGAATCAAATTCAAGGGCAATTTTATTCATGCGTCTCTTATGAAACAACGACAACTGGATGAATTCAGCCACCAAGCAGATCAGTAATAACAAATCCAATATCACTATACAAGCTCACAAAGTAATTTCTAGCTTTAACCGATGGAACAACCACCTTTCTAGATTTCAGCTCATTTTCACAATCCACGGCGCCGTCGCCGGCTACTTTTGCATCGTAGTTTGCCGACGAAATATCTTCATCTAGTTCCGATTTAGCACTCTTAAATGATTCAGCAGAACTTTCATATGCCGATATACATTGCTTTAGGGCTGGTATTAAACTTGGCTTAGTGCTGTTGCTCGCAGCCAATTGTTGAATGAAAGCTTTGCTATTTGTAGTATTGGCTACAGCTATATCAAGAGAAATTCTTGCCAGAGTTTTTAAATCAGATGCTGACGGAGTTCGGGAATCGAGTTCCAGAGCTGAAACACAGTCTGCATACTTTAGAGTTTTTCTGCAAACACCATCGACTAAACTGGTTGGAGAATTCAGAGTTAGAGCACTTGTTGGTGAAGGAGATTGAAGAAGTAAGAAGAAAGCAATGGCAGCTGCTGCTACTCGTTTCATGAAAACGATACTCTTTGAATCCATAGGTAGTTATTTGAAACTGGGTTTTGTGTTTTTTTAATTTGTTTTCTGCCATGAGTTTATAGGGCTTAATGATAATTAATGAGGATGTTAAAAATGGAACCCAACGTCATCATTCAACAGAACAGCCATTGATTTTATTCCAAATTAAACTATATTTGGAGTGCACAGAAAAGATAATTAAATTCTAGATATACTTTTGTCCTTTTTTAACTTCTTTTGGCACACAGAAATTAATACGTTAATTTACTAGGATTTTGTGTGGTTACATTGCTGCTTGTAGAAGAACCGGGCATTACCTGAATCGATTGACGAAATCAATTCCACACAATCCTATAATCCATGCATGTATTAGTTTATAAGATTTTATTATTTTTAGTTATGATAAAATTTAAATGAAACCCTGTTTGAGCGGATTCAATCCATATAATTTCTTTCATAATTCAAGTACTGACAGTGGATTCAAACCCTGCCTCAATTCAGTGTGAGTCAGAGTTTGAACCACTCTAATTCAATGTCGGCGAGTTTAATTTAGTGTCCTGCAAAAACTCTTACCAGTTCAATTAATTAGAGTGATGCCTAGCCCATTAAAAACAATTGGGCCTAAAATTCTTTTAAAAATAAGCTTAGCCCATATGACTTAATATATATTTACGTAAATAAGTATGAAATTAGATTAGATTTGAGAAGAAGCTTTTGGAAGCTACGGAAAGAGAAGAAAAAGAAAAGAAAAAGAAGGAGAGAAAGAGAGAGAAAAGAAAGAGAAGAAGAAGGAAAAAAAAGAAGAAGAAAAAAAAGAAAAATAAGGAAAAAAATAAGAAATTAAAGGTAAAATTTTTCTTTATTCTTCATTTTGAGAAGAAAATAATTTATTTTAATATAGAAATTGTTAAAAATTAGAGAAAATAAATAAATTTTATTTTAATAGTTTAATAGTTAAAATTATTGCTATATTAAGTTATTAGACTTCAAATCCATAGATTTTGAATCAAATTTGACAAATTGATCGAAAAATTTCTCAAAAATTATTGAAAAATTAGATAAAAAAACTAATAGAATTTGATTGGGAGTGAAAATGCAAGAATTGTAAAAATTTTATTCAATTTTATAAATTAGAAGTTTTATATAAAAATAGTTAAAAATTTTAGGATCAAAATAAAAATTCATATAATTTTTGGGTTTGATGATAATTTCTAATAATTTTGAATTTTAAGTATAAAAATTTTTGAAGTATTTTTATAATTATTTATATTTTAAGGGGTTCATTTATAATTATTTATATTATAGAGATATTTTTATAATTTATCAGTATTAATAATTTTATTCTAAAAATTTAAAATTTTAGAATTTTTAAACCGAATCTTAATTGGATTTAAGTTGGGAATATATTTCTATTTTATTGTAGGTAGCATAAAGTATTAGTTTATTTTAGTAATTATATATTAATTTTAAAAATGATATCAAGTGGTGATCAAGAAAAGAGAGATCGAAAAAACTAAAAATTTAATTACCAACTTCTTTTGATTCAGGTAGGTATTTCACATATAATTAAGTATTTTTATATTTTGAAAAACTGAAAAGTAAAGTTTTATATTAAAATTTTATAAAAAAATATATATATTTTAATAACATCATTGTTGTTCTGTCCTATTTTATATAAATTTTTCAAGAATTTAAAAATGTTATTATTATTAAACTATACTTCTGATGTTTGAAATATTTTAAAATGATATAAAATAAGTTGTTTTATTATTACTGTGTGTGATTGGGTTGTAAAATAGTGTATGACTTTTATTTAGCACCAGTAACTATAGACTTGATTTCAGTTTCACAATAAAAACCTGTAAACTTGAAATTATGGGCAGCGGTCCCTGGGTATAGAGCCTCTAAAATACGTAGGTTACACATTTTTTGGACGGTAATCCTTGAAAATTGTGCCTCAAAAGTATGCATTACACATAGTGATAGTTAATTTAAATCATTATCGTGTTATCATTATTTATAATTATTTCTGTTTAATTACGTTATTTATAACCTGTTTAATTAGAAGTATGATTATTATTGAATTACTTGAAAAACACAAATTGTATGTGAATATCTACGGAGTATAAACTCATACCCTACTTTTCAAATTCCATTGAAGCAGTAGGAGATAGGTGAACCTAAAAAAACCTTACCTTTTTGCTGGATAAACTTTAGAAAGCTGGTTTATTGTATATATTGTGTTTGCTAGAATATTGTGAGAATATTATTCATATTTTATTAAATAAATACATTAAGTTTTGATGTGATGGGTTATGTTGTGGCAGTAGTTTGAAAAATTATAGAAAATATTGAGAGTATTATAGAATTTTTATGCTTGCAGGTCCTTATAGATATTGTCCATATATAGTAAGGACTCTGCCAAAATTTTTGCAATCTCATAACAATCCTTTTAAACCCTGAATCACGAACCCTAATTTAGGAGGTGTGACAGCTTGATATCAGAGTTTGGGCTATAGATCCCATAGACTTTAATAAAGTTCGCTAATAATTGTATTATTTTGGACCTTAAGTTGCTATTTTTATGTCTTATAAACTTATATCTTATACTGTTGTTATTTATAAGTCGTATCTATTTGGTTGGTACACTTTAACTATTATAGTTGTGTCATACTTTTCAGTATGTCTAATGATAATAGAGAAGTTGTATTATCCTCTTCATAAGGAAAATGTGAGTTTGAAGAATTTCATTAGACTATGCAAAAATTTATTAGTGCAATTCGTGATTTTGCAATAGTGGGTCATCTAATCATAATGAAAGTACTGAAATTATAAGCACATCAGCACTGAGTGAATTCAAAAGATTAAATCTACCAATTTTTAATAGAAAGGTCAACCCATTAATTGCTGAAGAATAAGTTGGGCAAATTAAGCATATTTTTGATGGGTTGCAGTTACCTAAAGAAATCTAGGTTAAACTTGCAACTTTTCAGCTTGTTGAAGATGCTAATCATTGGTGGAATGCCATGAAGATTTTTAATCAAGATGAAGAATGGACATGAGAAGCTTTTAAAGAGGTTTTCCTGAGTAAATATTTTTCTTAAGTATTTCATAATACTATGTTGAATGAATTTATATATCTAACTCAAGGTAACATGTCAATATCGCAGTATGAAACTAAGTTTGAAGTCTTCAATTATTTTACTACTCCTTTGATTTCAAAGGAGAAGGATAAAATTAAAATATTCGTGAAAGGATTGAAGCCGTCACTTAAACATGCACTAATCATGTTGAACCTTGAAGAATATCCCAAGGAGGTGAATCGTGCCCTAATAATTAAATAAGATGAGGAGGAATTGAAGCAAAGCACAAGGGAGTTTAAAAAGAGAAGTTTTGAACATAAGCCATCAGGATAGGGGGAGAAGAGGCAGATAAAGGGTCAATCCACATCTCAAAACAATAGAAATTTTCGTTTAACTACAAGAGTTTGTTTTGAGTGTGGGCAGTTTGGGCATTACAAAAATTTGTGTCCACGTTTAGGGCAAGATCAAAATCAGATGGCTAGTTCTGGTAGTAGAAATAATTAAAATATATTGCAGTAATCTCAATTAAATAGACAAACATACCAAGGACAAAATAGGCAGTTATCTCAGAAATCTTAACAATCACAGAGTCGGAGTAGACCAAAAACTCAAGGTAGAGTTTTTGCACTTACACATAAAGTGAACGGGTCAGATCATACAGTAATAGAAGGTACCTTTCTTTTGTTCAATACCAAAATTAAAGTTTTATTTGATTCTAGTACTACTCATTCTTTTATATCTTCAAATTTAATATCTTTATTAAGTTTAAAAACTAAACTTTTAGATTTTAAACCATTAGTTGAAATGTCTGTTAGACGTAATATGAATCTTCATAGGAAATATAAAGATTGTGAAATTGATATAGAGGGTCACAAAATATCTTTCAGATTTTTTATGATGGGAATATTAAATTATGATGTAATCTTTGGGATAGATTGGTTATTATTTTTAAGTGTAACTATAGATTGTCAGAAAAAAAAAAGTAACTATTACTCTTTCTTGTGGTAATAAATTTTATATTTTTAGAGGTGTAAGCAATAGCTAACCTTGTGCTTATACTGAACATAAAGAGTATAAGAATTATCTGGGATAGATAGCTAATTTATGTTATCAAGAGAGTAATGAGTTTGAAATACGACATATTCTTATAGTTAACGAATTTTTTAATATTTTTTCTAATGATTTACCGAATTTGCCACCAAAAAGAGAAATAGACTTTATTATTAAGACGTACCTCAGAACATCTCCTATTTTAATAACACCTTATAGAATGGCTCCAGCAGAATTGTGAGAGTTAAAAGAGCAGTTACAAGACTTGTTAAATAAAGGATTTATAAGATCTAGTACCTCTCTCTGGGGTGCACCAGTTTTGTTTGCCAAAAAGAAAGACGGTAGCCTAAGACTGTGTGTGGACTACAAACAACTGAATCGGGTGGCGATAAAGAATAAATATTCATTACCTAGAATTGACGACTTGTTTGATCAATTGCATGGTTTCAAATATTTTTCAAAGATCAATCTTTGATTAGGCTATCATCAGCTGAAGATTAGAGATGAAGATATTTCAAAAACTGCTTTTTATACTAGATATAGGCACTTTGAATTTGTGGTGATGCTATTTGGATTAACAAATGTACCTACAGTATTTATGAATTTGATGCACCGAGTTTTTCACCCATATCTGGATAAATTTGTGATAGTGTTTGTGGATGATATTTTGATTTACTCAAAGACACTAGAAAAGCATGAACAACAATTGAGGATTTCTTTTACAAGCGTTGAGAAAGTATCGATTATGTGCTAAGTGGAGTAAATATGAATTTTAGATTAATAAAGTAAAATTTTTAGGACATGTGGTGTCTGAAAAAAGTATTTCAATTGATCTTGCTAAAGTGAAAGCAGTACAAAACTGGAATAAACCAAAAAGTATGATAGAGATAAGAAGTTTTCTAGGATTGGTAGGATATTATCGTAAATTTATAAAAAAAATTTTCCGAATCACTACACCACTGACACAGTTAATTAGAAAAGAAATAAAGTTTAAGTGGTGTGATAAATGTGAACAAGCCTTTACAGAATTGAAAGAGCAGCTAACTTTTGCTCCGATTTTGATTATTCCTAAGTATAGTGTGAGGTATACTATCTATTGTGATACTTCAAGAGTAGGCCTTGGTTGTGTTTTAATGCAAAGAAATAAAGTAGTAGCTTATAGCTCATGTCAACTAAAGACACATGAACAGAATTACCCTATTCATGACTTAGAACTTGCCGCTATTGTATTTGCATTAAAAATATGGAGACATTATTTATATGGAGAAAGATTTGATGTATTCTCTGATCATAAAAACTTTTGATACTTGTTCACTCAGAAAGAATTAAATCTAAGATAAATTAGATAGATGGAGTTCTTGTAGGATTATAATTTTACCCTACATTACCATCCTGAGAAAGCTAATGTTGTGGCAGATGCATTAAGTAGGAAGTCTCCAGGCATGTTGGCTGGTTTATTTTGTCATGAGTGGAAGATCTGTAAATAGTTTGAAGAATTTGATTTAAGAATTAGTAAGGCCAAAGACCAATCTTACTTATTTAATTTAGTAGTCCAACCTACTATTATTCAAAAGGTGATTGAAACTCAACAAAATGATCCTGAAGCGCAAACAATACATGTTAGGTTGGAAAAGGGTGAGACAATTGATGGATGGTCAATTGGTTTGTCTTGAGGTTTGAGATTTATAAATAGACTTTTTGTGCAGTGATGGAATCACTTAAAAATGATATTCTAAGTGCGGTTCATAAATCTAAATTTATTATTTATCATGGGAGTACAAAAATGTACTAGATATTACGTAAGTAGTTTTGGTGGAAAGGAATGAAGAAGAATTTGACGAATTTGTAACTAAATGTTTGGTATGTCAATAAGTTAAAGCAAAGCATCAAAAGCTAGCAGGATTACATCAACCTCTCCCAATATCATAATAGAAATGGGAGCACGTAACTATAGATTTTGTAAGGGGGCTTCCCAAAACCCGAAAGGGTATGATGGTATATGGGTAATTGCATATAGATAAACAAAATTTGCTCACTTCTTACTTGTTAAGAATACAGATTCTCTTGATGCTATGAGTAAATTATACATTCAGGAGATTGTTAGATTGTATGGAGTACCTCTGTTTATTATTTCTGACAGGGACCCGTGATTTACATCTGGATTCTAAAAAAGTTTACAGAAGGCTATAGATACCAAGTTAAATTTTAGTACAGCCTATCATTTACAAACAGATGGACAATCTGAATGGGTTATACAGATAATGGAAGACATGCTCAGATCTTATGTTTTGGATTTTCAGGGCTCATGGATTGAACATTTGCCTTGGGTGAAATTCGCTTACAATAATAGTTATCAATTTAGTATTGAAATGGCACTATTTAAAATTTTGTATGGGAGACTTTGTAGATCACATATATATTGGGTAGAAGTTGGTAAAGTTTCATTAATTGATCTTGAGTTGGTAAAGGAGACTACTGAAAAAGTAAAATTAATCAGGCAACGACTTTTTACAATTCAAAGTCACCAAAAGAGTTATGTGGACCACAGAAAGAGACCATTAAAGTTTAAGGTGGGGAATCATGTGTTCTTGAAGATTAAGTCTTGACTAAGTATTACCAGATTTAGAAATGATGAAAAATTAACTCCAAGATTCATTAGCCCTTTTGAAATATTGGAGCGAGTTGGTGAAGTGACTTATAAATTAGCACTGCCACCCCAATTATCGAATGTTCATATTGTCTTCCATGTTTTTATGGTTAAAAAGTACCAACCAGATCATTCTCATGTTTTAGACTGGAAGAAATTTACCTTGATTGAAGACGTTTCCTATGAAGAAAGTCCGATTCAAATTATTAATCAAAAAGAACAAGTACTCCGTAGAAAAATTCTTCCGCTAGTAAAAGTTTTGTGGCAACATCATGGAAAAGAAAAAGCCACTTGGGAGCTTGAGTCTGAGCTATCAAGAAATTATCATCATTTATTCCCAAACTGAAGGTATACTTATTTAAATTTCGAGGACGAAATTTTTTTAACGGAGGAATAATTGTAATGCTTAAACCATTAAAAACAATTGGGCCCAAAATTCTTTTAAAAAAAAGCTTGGCTCATATGATTTAATATATATTTATGTGGATAAGTATGAAATTGGATTAAATTTTGTGAGAAACTTTTGTAAGTTACAAGAAAAGAAGAAAAAGAAAAGAAAAATAAGGAGAGAAAGAGAGAGAAAAGAAAGATAAGAAGAAGAAAAGAGGAAAAAGAAGAAGAAGAAGAAGAAAAAGAAGAATAAGGAGAAGAATAAGAAATTGAAGGTAAGATTTTTCTTTATTCTTTATTTTAAAAAGAAAATAGTTTATTTTAGTATAGAAATTGTTGAAAATTGAAGAAAATAAATAAATTTTTGTTTTAATAGCTTAATAGTTAAAATTATTACTATATTAAGTTATTAGACTCCAGATCCATAAATTTTGGATCAAATTTGATAAATTGATTGGAAAGTTTCTAGAAAATTGTTGAAAAATTAGATGAAAAACAGTAAAATTTGATTAAGGGTGAAAATACAATAATTGCAGAAATTTTATTCAATTTTGTAAATTAAAAATTTTATATGTAAATAGTTAAAAATTTTAGGATCAAAATAAAAATTCGTATAATTTTAGGGTTATATGATAATTTTTAATAATTTTAGACGTTAAGTATAAATATTTTTAGAACATTTTTATAGTTATTTATATTTTAAAGGGTTCATTTATAATAATACATATTATAAGGATATTTTTATAATTTATAAGTATTAATATTTTTTATTCTAAAAATTTAAAATTCTAGAATTTTTAAACCAAATCATAGTTGATTTTAAGTTAAGAATTTATTTCTATTTTATTGTAAGCAGCATAAAGTATTAGTTTATTTTAATAATTATATACTAATCTTAAAAATAATATCAGGTAATGATCAGGAAGAGAGAGATTGGAGGAGTTAAAATTTTAATTACTGGCGTCTTTTGATTTAAGTAAGTATTTCACATATAATTGAGTATTTTTATATTTTGAAAAACTGAAAATAGAATTTATATTAAAATTTTATGAAAAATTATATTTTAATAATATAATTATTGTTCTGTCCTATTTTGTATAAATTCTTCAAGAATTTAAAAATATTATTATTATTAAACTATATTTTTTATGTTTAAAAAGCTGTAAAATGATATAAAATAAGTTGTTTTGTTATTACTGTGTGTAATTGGATTGTAAAATAGCGTATGGCCTTTGTTTAGTACCGGTGACTATGGACCTGATTTCAATTCCACGGTGAAAATCCGTAAACTTGAAATTATGGGCGGCGGTCTCTGGGTATAGAGCCCTAAAGTACGTAGGCTACACATATCTTGGACGGCAGTTCTTAAAAATAATGCTCTAAAATTATGTATTATACATAATGATAGTTAATTTGAATTATTGTCGTATTATCATTATTTATGATTATTTCTGTTTAATTATATTATTTATAACATGTTTAATTGGAAGCATGATTATTATTAAATTATTTAAAAAAAACTCAAATTGTATGTGAATATCTACGAAATATAAGCTTATACCCTACTTTTCAAGTTCCATTGGAACAGCAAAAAATAGGTGAACCTGAAAGAACCTTACTCTTTTACTATATAAACTTTGGAAGACTGGTTTATTGTATATATTGTGTTTGTTAAAACAATAAAAAGATTGTTTATATTTTATTAAATAAATACATTAAATTTTGATGTGATGTATTGTGTTATAGCAGTAGTTTAAAAAATTATGAAAAATATTATGAGTGTTGTAAAATTTTTATATTTGCAGGTCCTTATAGATATTATCCATGTATAGTGGGACCTCTACTAAAATTTTTGTAATATTATAATAATCCTTTTAAACCCTAAATTAGGAACCTTAGTTAGGGAGCGTGACAATTAGTACACACAATTGATATTTATATTTGAATATTGATAAAGTGTTGTTTTATTGTGTACATGTCCCTCTATGATACATATTAACAGAGATTTAAAACTCTCAAGGTTTTATAATACAACAAAAAATATGTGATTTTTGAATATAAATTAATCTATTTGTTTTTTGTTTTAGTTAAAGTGTGGATTACAAATTTGAAGTGATAAAACTAATGGAATTATGGACACACGGTAATGAATTTTGATTCTTGTTGACAATATTATAAGATAAACTGTTAAAAACTTTTAATTCTCATCCAAAATTTTTTAGAACGAATATATCAAATAAATAGTAAAGATGAAAAAATTACTAATTACATAAAACAAATATTTATATAAAAAACTCTTATATCGAAAAAAAGTTACAACCATTAAAAAAGATGAAATAAAAATTTATTATATAAAAATTAAATTATTACAACTATATTTTTAATAATTTTATTATAAAAAACTCTTATACTGAAAAAAAAAAAAAATCACAATCGTTAAAAACATCAAGAGAAAAATTTATTATACAAAAAATTAAATTGTTACAACTACACTCTCAATAATTTTGCTGCCTCAATAATTTCAACAGAATTTGTTTACTCTACATATTAGTAATTTATCTCAATAAACTTGAGTATTATCAATTTGTTTACTCCACTTATTTCACAGTAGCAATGGTATTCTTCTGTTGTTTTGTTTTCTTCAACTTGAAATATTAATCAAGATAATATCTCAAGTAAATACAATTTTTCTTGAACTGGTCACAAAAGGCCGTATACCTTCAGCCCAAGTAACCCTATGAAAACAGCTTTCTTGTCTTTAGGATCCAACTTAGAAATTCCCACATGATAATAAATAGTGAGACTAAAAACATGTAAAGTGTAGTAATCATTAACAGGTTTTCGATACCATACCTTTTATGGAGTTTTTCTTTCTATCGTTGTCGATTATAAATGATTAATTAGATAACGTATATAAGCCATTGCCTCGGCACAAAATTCTTTACCCAACTAACATTGAACAACATACACTTTAACATGCCTAATAATGTTCGATTCATTCATTTTACCAACCCATTCATTTTTGGTTTATTTCTAAGTATAACGTATTGTATAATACTATCATCTTAACACACTTTCAAAAAAGGATGATTGTGATACGCAACCATCTTTTTGTTTGATCTGAGTTGTTTGATCTTTTTGCTAATTTGTGCCTCAATTATCTTCTTTTTTTTTTTTTTTTTTGGTTTACTTAAAGCAAGATGAAGTACATCTCCTTAGTCTTCATAACATACACCCAAACTTGTTTCCAAAAGTCATCAACAACAATAATAAAATAGGGCATACCTCCCTTAAATGTTGACTCAGTACCACACACATTAGGGTAAGCATAATCCATAATATCTTTAGTATTATCAATTGTTGTGCCAAACTTCACTCTCTTTGCTTTTTCCATGATACAATGCTCACTCAAATCAAATTTGCAGGTCTTTGCACGTTTCAACCAGTCTTGTTTTACAAAACTTGGTAAGGCTTTTACACCGCATCTGTAATAACTAGATAATTTATGAATTTGTGTTCTCATTTGAAACTATAGGTTTTAGTCTAGTAACTATACTATGATTATAGTAGTATAAGTTATTATATTTTAATTATCATTAAGTTAAAAAATTTAAAATATTATAAAATTTAAACTTAAAGTTCTAAAATATAATTTTAATCCAAAACTTCAATTTTTGATATGCAATTTTTAAATCAAAATTTGGGGTTTTGAATTTAAAAATAATTTAACAAATAGAACATAAAGTTCTGAAAATAAATTATAAATCAAAATCTAAAATTTTATAAATAATTTTAAAGTCAAACTTGAAGTTCTAAATGTTAATTCTTAAATAGAACTTGAAATTTTAGGTTTACACATCATAACATAAACATTGAAGTTCTATGTATATGCTCCCACTATGCTTTCATAGTCTTTAGACGTTAAAAAAGTCTAATTAAATGACTACAAATAAACCATTGACTACTCGCTAAAATTATAGTAGACCAATTGATTCAAAAGATACTGTTCATAAGAAAAAAATTAAAAATATCATGATATTTTTGAAAATAATGCTTGATTAATAAATATATTAATATTTTTGAACCATTATCTCTAGAATAGGTAATAGTTCCTAAAGCAATATATGTCCTTGTAGTGATACAAGTCTCTAAAGCAACATAAGTTGTTGAAACAATATCAGTTCTTGAAGCGAAATTTTTTTCTAAAGAGATAATTGCTCATGTAAAAGCATAAGAATTCTAAAATGAAGAAAAATTTACAAATTATATACATATACATACGTATGTACGTACGTATATTCATATATATATATATATATATATAGGAGATATGAGATTGCAATAAAACAACCATCGACAATTAATTCTATTTATAATAGCTATTGAAATTATAAAAGATGATTAAGAATCTACAAACTGTAGATGAATGTAGATAGAGGTATAATTTGCCTTAATGAAAAGAAACAATTCAAGTATAATTTAATTCTTTTCCAAATGTGAAGTATTCAAACATGTAGTCTAGACACTAGAAGATATCAAACTCATTTGATACGCGTTCATATTTGTATGCAAACATAATGAAAAAAACAAGATAAGAATTGAAATCCTTTGTTTAGACCCTAACTACACCTAAAGGGAAGTGAAAGGTATAGGTCTAGAAAAAAGGTAAATCTAAACACACGAAGATATCAAACTCATTAAATACAATTTCATATTTGTATGCTATACCTAGATCTAACAATTTCAATAAATCTTGAGACGTTAATTAAGGCCTAGAGCAAACCAATCCAGCTTATGCAATCAAAAGCAATACAAGAATAAGGATATTGCAATATGGTATCAAAGGAAAATAGGATGAAAAATTCTTCATAAGATTAAAACCCTGCAAGCCTAAGAGCCATTTCAAAATTTCACTAGAAAAAGAAAGATTTATAATCAATGATTTCGATTAAAAGAACTCTTGAATTTATCCCAAACCACTCTAGCTCTTCCTATTGTTTAAAACTCTAAAATTTTCTCGTCTATAAAATTCTTGAACAACCCGTTCTATTAACTAAAATTCCATCCTTTAGCACTATTTAGAACTCTGAATGATTCGCATTTGAATTTGTAAAGAAAGAATGAATGAAAATTTTTCATAAAAAAATATTAAAGTAAATCTCATTCATAAAAATATAATTGTTGTTTTCTCTCAAAAAAAATGAAAGGTATAGTTCTTAAAAAAACTCCAAGGAAGTTTTCTCTGCTCAAAAAGTTCTAAAACTCAGAAAATTCAATGCACACAAATCCTAAAACATTAGACACGTTTAATGTTCTTGACGTGAGCTCAAGCACGAGTCAAGCGCACGAATGGTAAAGAATGCTGAAAGTCGTTGGCTTGAGTGCGACTAAGACAGGATGCTGGCGTAAAGCTTCTGGACTTTGTCCACCAGGGCGCAACTTGGGCACACGAATGGTGCCAAGCTTCTGGACAAGGTTGAACGATGCTGGCTCGAGCACAACTTGGACTTGATGTTGGTACACCTTCCAAAATCCTTCATTTTGGCTCAAGCGCAAAACAAGCCTAGGAATGACACTTTGTCTCTGTCTCACTATCTTTGCTTCATTAACTTAAGATTTCTTTTCGATTTTATGAATCCAGATAAAATCCTTTGTTTTGATCAAGGAATAAGCAACCAAACTATTTCCTACCTAAAGATATAAAATACACTCATTGTTCAAGGCTTCTCACAAAAATTTAAGACTTTAATGCAACATAATGTTTCAATTTTGAAATAAGTTTAGTGATCTTAAAAAAATTTGGTATGCATCTTATAGATATAGTAACAATTTATTTATATGAATCACTTGACACTCATAGCTATATATAAAAATTGTTGAAGGATTTAGAATACTTCAAGTATCTAAATCAAATGATTATAACTTGTTATCAATCAAATTATAATAATATTTGTATGAATTAAAACAATCAAAATTCATGTAATACACTCACTTGAGTTAATACTGGATAAAATGTAAATATATTAACAATCATATATGCTCGTGCATATTCATAAAGAAATTAGAATTTAGATTCACCAACTATAATAGTATATGTCAATGATATGAATACAATCAGAACTTTTGAAGAGGTTCAAAACTTATTAAATACTTAAAAAAAAGAAGTTGAATAAAGGATTTGAAAAAAAAATAATTATTAACTCAACTCGTGGATTAAATACAAATTTAATAAAATATTTATCCATCAATTTACTTATATTAAAAAGATTTTAAAATATTTTAATATAAAAAAAGTTCACATCAAGTATTTTTATAATTATTTTATTTCTTAATCTTAATGAAGATCCGTCTAACCTTAAAGAAAATAATAAAAAGATATTTAGTGCAAAATTATTATACCTCAATACAATTAGTATTTTATTATATTTAACATAATATTTAAGATCGAATTTAACTCTCTGTAAACTTATTAGTTAGGTTGAATTCTACACATATTCATCAACAATAAGGTGACACTAATATATTTTTCTTTACCTTCCTTAAATGATGGATCAATGCCAAATTCACCTCCCTTGATACATTTGGAAAGGCACATATTTTGCAACAATGAGGGATCCAACAATGGAGTGACACTAAATATATTTTGCAAAGGTAAAGACTGCAATAACAAGAAAAGCCCAATTTCTTCCATTTTCTTTCTTCTTTGTTTTCAAAGCTACACACTGTAAGAACAACAAAAATCCATTTTCTTTCTTTTCTTTTTTTTTTTTTTTTTGACAAAGCTAAACAAAAAACAATAATAAAAAAATGAAAAAAAAATCTTTTTTAACAAACCCTATTGATACTAGGAGTCCAATTGATACTAGGTTAGTGACTGAAACAAATTTATTCTTTGTTATTGTAAAGCATTATTATTATTATTATTACTTAAAAGTTTTACAAATAAAAACTAGACCGCTTCCCGTGCATTCTGGCAACGCCTAGGTATCGATCTGAGGTTCAGTCCTTCCCACCCATGAACTAAGAGCTGCTTGTTTTCCTTTCATATAACATGTTCATAACGTTAAACAGTAAACTTATTAACATTCATTATTAGTTGATAACGCGATATGGCATCACCAAAACCCGTTGTTTCAGTAACCGAAATTCTTGTCCCAATAACATAGTTCCCTGCATTTTACAAATAAACAGACTGCTATGCGTTGCAAAAACAAAGAGAACGCGGAATATCAGTCATACTTTCATCAGCGAAAATAAGAAAATAGATAGATTAAGAGGTGACAACAAACAGCAGATGAGTTAAAGCGAGTTTATATTGACCAATGCGACCATAAAATGCAGAAATTCCGGGTCTCAAGTTATTTACACAAAGAATTAAACCAGCAACAGATATGAAACCCAAGGTGGCAGAATGTTATAGACAATACAAGGAGAGAAAAGAATCAAATGGCAAAATCACTATTCCCCTTTCATCTTTTCAAACAATTCCAAACACACATCCCTACTGACTGCTTCCAAGATAAAACAGGAGGAGCTAGAATTCCCACAAAATGAAAAGCTAATACAAACTTTTCTGTCTAGCAGGGGAGTAAATTTGACTCCCCATGGATGGGGTAACCGTAAAATTTTCATCACTGGCAGCTTACTTAAGAAAACCAGGAAAACCAGCGAAAGAAATTGTGCACCATTAATGTAACGCCCACCTAAAGATCAAGTTGAACACCCCATCATTAACGCACTTCCTTTGGAGTGCTGTAGCCTCTGCTTTCAGTGACACCGGAGTTGGTAAGTACATCTGGAGAAATTTCCCAGCTCCCACTTCTCCTTCCCCAACTTGAGTGCCTAGTGTCTGATTGAATGGTTGGAGCTCGAATATCTGAAACCAAAACAGAGTCTACCTCCGCATTATTATGCGAAGGACCATTGCTCCCTCTGCTCCGAATGTCCTCATCAATTTCTTCAATGTTACGACGTTGGGAAATCTTCAATAGATCTTCACCAATCTCTAGATCATCTTCAACCTTTGAACGTGGATCTCCACTCAAATCTTCTGCTTCAGGAGTACAGGGTAAAGGCGGCCTTGGTGCCTCCTCTTGAACTAAAGCCCGGAAGTTGTTCCTTGAGGGTTTTACTTTCGTGCAAAATACTTCGAGAAAATTATTCACACAACCCCGGTTATAAACATTGACCCTGTTGTCAGCCCTGTAGCGGAAATTTTCATATGTAGTCTGCAAAACAAGGAGCAAATTAGTTCTGCAACACCAAGGAAGATACTGATAACATTAATCAATTACAATTTATAAATTATTCCAGGAAAAATAAGAATTATCATGCTTTGCACTACAAGGTGTTGAGAATATTTGCTAGCATACACCAAGTAAAATATTCTAACCATGACATACATAAAGCCAATATTTCAAATTTGGAGCACTTAGAAAGCATAGCAACCTAGACAATGTCTTCTTTTGCTTTCTCCCCACTAGTAAGACTAGTACCTGACCCCAACCTCTACTTGTATCAAAGTCATGACATTGATGATCTTCTCTATTAATTTATTTTTTCCACCTTTCAGTCACAGCTAACACATCATGTAATGTAAAGGGACAGTTTGCAATCAGAACTAGGTTTTTGAAATTGCTAGTTCAAGCTTCTATGGCATGATTGGTGATAAATAAAAACACACAAAATAAGGAAGAGATTACCATTCCCAGAATTAAAACTAGTTTTTAGGATTTTTTAGTAAACCATGCAGATTTTGGCTATTTTAGCAGAGCTTCCCCTGAATAGGGTCTTTTGCCTTTGTCCTCTTTCTTGTTTTATTGTTTTTGGGGGGGGGGGGCGCGAGAGGAGGGGGGTGCGGGGGTGGTTTGCAAACATTTGGGGGTGGATATCTGGCCCGCATCACCATTGTCTTTCATTATTTACACAAATTTCTTAGTTTTATTAAAAACAAAGAAAATTTCCCGCAATCCTAATTTTAATAACAAAGAATTATTTCTATATCTTAAATCAAACCAATCATAAGAATTCAGCAAAAATCAAACAGGCAAACCAATGAAGAGTAAGATTGTTTGTTAAAAAATAGCAATCAAGGCCATCTATTTTCGTAGCTGCAATGCATTTTGTACCATTTTAGTAGACCTGGAGCTGAATTTTGCTGCAGATCGGGGGTTAAAAAAGGTTCTTCATACTTGGCAACGACAGTAGCTAACTAGTTAATCTAAAATAATCTAATGTTATAGCCAAAAGAAAAGAAAACACGAGAAATCATCTGACCTGATTTGTGCCAATCAGATACAAATGGAAGCCACTTAGTCCACCAACAAACCATAGGGATATGAAACAATAGGCCATTAGTATGACAGATGCAGGAGACTCTTTCATTGCTTTCCAGACTGTGCCATGGTAATCATCCATTAGAATCTTGATGTATACAGCTGACATGGCAAACACGTACATGCAGAGAAGGGTTGACGAAGAAACAAACATGAAGAAGTAACGGTAGTTGCGCTGCAAATGGACAAAGCAATTAGATTCATGCCACCAACACTTCCTTAAGAGAAACAAACAAGTTACTAAGGAATTTAAAGACTGCTTTCTTTTTCATTCATCTGAATTGGGAAAGGTTTTTGGGTTAATTTTGTAAATATTGGGAATATTTCTCTTGTTTTGAGTTATCCAAGTCTTATAGATCCTATATTGTTGCTTTGGACAGCTGATTATTTTACTTGTATAGATTTTAACAATATTTAAAGGCTTTTCTTGGTGGACTTCTTGTTGACATCTTCATACATCTTTGTACATCTCTTATTTTAAAATAAGAGAATCAAACAAGTACCAGTATAATGTCTAGAAGAAAGTACAAGTTGTAAATTCAATCTTATTTGCTTGAATAAAAGCATACCAGTCCAATGCATTGGCCCACCCAAGGGCAATGGTGATCAAAGCGCTCCACACAATTGTTGCAAATGGAGCAATGTGAGCAGCGTGGAGGACGATAAAGCATGCAAGTGTCACAGTACTTCACCCGTACAGGAATGCCATTGACCATAACTTCTTTCGTCCGAGGGAACTGGAGGCTGGGTGTTTGTCTTCCCCCAACATCAAGTGACACAGAAGAATCATATCGAAATTCCTCTTCTGGTGGATGTAAATTACGTGGAATGATACCAGGATCTCGTGCTGATGTGAGAAAAAGAAGGCCCAATACCTATCGAAATCAACAAGGGACTTAAAACAGATAACAATAAAGGTCAAAAAAATGAAAATTAGAAAATATTTTTAAAAAAATAAATAAATAAATAAAAAGTTGTTAGTAATAGACTAACGAATAACAAGGAATTGGGGCATCTTGATCTAAAAAATAAGATATAGGCACCTAATTTAAGCAAGTTTCAATTGTTAGTAACAGACAGAAGTCCAGCTCAATGTATCCTACCCTATACTCCAACTAGAAGTACAAACAATCCCCAAGTGGTAGGATTATCATATGACTTTGGACCATTAAAATGCACCACTTTATTTTAAGCACAGAATATTAAAATGCAGAAATGTCTACAACAACCAACAAAATACGATTGACATGCCAACTCTGCCACTAGATCAAAGTGAAAGCCTTAAAATTATCAAACACTAGTCAACAACAGTGGATGAACATAGTCATCTATCCACAGGAAAACATACTTAACCACAGAAAGTATGTGACAGAATATTAAAACAGTAAAATGAAGCACAAGGACCCAGGGATAAAGTGGACTAACATAGATAGTAAAAACAATGGCTACCACCATAATTGTGTATCCTGCATTATGTGGTGAAAACTCATGTCGAAGGTGTCTTGCAACAAATACACAAAAGACAACAATTGGAACGATGATCAGCAACAATGTGACAAGCAATGACTGAGCATCTGGGCCAAATATCAACCTCCCACCAAGGATAAATTTCTGCAACAGTGGACAAAAATAAAATTAAGGACAGAAGAAAAAAATACTTGTTATATAAGTCATTACAAATGAAAAGATGCAGCAAGAAATTCAGACAGAAAATGAAAGCTGAAAGGAGAATAGATCTGCCATCTTGCTCCTTCTATAAGAAAGTTATCTTTTAACTGCCATTCACCATATAATGCAGTTAACAAACATAAAGCCCTTACAGTGATTGACATAGAGCATCCTGAGAGATGTAATGTGCTATTCATTAGTCTTCATGAACTAATAAGCATCTCCAAATATAAACTATGAGATCACATATTATCTATTAACTTTTGGCATCTATAACCAACGACAAAATATGCATGTTACATACATGATTTTCACAGAATTTTCTGGATCAATGCAGTGCTTGTTACACCAATAGTAAGTCAACCAAGATCCTGCTGACGTAATTGTAGAAAACACAAGAACATTCAAAAATGGAGCAGGGCACCTCCACAAGTGCTTGAAGGATGTAAAAGTATGATGCAGAATGCAGAAAGATTTTGTGTAATGGGCCATCACTTTGGAAAACTGTACACAAGAAAACATAATGCCAACCCATATTTCTGAAAACATATCCCTTCTGTTAATGACAGTCAGCCATTGTGAAAACATGCCATTGAGGCTGCCACCAGTCAGACAATGCTATCTTTCTATTCCCATCAGAGATTCAAGTTACAAGTCATTCAACAATGCAATGCATGATTTTCATATTGGTCTACTCACAGCATCAGGAAGCCTGTATAAAAGTTTAAAAAGGCTCATTACAGCATCAGAAAGTTTTCTACACATGATTTTTCATAGATGACGGTTATCTAAAGAAACATTCAATCTATTCTTCTGGCCGTGGAATTCCTTGAAGATTAATTAACTTTAATTGGAAAAAAGATGTCAAAATAGTTTTGCACACTTATGAAAGTTGATGAAAGAAGCCTAAATTGTGGTTTACAAGGCAGCATGTTCTGTTGCAAAACAAAGGTTCTAGCACTCATAGAATAAGAGAAGCAAGCATCTAACGTTGAGGGACCACATCAAAGATTATACAGAGGCAACATTAAGTTGAAAATTGGGAAGGCAACAGTAAGCGTCTCATTAGAGTGTTAAACCATGTTCATGCGCAAATCAGATTCACATGCCCTCACACAGCTATAAGTTGGGGTGTCAACTGCATGTCTAATGACAATAGAACAATATACCCACCACTTCTTTTCTTTCTTCATTAGTCCTATGGAATCCATTACACCATTATAAAATTAAAACTTTGCTCGCCCCTCCGTTTCAAAAATATCTTTTAAAAAAAAATGATAATCAAAATCTATAAAAGTTTCAAAAACTAGGTGGGTAGGAATTACCCCAGAGAATATGATATCATTTCTCATGTTTAAGCCCACCAACTCAGAAGGATGCTAAAAGAAACTATTTGCTAACATTATCCTGGAAACTCAATTATAAAACCTTATTCAACTATATCAGCCTTCAGTTGATCCCACATTAAATTGTTTATTTGGTGAAGGCTACTTAGATATCTAAGGTTGTATGATATGAATTAAGGTTTAGAATACTGTGACATTATACGTGCCCAACATCACAGAAGTCATTGTATGACCAATAAGCTACAACAAACAATCAAATCTCTAAAGATCACTAACAAGTAGCTAGAGATGATCTGTCCACCCAACATGCAGTGTAATATAAAATATTTGCCCCTTGTAGCAAATTTCATAAAATTCATAGCATTAAAAAGAATATCTGCTTATGTCAAGTAAAACAAAAGAGAAGAACCTCCAGATACCATCTTTATTAATACTAGAATTCACTGAATTAGTTATAATTATACCAGTAGGACTTCTAAGACACTAATTTTCAAATTATATACAGACTTTCATTATAGCAGCTCCATGACAACAATTTAGGGATCTCAAACGTTAACAACTTGCTAAGACTATGTCATTAACCATGTGAAAATTATTCTCCTTCAAATACTTCTACTTCATATTCACAAGTCCTCAAAAGTTGTCATACCAACATTTTGAAATCTAATTGCCCCAAAAATAAATTCTATTCACACCCCAAAAAGACTTCATTTAGAACTTTTGAGTGACACTTTTCTCATTAAGGACTGTTTCTTAAGAATCAAGTCTTCATGCCAGACAAGGAAAAGACACCAAATTGAGGCAAATGATATATTCTCTAACTGTTATTCATACCCAAACAGAGATTCCTATTACCGTAAATCAAGCTCAATAGAAACTAAGATTCCATGCCTTGAGAAGTAGAAATAAGAATGGTTTACAGTACTAGAACTGACAATGGTAAACATACATCCCCATCATTTCTTATCCTCTCCTTGATTTTCTTTCACGAGGACCAAGCTGATCTCCGAATAATTAGAATCAACACAGAGTAATCACATCATGTCCTTTACAATCAAAACAAACCAAAAATGCCAAAGCAAACATATCAAAACAGCCTTATTAACTGTTTCTTTTATAATATTTGCATCTATGACCAAAGTTCATTCTTATTGTTTATTGTAAAGAACATTATTTTTGTCTGATGCAATAGGGCATGAACCTCAAGAAGGAAGTATGTCAATCATATGGAATAATCACAATATATCATAAGAAAATTTGTAAAATATGAAGTTTAAAGCAGTTACTTGAAATTAAAGTTTGATTCACACATCATGTACCGTGATTTTTTGAAATTTTAAAGTTCAAAAAGAAAAGTCTAAGGTTGAGTTTAGTGTCTGAGAAAAAATGAATCAAAAATTATTCATTATGATGAGAAATTGACTTTGAAACGGCCCAAATATCGCAATCATTTCTTGAAACCATAGAAAGAAAAGAAAAAAAAATTGTAACTGATATGGTGGGAGCATCATACCAACATCAAGCTTCAAAGCTATCCCACTTCCCCTACTCATAACAACCATGCATTCATCAGTATCACTACCTCATCACAACACCTCCATGAAAATCCTTACAGCACTACATCTAGAAACTTTGAGTTCAACAAAATAAAATCAGCACACAACCCTATATACAACTGCCATTCATTTTCACGCCAAAATTTGAATTCCACCCACATCCTCAATAACTTCATCCTATTTTCATTTTCTTGGAAAAATATTAACATTATCCTCTTCTAAATTTTTGCATTCAAATTTTAAAAGACAACGTTTTTGGCAAATTTACGATGCTCGCAACACAAGCATTTTTAAGCACCACACAATTGAACCAACAAGACCACATGCATCCAAAATCCTCACTGCACTACAACTGAGATTCAGCCTTTGATACTATCATACTAGTGCCATGCCGCCGCCAAGAACAACACCCCGCCAAATTCCTCACCCCATTACAACTGAGTTTCAATTCTGAGCTCAACATAACTAATCCACAACCACGGTCATTCATTTGCCATTGAGAAGTTTATATTCTATCCCTATCCTCAACTTTTTATCCTATTCATTCATTTTACCACTTAAAAATAATAAAATAAATAACCTTTCTGTTTAATGACCGATGATTGCATCAGTAACATTATTAACAAACACCACAAGATTGACCCTGCAAACCTCATGATATTCGAGATTTCAAAAAAAAATTTAAGGAAGATACTTGCACTGTAGCTCTCAAAATTATCCATTTAAACTAATTTCCTAGTTATCATAGTAATATTACTGACCTTAAATCAGACAACGCACTAAATCATCAATAATCTTTGCTTCTTGATACTAAAGCAGAAATCAAGAAGTAACTTTTCTTTCGGTAATTAGTTGTTGATGTGAAACTAAAAAAATTTTTAAGAAAAAAAAAAGAACTAATTCTTAAATGTTTCACCACCATTTCTTGAAATACAAAACAACCAACCAGTGAAAGCAATCAAGAACCTTCAAAATTCCCATTCCTGTTCCTCCATTTTCTCAGTAGCCAAACAGAAACTTAAACTGACACAGGTATTCGCTCATAAACTTACCTTCAATGAGAAAACCTAATTTGAATCCAATTCAAACTACACACTGAGCAACACAGTAAACCAACCAAAACACACTAATTTCATCAAAAAAGCAGACAAATCTAGACCATACCTAGACGAAAAAAACCATTACATTGAAAGTTAAAACCAAATAAAGCTCAAAAAAAAAAAAAAAACAAAAGTAGTATAGCCCTCTTACATTACGGCCTTGCCAAACTTCGTACACGCGCTTTGCCATGAACGACGATTTCACGCTCCTCTATGCTTGTTTAACTTCTACGCAGGAACTGAGTGGAAGATTTTGAACTTCTCAGTGTTGCTTCTGTTCATGACATTTATAAATGAAACTAAAAGTCTAACCCCTCAAAATACATGAAATTTAAACTCAGTTTCTCGGTAATTGAACGATAAATTCCGGGGTCAGAGCCTGGTTTTTTTGGGGGGATTTATGAATAAAATTAACGAAACAGAGAGAGATCTTGGCGATGGCGGTTCTCTGCGAAGTGATATGTAAAATGTTCATGCGAAGAGCGCAACGGGGAATTTTTTTTTTTTTTTAATTTTCAATTTATTTATCTGTTTTTAGGAGAAAATTTATTTTACAAATGTACAGAAGAATTAATTAATTAATTAATTAATTTTAAAAAGTGAATATGAATAATATATATGAATGTGGTTTTCAAATCAAATGTCACAATTAATTTTTTAAAAATATTTGAATTCCTCTTCTTCCATGTCAGCATGATTGCCATGTCATATGAGGTGGCAAGATAATAGTAAGATTTTATTTTATTTTATGATAAAATAGATAAATTATGAATACGCCGTATGGACAAGACAATTGAGCATGTGAAAAGGAGGTCAGTTTAAATAAATAAAACAGCCTAGCTACCTAGCTAGCTTTTACTGTTATATTATTTGG
>CP135549.1:5054785-5069064 GCA_032402905.1 Khaya senegalensis | reverse complement strand
AAAAAAATTGAAAAAATTAAGAGATGTATTGTACAACCACATACACAATAACATGACTCAATAGAATTGAAGTGGTAATTATTCATTTATTTTGGATTAATAATTGAAGAGAATAATTAATTTTTTTTACAATTGGGACATTGTCCTGCATCTATGTCCATAACATACATACATACATACATATTTATTTAATTTTTCACGGATGGTTCTTATAATATGGTCAAGATTCAGCTTAAGCGTAATTATGTTTGTTGGCAGTCTTAACAGAGAACCAAGCACTGAGATATCTATAATTCCCCATTCCATTCATTCTATACCGAGAACACGAGGATTAATTATTCCAAAATATTAATGTCAAGCGCAGAGCACCAAGAATAGTTGTTCGAGAATCATAAGTGCCACCCACATGTACTAAATAGTCACTATCCATTTGTTAGAACTCAGTAACCGTCTTATCCATTAAATAAGTGATAACCATTCAGATAATTGTCTATTAATTAACGTATTCAACTATTAACTAAAGTAATCATATAGAACTAAGGTATCCACCTATTGAAGTTTGTAAAAAGGCTGGTTTTTTCCCAGAGCATAAGGGTAGCCAAATTGGTAATACACACACATACTCTTATCTTTTTTTATAATTTTTTTTTTTCCATATAAACACAAATTCATTTCTAATTTAAGTATTAGAGAGTTATAATACACCGACACATTTAATTGCAGTAATTTTGTAAGAGAGGCTAAGAAGATAGACCACTGAGAAGGGAAGGTGATACTTTTCTAGGACCAACAGTAGAAGATCAAGAAGTATAAATCTATTTAATAGCTATCACCTAAAACTTCAACAGCAACAATGGTCATGTCAGTAGGATTCAGCACCGATGGCAACGAGTAAGGGATGGGCCAAGGATTGTCATTCCCGTCCCCATTTTAGGAGTAGTATTCTCGTTGTCGGCCCATTTCTATTTTTAAAAAAAATTTCTCCATCCTCGTCCCATTCCTGTTTTAAAGAAAAGACCTTTGTTCATGGTCGATCCTCGTTTATTATTATTAATTAATAAAAAAAATTATATAAAATATTATTTAAATTAAATAAAAATAATAAATTAAGATGTACAAGTAAATAATAATCTATATATAAACAATACAAATTAACATATTGATAAATTATAATTGTAATTCTTAACAATAATGAAAAAAATGTAAGAATTCATAAATTTTAAATATTATGTTAAACAATTATGCATAAATAATACAATAAATTTAAATTTTAAATTTTTCACACATCTTAATATTCATAAAAGTAATTTAAAGCACAGATCTTATGTCATAGATTTTCCTTTATAAATCAAACTCTTTACTTTTGAATAATAGAACAATGAAAATAAATTTCTCTCTTTTAACCTTTTTCTTTAATATAGCAATATTAATTCATATTTAATAAAATTCTATTATTGTTAATGTTTCTTTTATAGGTAGAGAAATGATTGCTTTCTTTTTTTGCTTTTTTTTTTTTAATTTTGAAAAGACACATTCCATAAATCATTTCGAATTTTTTTTTAATTTTGACCAATAAAAAATTAACTATGATCTATCTAACAAAACCAATATTCATGAAAAATAAAAAATAATTAATTATATTTTATTGTATTTGGACTAAATTCTTACATTAATTATCTTGTATGCATTTAAGCCAAATAATTATCTTACATTCTCCTGTTTGGCTCAAGTGTTAGAATTAATTTTCATGGTTTAATAGATAAAACATAATGCACAACTTTAAACTAAAATTTCTCATAAATTAGTTATACTATAATATCATAATTAAATATAGACTAATATGAATCATAGTAATTCTAAGCCATTATATCAACCAAATTCCTTCCATGTACTACCATATGAGCTTTCTACTTAACATGATCTATAAATGAAAAGATTAATAATAGTCTATTGTAATGTCTCAATAACATATCTATATTTTGATCATTTTCATAAAATATTAAAATTTTTTAATAATGCCCATCCTTTCAACATGTCCAATAAATATATTAGGAGGAGATTCATAATTATAAAATTAATGCTAATATATTCAACTGATATTTTATGTTTCTAAACTTCTATTTTAATGGTAAAATGTTTCAATTTCATATGTTTAGTACTCTTGAAATACTTATTGTTCCTAGAGAAGAATACTACTGCAGAATTATTACAAAAATTTTTCAGCAACTTGTCAATACTATCAACAATTTTAAGTCTTGAAACAAAGTCCTGCAACTAATTTCCATGAATTGTGACCTCAAAACATGTGACAAATTCTACTTTTCAGGGTGGATGTAATAATTATAGATTATTTCACGCTCTTCCATGAGACTGTTTCTTCAACCGAAAGAAACAAATAATTAAAAGTTGACTTTTTAGTATCAATATACTTAATATAGTTTGAATTTCAATATTCAATGACCTCTAAATTATCAAACTTTCTATAAGTGAATATGTAATCTTTTGTTTCTTGCAGGTATCTCAAATTTTTTTTTACAGTCTTTTAGTAATTTAGCCCTAAATTACTTTGATGCATTCCCAATATTCTAATAGCAAAGTTGATAATGGTCTGGTACAAGTATGAAGGTGTATCAAACTCCTAAGAAAAGACACATAAGGAATTCTATTAATTTGTATATGTTTTAATTCATTGTTTGGGTATTGCATAAGACTGAATTTATTATATTTTTGGATTGGTTATATTCATTGAAAAAAGTTTTAGAAAACATTAAACACCATTGATTTAATTTATTGAGTTAAAGAAAAAAGATATTGAACTAACTTAATGAATGTTGTAGAAATGTTACAATATTATTAAAATTGTCTCAATGAATCATTGTGTAAATGCAATCTAGTTTCATGTTAAAAAATTCAAAAATCATTCATCTTCTTCTATAATTAATCCAAATGTTTCAATTTGCATCAAATATTATAATCGAAATTTTGTACACGTTTTTTAACTCACAAAATGTACACAAACCAATGTTTGATGTAAAATAAAACTTGTGAACTTTTAAACACAATCATAATGTTGTATGAGATTTTAAGTGGTTTTTTTTTATACCCAATTTTCGAACTTATTTATGATTATAATTTGAATTCTACATTTTTTATATTTAAAATCAAAAGAATAATATAAAAATAAATTTTTTTAATGAAATCTGTCTTTTTCTCAATAAATAATTCATCAGAGGAGACTATTATTACAACAATCTTTAGTTGAAGGAGATTATTCATCAACTCATTTGTAAGAGCAATTTTGTTCAGATATTAAATTTTTGACTTCAAATTTAAAAAGATTTTAAGTCAAGCTAAATTAGTTAATGGGCCTAACTATTGACCTACTTTCGTTCCATACCCTTTTTAGCTGGGAGGTAAAATAACAAAAGAAAAAGATAGGGGCGTTATCGTCCATAAGTCTATATTTTGGCCAAAAATAAAATGTATTTTTGGAATGTCTAAAATTATAAATGAGCCAAAAAAAAATTTGGGCCATATAGAAAAACAACCACGTAATATGTATTTTATGTTTCTTCTTTCAAAGCTTGCACGGTGGAGAACGATTTCATGCCAACTTACGAGAAATTATGTATTCCAATCAGTAATTAATGCAATCATTTCCTTCGGAAAATCTACAGAGCGAAGACCTTCCATCATAAAAACTTATTTATCTAAACGAGCTCGTAAATCGGACGTAAGTTGTTCGATACTTCTTTCTATCCGTTGTATGATCGACCTTTTTTTTTTCTCTCAGTAAATTTCAAATTTATCAAAATTACTAAAAAAAATGGGTCAAAATTAATGATTTTTTATTTTCCTATTTTGATTTTGTCATTTATAGGCCCAAAAAGCAGCAGGAAGAGGACATTGCTATCTTTGTTTGCAAATTCGATCCGAATAATCCTGAAAGTGCTTGTGGAGAGCAGTGTTTGAATGTGTTAACCAGCACTGAATGTACGCCTGGTTGTTGTCCTTGTGGGTTTTTTTTTTTTTGGCAGGAATCAGGTTTGTGTATGGCGCAATTTATTATAGAAATTTTTAATCACATATTATTAGTTAATTTGTTGTTCCCAATTTTTTTTAAGTGATGTCTCTCTAGTTTGTTTCGTTTAATTGATAAATGCCATATTACTTAGGATGATGGTTTGGCTTTGCTTAAGTTCCTTTTGGATTCTCAAGAACTGATACTCTCTCATAAATTCATGCATGTAACCTTTTTCTTCCCTGTTTGTTTGGAATTTTATTACTTCATTTACTTGCATAATATGGGACTGGGGTGTACCTACTCGGGAATATGTCTAAGTGACGAGCTTTTAAGTTTCTGTCTCTCCCCGTCTAATTTTATCTTCTTTTTTATGTTGGTTTGCTTGTTCACTTTGTTAACTGCTTCACGGAGATTTCAGAAGTGTGAATATGCTCAAACGAAGTTGTTTAAAACTGAAGGCTGTGGGTGGGGTCTTTTGGCTAATGACATAAAGGTACCACTTACCAGAGTAGCATGTATTCTCACTGTCATACAGAATTTTTGTTAGTTTTTTTTGGATTCTTTGCTTTTGATAAGATCATTTTACCATGCTGAATGACAATGCCAGATATTTTCTTTACTTATTGTATCTTTATAGATGTAGTAGCATTTTCTGGTTTATTATTTGTTTTTGTTTAAAGTTGTAGGATGTTGGAATCTTTTTGTTTATCACTATTTCGTTAACTTTTGTTTCTGGTTGGGGGGCAGTGGGTGCAGTTGGGTCAGTTGGTTTTTCCTATGCTGCAGGCAGGACAATTTATTATTGAATACTGTGGTGAAGTGATATCTTGGGGAGAAGAAAGGCGAAGGTCACAACTCTATGAAATTCAAGGCAGATAACCAATTCATCAGATGCAAGCTTATAGCGATCTTTTAACATTTTTCTTTTTCTAGAAATCCCAGTTCCATCTTTTTATTGGCTTGATGCAGGTCTCATGGTTGCATATATCATTTGTCTCAATGCCACTAAATCCATTGATGCCACTATCAAGGGAAGCCATGGTCGATTTATAAATCATTCATGGTGAGCCACTTAAGCGAGAGCACAAGTAGGGGAAAACAATCAATATTTTTATGTGAGTCATTCATAGGCACCTTATTTATATCAGTTGGTCAAAGTTAACATTGACTGATTTTTCTTTTAGTTTGCAGCTGACCAAACTGTGAGACCAGACAGTGGAATGTCATGGGGGAAATAAGGGTTGGAATATTTGCAAAGCAAGACATTCCTGTTGGAACTGAACTGGGATATGACTATAATTTTGAATGGTATGGAGGTGCCAAAGTTCGATGCCTCTGTGGTGCAGCCACCTGTTCTGGATTTCTTGGAGCAAATTCTCGTGGTTTCCAGGTAAATCCTGAAAGATAGATCAGTAGTGAATTTGAATTTTGAAGAAAGATGCAATATTATGTGTGACATGCTTCCTGCTTAAACAACTGAGGTCATGGCCAAAAAAAATTGATTGGCATCAATAATTTTACAGTAAGAATGGATGTGGAAATGTTTTTCAGAATCCATAGAATATGAGGTTTCGACTACCACAATAACTAAAATGTGATACTGCAATGGAAATATTGCATAGCAATTATCTGACAAGGATACAAAATGCTGAGAACTGGAAAAGGCATGCCTTTATGGGAGATAATTGCTGATCAGCTCATTAGACCGTATAAGTAGTTAGTTGTTTAGACCATTAATACAACAAAAGTTATGCATCTCAAAAACCATATCTTTGTATCTAATTACCAATTTCATAATTTAGCTTGCATTAGCTTTTCTAACTGTTTCAGCTCTAGCATATGCATTATCGTTAGTGATTCCATTTACGGCTTTCTCATTGTGTGTTTTTCTTCTTCTGTTATATTTTGTCTTTCATAGGTGAAATTGTTACTTCTTTTATTGATCTTATTGTGATAATTTATATTCTTGTCCATTTTGTGTGAAAATCTAACAGGGGGACACTTATCTCCGGGAAGATGATGATGAAAGGTAATTTTCTTTTTATGAGACATTTACATGCAACTTGAAGTTTCCAACATTCCAAGCTAGTGGTATTATCCTATTCCTACTCAGAATATTCTTAGTGATTCATTCATAAGTTTTTTTTAAATTTTTTTCCCTCATCCATTTTCAAGTCAGATATAAAGTCGGTTTTATACTTGAGGTCACTCATATTGTCTGAAATATGATGTAAAATTTGGTTTACAGAACCAAGTCTCTTCCTGTGATATTTTAGTTGCTTCATTTAGTCACATCTAGAGAATTTGATGAATGGTGATATTTACACCTAGTTTGAATAGAGGATGAGTGATTCTTATCTTCAAATGGATATTCATTCTAGCCTTAATGTGGGAACTTTGTGAAGAAAATAGTTGACAAAGGTGAAGTTTGCTTGATATAATTATAAATATACAGTATATCTCCAAGTCAATGTTATACTTGGTTTGTGTATCTGTTCTGGAATATGAAATTGATTTACCTGGTACAAGATTGCTTATTTGGTTTACTGGAAACAGAAAACATAATGAGATTAGGTAACAACCAC
This sequence comes from Khaya senegalensis, assembly GCA_032402905.1. Classification (NCBI taxonomy): domain Eukaryota; kingdom Viridiplantae; phylum Streptophyta; class Magnoliopsida; order Sapindales; family Meliaceae; genus Khaya; species Khaya senegalensis. The sequence continues at coordinate 5,062,455 of CP135549.1, read as the reverse complement.
TTGCTCTTAGATGTTTGTTAAGTTTTTATTTATGCAATAGGTCTTTTTTCATACTCAGCAGAATAGAGGCTTGATTTATGCTTTGTCCTGATTTCTTTAAGTGACTGGCTTCATATTTCTATATTAATCACTTGATTGTCTTTATCTGGGGTAAACACTGCCTTTCGTCCTATCTTTTCATCTCTTACTGTAACTACAACTAAACTTGGCAGAAGGTTTTGGTTTCTGGATACCTTAAATATTTCCAGATTGATTGAGGTTGAGATCATAAAATTACACGATCTTTGCATTCTCATTCTAAATTCACATGCCAATTATAAAAGTGCTTAGTATGGCAGATAAACTCCTTACTGTTTTAGATGCCACTACTGCTGTCAGATGTTCTTCAACTGCTTATTTGCTTGATGAAATTTTAGACAATGTCATCTTGAGAACAACTCTAATTAGTGCTTTCAGTGTTCACCATGTGCAGCAAAATCTTCATAAGTTATTCACTGATTCTGATCTCATGTTGTCCGTAAAAAGGTGTCATCTGATTTTAGGTTAAACAGTGGGAAGTGCTGGGTTTATTAATCCAATCAAATTGCTGGACATGTGGACCCCTTTCTTCTTTTTTTTTTTTTTTTCTTTTGTTCTTGTTATTTCCTGAGAAGACCACTGGGAAACAGGAACTATGTCATGGCTAGGATATGGATGTGCATCTAGAGAATTTTCTTCAAAGTTAACCTTTTAGTTTGTGGTATTGAAAACCCTACACTGAGTTTTAAGATTCTTTTTGAGCATTGTTTTCCCTGACCATATGATTCCTTGTTTTTACATTTATCTCAACCTTCCTTTCCGGTACAGGGATTCAGTTGAAAAGATTCGGCTCAATGATTCTGCTGAAGATGAGCCTTCCTCAAAGCTTCTCAAAACTATTCACCCAACCAAATATGAATATGATGGTGGAAAAATGAATTCTACACGGCAATGAATGTTAGTGTGAAGACTGAGAACCAGGTTGAGTCCACTTCTCTTGTTGTTCAGCCAGTGGTATCTGTTCTTATGGAAGGTGTAGTTGTGAATACAATTAAAGCTGAAGAAAGTGAAGAGACAAAATTTTATCTGCAAGATACTCAACAGGCCTTTTCACAAAAGAATGCCATGATATCTTGTATCCAAAGTAACAGTGCATGCTGGATTTACCATATTGGACCTGGGCATATGCCCAAGAAAAGGTCACAGCAGAATTCCATGCAAAGTTTAAACATCTTGCTCAAAAGCATGTTGATGCAAAACTTGTGGCTCAGCCCTTAACATCAAAGGAAAGACAAGGGGAGGTTCTCAGAAATGAGGTATGAATCACCTTTCTACATAACAATAGACTATTTATGCCAGCTAAGCAGGAGTTAATCTCTGCTTTGCAAATTTTAACTTCAAAGTTTTAAATTTCATAAATATTTGAATATGCTTTTGCACTTGCTATGCAAAGAATGTGAAGTACTTAAACAATTGCTTCTGGGAATGTGTGTGTAGAGTCTTGTTCATTGCATTTTTGGAGCATTAATCTGAACGTGATGCAATTATAATACTTATTATTAGTGCAAACTTTGGACTCAATCAATATTTTTTTTATCTGGATTTTTATTGTCTAGCTCAAGGTCATTTTTAGCTTTTCAATCAACCATGGCATATCATTATTGTTATTATTATTTTGGGCTTTACATAAGTGATCGGAGGTGAAATGAGTTAAGTTGAATACAATTTTAAGTTGAATACAATTATTCAAATTTCATGGTTCTACTATCATGAGAATTTTGGAGAGCTCTAACATCACATTGAGAAAACCAGAAAACAAAAACAGAACAGAAAAGAAGTTATGCTCTTCTCTTGTCTTTATACATCATTTAAGCTTCGTGCTATGGCAGAAAATTCTGATATTAAGTTTAAACTGCTTTGCAAATTTTCTCTTCATTATCTCTTCTTTTATCACCCATTTGAGTTTTCTGTTCAGAAGTTTCTCTTTGTGAAGATAATGCATTACTAATTTTTCTCAGCAGTTTAGCGCTCAAATTGATGCTTAAGTTCCTTTCTGTTGGAAGAGTGTTTTGGCTGTTATACATCATATTTGGAAAATGGTTTTATTAGGCTTTGCCAAAATTGAACTTTAGTACCCCCCTGTATATATTGCTTGGATGTCAGTTATGTTCTGTGGGAGTCATAATGATGGATGCTTCATCCAATTGCTCTTATTTTTCTTCCATTTGATTTGGTGAGCCGAAATTTATATAAATCTGTCAATCAAAAAACTCATGTACTTCTATTTCTTGGTCAATTACATGCATTACTTAGATGATGATGACACATCATTTTAATCATCAGAAGACATAAATTGAAACCCAATTATCACCCAGTTCATTCTGTTTACAATCATCTTTTCTCTCTCTCCTTGTATATTTTTAAGCAAAGAAACAATTTACTTAAAGGAAATGAAGTGCACATGTTTCAGTCTTGCAGAATAAATTTATTCTCGATTTTCTGATTGGTTATAATTTTTCGATCTCCTGCTGAAAGTTTAAATATCTGCAGGAAATGAAGAAGGAAGCCGCCTCTCAGCTTGCTTCCTTGTACAATGAAATTCGCCATGCCATTGAGAAGCATGAGAGGGACAGCCAAGACAGCGTAAATTTTTTTTTTTTTAATCATAACAAAACTATTTTAACAGTTAAATGTATATTATTATTATTATTCGTATTTTTGTTTAAACTCCAGAATGGAATGGGGTTTGCGTAAACATTTTTAAAATTAGTGAAAATGAAAGTGCGCTGATTTAGTCAAATTTTAGAGATGTTATTGTATTTATTATTTTATTTTTTTCCCGTTATGTTGGCGTCGATGTGTTGTGTAGTCCGACCCCATCTATCAAAATTATTACGCTTAGCCGGGGAAGGCCTAAAGTTTGGTTATTAAGCGGTAGGATCTAGGTACCCCTTCTTTAAATTTACGGCCTGATATAATGACACGTAGACATTTTAAAATGACGTAGAATAAGATTTTGAAACTTGTGACTCCTTTGACAAAATTACCCCTTCTTCCCAAACCAATTTTATTCTTTTCTTAAACCTCATTTTAAAATTATACTAACAAAAAAATTTAAATAAAATAAAACTTTAAAAATTAGATTTGCAAATTTTGATATTAATAAAGAAGCTCAGCAACGTTTTTAAGATATTATATTTAAAAATTATGGAAATAATATTTTGAAAATATTCTTTATGAGGACAGAAAATATATTTATTATGATAGAGTATTTATTAAAAATAATTTTTTAATAATAAAAATAATAAAAATGTGTTTGATTTTGGTTTTTTAAAAAAAAAAATGAGTAAAGTAATTATTTTATAATTAATTTTGAAAACTTATTTTTAAAAAAAATAATAGATAATAATAAGAAAGTTATTTTCATTGTTTGTTGAAATGCAAAAATAGATAGAAGAAAAATTTACCACTGGATGAAATCCTGATTTTAAAGGATAAAGGCTGATCTGAATTTGAGGATTCTGCTTGCCATGAGAATAATCAACCTATGTAATTAAGAGTAATAGGAGGAGTAATTATTCTAATTCATATTTTAAATAGTTATATAATTTTTACCGATTGTTCCACGAATTTTATAATTTATAAAATAATTTAGGGTAAAATTACAGTATAATAGTTGTATTTTATGGACTTATTTGATAATATGTATTGATCTGTATAATTTTAATTGTATTAGATTGTGAATTGTGATGGATTGTTATAAATTAAAATTGATAAAATATAATATAATATTATATTTAGTGTTGGGTTATATCGTATGTAAATAAATATTATTATGTTAATTTATATTTAATATACTATTATTATATATAAACAAATAATAATATAATTTATTTTAATATAATATAATATTATTTTAAATTAGAAAATAAAAACATAGTACAGTGCAAAGTAAATTGTAGGTGGCCATGGGTCAATACTTCACTTGATGATTTGTATTATTTTCAAAAATAATATTGCCCATCCAAGTTATTTTGTAGAAAAATATGGGCAATTATCATTTTATGCAAATAATTCTGTTAGTTGAGCGTCATTCATGCTATCAAACACAACCAATAATTACAATAAATGAAAAAAAGAAAAAAAGAAGAAAATTTTTAAAAGACACCAATTTTATGTTTTTGAACCACTAATAGAGTTGTCAATGCTATTAGTGTAAAGTAACTCAATGGCTAATCATCTCATTTTATTATTCAATTGATGAAAATACATTATTATTTGAGATAAAAATTAATTTAAAAAATCTAATATTATAGTAACACCATATATTTTAAATAATTATTTTAATTTTTTTATTCCAATTGAGATATTATTTATTAATTAAATAATTAATTAGGATATTACACTTCACAAAAAAAATAATAGCCTAATTTTTATATGATAATAAGTAGGGATATCAATATAGATTACGATACAAATTTAAAATAAATAAATAAATTTAAATTTTAAAAATAATTTAAATAATAAATATATTATATTCGTATCATTCATTTAATAATCGTATCATATTTATGTTTAAATTACTTGATTCGTTCATTTATTTAAGGCACAAATAATAAATGAATAAAAAATTATAAAAAATTCATGTCATAAATTAATAAAAATATTATTTCAATTTATTTATAATTTGTTTATAATTTATTTATATTCTGATTATTTATATCTAAATAAATTATATTCAAATTCTTTATTTAATAAATAAATTATATTTATATTAAAATTTTTTTATCCGATTAATAAAAGAATTAAATTTAAATTAATTTTTATTTAATATAATATATTATAATATAATATAAATATAAGATAGTGGGCGGATTTGGCATCCCTAATCCTAATCCCAAGCAATTTCTCTTTCATCCATAATACAGAAAAATGGGCTAATTATTATTCATTCTAAAAATAGTGAAAATTATAGTTTATTATTATTCTTAACAAAAATAGGAGGGTAGAGTAGTCAAATACATATAGATTATTACAGCTTTGAATTGATACAAAAACAGATAGTCAGGGTGCACGAAATTGCTAGAAAGTTAAGCAAATGCGCGTGGGTCCCAGCCACATACTTCCTCCCTTGGTTATTGGTCGTTTTCGTTGAGGAGCAGATGACCTCACCGACCCGACCCGGCCCGATTCCTCCGTCTCATGCCTAATTTAGGAGTATGTTTCCGTGCACTCCGATATACCCAACTTTTTGTTTTTATTATTATTTTCAATTTTTTAATATAAAATTTTAAATATATATATATATATATATGTTTATTAATGTAAATTATTGATGAATATGTCGTACCTTTGAACGGAGGCATTTTATTTAAAAGTAAAAATTATTAAATTTAAAAAGAAAATCTTAAATAATAATAATAATAATAATAATATTAATGTAAACAGTCGGTCAATCATTATTATATTATAATAGATAGATAGTAGTACAACTTTAGAATTCAAAACAAAAATCAAGAAATTTCCTCAGTGCCATATGGTGTGGTCCCCATTGGCACATTCAACGGTTGATGATTCAACCCTCAAGTCCACACCACTCCGCACAATCCTTACCTTCCTCCGTTGACTCGCTGACTCCGACTCCCAATTACCATCTTCATTTCCAAGTTCACCCTCACCTTTAATGGCAGCTCCTTTTCTCTCCTTATCCTTCTTCTTCTAATAATCCTTCTCCCAACCAAACTCATCTTCTCAAATAATCTTTACATTTCTTCATGGCTCCGTCTCTCCAAGCTTTAATAGCTGCTGTCGCAAGTTTCTTCGTCGTAACCCTAATCTTCGCCGTCATCTTACTTTTCTGCAAACGAAAGGAAAAACAGCGTACCCGAGGGATAATCCGAAATCAACCCGATCGGGTCGCTCAACCCACCTCCGTCCCGACATTCGATAGCGCGTCCTTTGACCCGTTTCTCAACCAAATCTCCATGGCTGAGCTCGTTGTAGCGACGAAGAACTTCTCCTCCGACTTAATCATCGGCGATGGCAGTTTCGGCTTCGTCTACAAAGCTACGCTGTCTAACGGCGTCACCGTCGCCATCAAAAAGCTTGACAAAGACGCTTTCCAAGGCTTCCGTGAATTCCGGGCCGAAATGGAAACCCTCGCTAAGCTTCGCCATAAGAATATCGTTAAGATTCTTGGATATTGTGTTTCGGATTTAGATCGGTTGTTGATTTACGAATTCATCGAGAAAGGAAGTCTTGACCAGTGGTTACACGACACTTCGGAAAACGATGACGCGGAGGAATCAAAACAGTTGAATTCCCGTTGTTCGTTGCCCTGGGAGACGAGAGTGACGATAGTTAGGGGTGTGGCAAATGGGCTGGCTTATTTACATGGGCTTGATAAGCCCATTATACATAGGGACATCAAGTCCAGCAATGTCTTGTTGGATTCGGACTTCGAGGTCCATATTGCCGATTTCGGCCTGGCAAGAAGAATCGACACGTCGCACTCGCACGTGTCGACGCAAGTGGCGGGGACGATGGGGTATATGCCGCCGGAGTACATGGGAGGGAACACGGCGGCGACGGTGATGCTGGACGTTTATAGTTTCGGGATCTTAATGATCGAGATAGCAACACAGAAGAGGCCCAACTTGCCGGTAATGTTGGAGGGGAAGGAAGTTGGGCTGGTGGAATGGGCCAGGACAATGGTGGAGGGAAATAGAGAAATGGAAATGGTGGATTCAAAGATTTCAAGGGAAGGGTTAAGGGAAGATAAGATAAAGGAGTATTTTAGAATAGGGGCAATGTGTGCCAACGAGAAATCAAGGGAGAGGCCAGCTATGAGCAGCGTGGTTGAATTGTTGGAGGGATTGGTAGCATGAATTTGCTAATTTATTGGTGAAATCATCATTATCATGGGAATTCAATTTCTTCTTGTCATATTTTGTACGTAAAATGTTCCAAAGGATGTAAAGACGCCATATATTGTATGTATGTATGTATGCATGTTGATTTGTTCTTCTTGTTGAGTTGATTTTTTGATATCTATATGTGTGTGTGTGTGTGTGTGTGTGTGTTTTATTTAGAATAAATTAGAGGCTTTGATCTCACTCATAGCATATGGTTCATTCAAAAGTTCAACGAAGGGGTTGATAATTTTATCTTTGAGTTAAATAATTAAAAATAAATAAATAAATTATTTTATAAATTATTTTAAAATGACAAACAAAGAAATAATACAATAAAAATAATTTGAGAATGAAAAAAAAAATTAAGTTTTTTTTTTTTTTGGGGTAAATATTCAAGACACATTGAGTATAAATAACCACAAAAATTTAATTTTAAAGTTATATTTGAATTAAATTCAAGAAAAAAGTATTATAATTTAAAATTATAATAGGATCAACTTGGGTATTATAGTAAGTTAATAAATATTATAATTGGGCTTTTGACAAACAAGGCCTCAAGCTGATTTAATTTTTTTTTTTTTTTAAAATTTTGAGGCCGAAAGTAAAGCATTTGTGGAAGCTTATTCTTAAGTTGATCAATAGTATCCTTTGAGACGAATTTCATCGAAAAGGATTAATATATAAATAATTCTTTGCATAAATTTTACCTGAAGAGATTAATATAAAAATAATTCTTTC
>CP135549.1:5015565-5049943 GCA_032402905.1 Khaya senegalensis | reverse complement strand
AATTTTACTTAATTTTTAGATTATTTTAATTGTGAGATTCAAATGAACAATTTTTATGTAATCTCTATATTATTTTAGGCGTGATATTGATAATGAACAATTTTTTTTCTTTAAAATATTTTAGTTGTGACTTATCTTAATTATAAAATTTAAATTAAACGATTTTGAAATTGGAATATTCTTTCTTGATAATCAAAGAGAGAACATATTCACCAAATAAAAGTAGTTGTGTAATTACTTAAAACATCTTTTTAATATATATATATATATATTCTTTTATGAAATTAATTCATATTTTATACATATAGGTTGGATGTATTTGGGCGGCCTATGGGACAAATTATCATAATTCATCATCAATGTATACATATAATTAAACCCATGAGTATATAAAAATAATAATGAAAAGAGAAAAAAGTTAGAAGAAGAATGACAATTTAAACTCGGGAGTATAGGAATAATGATGAATATTCTCAATTTAAACACATAATTTACAAATGATTTTCAAACTTGAATTTAACATATGCGAATATGCCACACTACAATCTTATAATATTGAAACTTTATCAGAAAAGTTGCAGCTGGCTAACCCAATTGAGTTGCCCCACCATGTATAAATAAATAAATTAATAAAAATTAATAAAAAAAAATGCCCAATATCTTACTCGAAGGGTCACTTAATTTCGCGGAAACAATACAACAAAACGGAACAGAACAGGCAATTCATTTCTGTTCAAAAAGAGATTTACCTAATCCACGATCACATTGTTAGACCCACAAAAGGGGCTGAGGCATCTTTTTTGCCTTGCATGTTTGTGTATATGTCTTTATCCTTTTCACGTCTTTTGAGACAACGGAGTAGACCATCTTGCTTAACTTTTGAGCTGGGCCAAAATGAAGGGAGCTTTTAAAAAATAATCAAATTTATTAATAAATTTATCAAACTAACCATATCACTAATTAATTTATTAAAAAAATTAAATAATATATATTTGAATAAAAATACTCTTTATGAATCAAATCAAAAAATAGGTTTTCTTCTTCTTTCCCACATCTCTTTTTTTTTTTGTAAATTTATTTTTTTTGCGACTAATTTTCTAAAAAAATACAAAGATTATATTAAGTTCATATTTGATATTAACTTATTTCATGTTAAAGTAGTTAATTTGATAGATAATATAATGAATAATATTTGTTGGACAGTCCCATATGAACAGTAATAATGAACAATTTCATGAACAAGAATGAACACTATTGAATGTCTAGAATCGTGCTGTTCGATCTTAACTCGAGTAAGGTGAATAATATCATAAACAGTAACATATGAATAGTGATGACAATGCTATTAGTATCTTAGTGATCGACCTCTGCTCAACTTTTGTATTATCTGGGAAGTTCACTTGACTTGTATTTAAATAGTACTTAAGCGATGAATAATGATTGTGAATAGTAATGTATGAATAATATTTTTGTATGAACAGTACTCACAAATACACACACGCGCGCTAAAAAATTTAACCCAATTTTAGGGACAATTATTTTATATTTTTTTTTAGAGTTTTTTGAATAAAAATTTTATCTTTTAAGCTTCTTGAGAGCATTATTCATTATTTTTCTTGAGAGAAAATACAAATTCCATTCTTGTTAATAAGATTTACATGAGTATTTTTTCTTAAAAGATTTTCAAACTTTTTTTTCTACAAATCCAACTATAAAATTTTTAGAATTCTGATTGTTGTTAATAGCCAAAGGATCTAATCTTGTATATGTGTCATTTAAAATTTTCATTAAGGAAAGAAAATTTTAGAGTTTTGAAGATGTGATATCTCGAAATAGATCACTCAAGAAAATTAATAAGGAATTCTTATAAAAAATCACCATTTGTAAGTTCTTCTTTACTAATAGAATATTTTAATGGCTTCTGTTATGAGCTTAAATGATTTTCTTATGAAGAGATTCTTTATAAGGTTTTCATTTGATAACAAATCTTTGTATCTAATTTACTTTTATTATTTTATCAATTATTGATAGGATTTGTATTGAGATTTATTTATGATAGGGTTAAATTAATTAATTAGAGATTTATTTGTATTTTGGTTCATCTATGGCGTAACAAATCTTAATGTGTTTTAATTTTTTAATTTTTAATTTTTTTACTTAAATACCTTTCACCCCTCTTTAAGTATTCTAGAATTTAAACGTAACCAATTTTTAGAATATATTTACAAAGTGAAGAAAATACTAAGGTGGGTTTGATTTGGACTTAATTTTTTTTATTGGATTTATTTTATAAACACAATGATTATATATTTTGAGAGTTTTAGCAAAATTTTGAAATTTTACGAAATTAAAGGTCAATTTTATAATGTAACTAAGCTTTAAAATTATGCATTTTAATTTTTTAATTATAATTTTAATACTTTTGTTATAATATAAATGTTTTAGACTAATAACATGACATAATTATAATTATATGATTAATTGCTTAAAATGTTAAATTGGTGACTCTTATTGTTACATTTGTACAAGAAAAAAAAAATAGTGAAGCCAATGAAAATATTAACAATTTTAGAAGATGACTACTTTTCAAATTTTTTGAGCCCATTATCGGGTGATAGAAACTATTAAAAAAATTGACTCTATTGTAGAAAATGTTATTACAATAAACTTGTCTTGGGCATTTTCTTGATATTGGTCATCTCCAATTCTTAGGCGACCTTATTCACCGGATGTTATTACAATAAGTCGTCATAATAGATAATGATAACAGTATATTATATTTTATAGTAAGAGATATTATTATTAAGTTTTCTTGTTGGAAGTTTGCTTTAGTGATGAGTTTGAATATTAATCATTATCTTGATGCGGTCAATGGGAGTCATTGGCTTAAGGACATTTATTTCAAATATAAGGTGATTATGCTCTGTGCGTTGGATGTATTTACAACAACTTCTTTTTTGACTTTACTACAATAAATGATCACAACATAGTTAAGTTCTCATGTATTTTACATGCTTGAACGCCTATTGTTTGGCAAGAGGTACCGAAAAATAAAAATACATAGTGGTTGTGGAGTGTTTTCATGTAAATATATTGAATTTTAAGATTTAATAGACCATTCGAATTTACACATAAGCATGAGACTTTTTTTAGGCAAAATGACACTTTATTTATGCACCAGATGTATTCATTAGTGATATGCGACTTGATTTACAAATAAGAGGTATTTAGTAGTGATATGATTATAAGTTAAATTACTAGCATGCATTTCAATCGACTTATGTGTATCAATCCATTTTGTCTTTCAATTCATTTATATATATATATATATATATCTCACAAATCCAACATATTTTGAATTAATAATAATACTTCCAATCAATTCAATAATAATACAAGGTTCATAATGAGTTATTTTAAATACGTTAAAATTAAATAAAAAATATATAATTTAGTAGTACATATATTGGTTATATGACATTTAATTAGTAGCAAGAGTAATTATATTTTATCATGTCTTTTGATTATGACCAACTTATTTGTAATGAGAATACCTTTTATGAATGACATCTTCTCTCGTCGATTGTATTCATTACTTTCTAACTCTTCCAGTACATACATGTCTTACAAGTGACTTAATTATAATGGCTTGTACCTCATTTGTGACCACCCAATCACACTTATCGCCAATAAGATAAATCAAATTTACGTACAACAATATAAATAGGTTATTTTTGTAATATTATGAACAAAGATAGTAGTAACTACCTTAAATTTATCTCGTTATTGCTAGCACATGTGCACAAGATAATCATTGTAGATTAAATAGTTGACAAGTATATATTTTATTTTGCAAATCTACTACTAAGTGACTGTTATTGTTTTTAACTTCAAACTCAACTTAGATATGAGATAGACTATAATTGTATAAGATAACTCGTCTTACTTATCAGTTTTTTTTTGTAATGCGTCAGTTAGGCAACCATTGTACGCAACATCTACCTTTCTTTTATCATAAAACTATTGCTGTAGCACAACACAAATGTAATTAGCCAAAACAACAATTAACAAGGTTTATGCATCCCACAACAGTGCTTTAATGCTCTTTATTATGTTGGTAGTCAACATGTTATATCTTTGACTTAAAAATTATGGTCAAATTCACCTATAAAAGTTAATTTTCCTCTCCAAATAATTTGTAACTTCTAAATGCATAACTCTAATTTTTGTCATATAGTCACTAAACTTACTTGCTTTGTACACCTTCATTGCAAATGAACAACCTAACATCAATGTATCACTTTTTCTTGATTTCATCTTATATTTTTTCTTTACATTTTTGTAAATGTGGTTAATACAAAATTCATATAATGATTCAAAAAATATTATTTGTATCCCTTTCTTTATATTATTATAGTGATTTGATACAAATACTAAATCATAAAATACTCTAGGTAATTCTCTCAATTTAAGGAAAAATTATTTTTACTATGCATTGTTCTCTGAATGCCAAATTCCAAATATTAGAGAATAAATTTGATTATGTCTATCAAAAGCAGTTGTGATGAACATAATTTTCTTATATGTCCCCTTTAGGAATGTCTCATCAAGGCAATAATTAGTCTAATAGAAGATCTAAAACCTCGAATTAATGCATTGATGGCCATATTGACGTATAGAAAATTATTGTTGTCATCCTTTTCTATGTAAGTTATTGTACTTGGATAGGATAGATAAAGAGCATGTTATTTTACATTCTAAACAAAGATTGGTTTCCATTTTTGGGCACAAACGTGTGTGTGACACAATTCTCCTTTCCACTCCTATCTTGATTGGCTTCGAGTCCTAATCTCTTCTTGTTCAACACAATTCATTCAATATTTTAAAATCAAATACATATAATAAATAAAATATATAAAACTAATTACCCATAAATATCTTATTTATCGAATTCAAAAAGTAAATTTTAGATTTAGAATGAGAAATGATAAAATGAAGAAGGAAAACTTTTGTTGTTAAGTGGAATGGATGGTATTTTTGTCTAAATATATGTTATTTGATTTTTTTAATAAACTAATTAGTAATATGATCAATTTAGTAAATGCATTAATAAAAGTGACTATTTCCAAAAATCTTTCTAAAATATATGAAGTTGTACATTTAACACCTATGTTATAAATTAAAAAATACAATAAAAAGTGATAATAAAATATTAAAAAATTTATTTATAAAAAAAGAGTTATAAACCGAAAGAAAAACTTAAATAACTGTATTGTACAACCTTACCTTATGCATTAAAACATAACTTATGAATCATTATTTTGTGCAATCTTATACATTATAATAAAAATTTAATTTGTGGTTTTGTGCATATACGCACGCGTATGTAAGAGTTTTTATTTTTTACATAATTTTTTATATTATTTATATAGTATCAAATTAATTTTAATTTAATAATTAAAATTATATTATATATATTAATTATAATTTATTAATTATATATATTATATTTAATTTTAATAATTAAAAGTATATTAATTTAATATTTTATCAGTGCATGTATCGTATGCTTCTAGAAATTCCGATATGTTTACTGTTTTGTCTATAAAATTTTGTTATAAAAATTAGCCTAGAGACATGAGTCCTCGGTGAAAGCATATCGTTTTCAATACTGACTAAGAACAGGAAGATAAGATGCTGAGGCCAGCAATAATAATAATATATTGTTCTCGCAAACTGTGGTATAAATTTTAATTAACAAACAAAAATGAAGATTTATATGCGGTGGTGGAGAATCATCGCAGTCACAGAGAGCTTTGAAGATAAAAGAGACAAAAATCTTTATGACCGTGAAATTATTAGAGTGAGACGACTGATACACCACTCCCTGCACACACTAAATTCAAGCAACAGACAAATAATAATAAAAGATCATATCACATCCTCATTAATCCTCACCTCAACCTAATAAACTCAGATTTGGGCTTTTATATATATATATATATATATATATAAATTAGATATCAAATTTTATATTTATATTATGTGCAAAAAATACTCATACTTCTTTTAATTTAATTTTTAAATTCACAATATCTTAAAATATTTGACGAAATAATCAAACAGTATTATTATTATTCTCTTTCTATCTATGCAGTAGACTTAGCAATGAATAATGTTTATCATTTACTCGCACACTTATTAATTAATTAAGAATTATTAATATTTTACAATAATTTTAAATTAAAAATTATAAGAATTTAAAATATTTATTTAAAGTTGTTGCTATTTGAAAACACAACACATCTAATATTTAATAACCATTAATTTTTAATAAAAAATTATTTATTTATTATTTATTAATATTTAACATGTATAATTATATATATAACTTTATTTTTTGCAATATTGCAAAGAGAATAAGAAAGTAAGTAGTGAGCGTGGGCGGCTTGAATTGGATATTGGCAACATGGCATAGTTTATTCCACAGATTCCAAGGAGGTATTTATTAAACGCAGTGCTCCATTCAAAATAGAGAACTTGCATGACACAAGTCATTCTTTATGATTATTTTTTCAAATTTTTTTTTTAAAAAAAAAAAAGAGAAAAGAAAATATCATGATGATTCGGACGTAAAGTAATTGTGTGACTTTAGGAATATCGAACCTTGCTTTTCAACAACTCTTTTTGAGGCAGAAAGTTGAATATCGAGAGGTAAATTAAACCTTGCAATTCAAATCATTATTACTTTCTCCTTTATTTTATTATTGACATATTATTAAAAAAATTTATCATTTCTATCTTAAATTTTTCAGTCATATTTTTAAATTAAAAGAGGAGGACCACATTTACCTTCCCTTAAAAAAAGAACCCCTATATGATTTTATTAATATATATAAAACATAAAAAGTTAAATTAATTTTACCGATTCAATCTAACACATCTAATTAATATATATGCACCTCTTTACTAAAAATGAAATAAAATTAAAGATTATGTATTATTAATTCAAATATTTATTTCAAATAATTTTGTGACATGATATTTATTGATTAAATAATATTACTAAAATTATGGGTATTTAGTTTTTAATATTTATAGTATTTATTTTTATTAATTATTTATATTATCAAATCAAATAATTATTTAACAACTTTGTTCAATTAATATAATTATAATGAATTTATTTGTCAATTAAAATGTAATTATTATTTAATAAATTCAATAAGTAATATGTGATTGGAATGCAAAATTTCAGTAATTATCATGATTTGTCTTCTTTTATAATATTAAAATGGCATTAAATAACGAATAAATAAATAAAAAACTTTGGAATCTACAAGAAGTTATTGAATCTATGACAAAATGATTTTAAGAGAAAATATAAATTTTATTAATAGAAAAAAATTCTAAATTAGTAATAATGTTATACTACTCAATCTATATTGGACTATTTTTACTCTTGTAAGTTCAAATAAATATGAAAAACTAATTAACAATAAAATCTTACCTTAAAAAAATAAATATGACAAAAATAAGACCATAAAATAAAGATTAAAAATAAAACTAATTTAAAAGACTACAAAATTTTGCAGAAATAGTTTTACCTTAATGTTGTTCTACATTAACCCCTCTTGCCACACACATAAACACACACAGAGAGGCCGCCGCGCCCCGCGGCCCCCACCACCTCCCCAATTAACAAACATTGATCCCAAGTTGGAAAGTGAAAGAAATAAAGGAATAATGGTGTGAACATGGAAATTACCGAGTGGCGTGTTCAGCACAGGTTTCCGAATTTCCAACTACAATTTTTCAGAAAGTCTTCCCTAATTTAGTCAATTTGTTAATATTTATTAAAGAGTAGGTGTCATAAAGCTAGGGCACCGAGCCACAAATCATTCAATAAATCAGCTTCCTTTTAAGTCATTTATCTGCCTATAAATGCCCACCACTCCACAAAAAAGAATCACACAACTATTCCACAATGGCAACTTCTGCTACTTTTTCTTCTTCCTTAGTTTCTTTCCTTCTGATATCTTCCCTTTTTCTGGTGAGCGAGGCACAAACCTCTGCTCCTATCGTGAGTGGTCTGTCATGGAGTTTTTACCAAAAGAGTTGTCCCAAAGTTGAATCCATAGTCAGAAAACGGTTGCAGAAGGTATTCAAGAAAGATATTGGCCAAGCTGCCGGCTTGCTTCGTCTCCACTTCCACGACTGCTTCGTTCAGGTAACCACGGACTGATGATATTATTTAATATCCATCCACTTTCTGGTTTTAATGATAAAATTAGTCATAATATTGATGGTGAATGCGTGCATTAATTATTGCTCCAGGGATGCGATGGTTCAGTGTTGCTGCAAGGATCAGCGAGTGGACCCGGCGAGCAGCAAGCGATTCCAAATCTAACTTTGAGGAAAAAGGCTTTTGAAATCATCAACGATCTTCGTTCTCGTGTACACAAGGAGTGTGGAAGAGTTGTTTCTTGCTCTGATATCGTTGCTCTTGCTGCTCGTGATTCTGTTTTTCTGGTAAGAAAATCTTAACTGTGCTACAACTAAAATTGAAAAAAAAAAACGGTGTAGAACTAATTTTTATAAAGCAGAAAATCATAATACTCAATTATTTTGTGCAATTTTTTATATATATATATATAGAGAGAGAAAGAAAGAATTGGTGATTCATACAAATCAAAATGCCAATTTCTTAAATCTAGCAAGAAACAAGCAAAGGCTTGGGCTGTCGGCCATAGTAACTTTGCTGGAGTGGTTGGGTTCCTATTTAATAACATTGTTATGACCATGTTGACTTAGACAAGATTGACATAAAGTCTTGCAACTTGTTGGCATATCTCTTCTTTTTCAAAAGTGCTAATCTATTCTTCGGTCTTTTTGCCCGTAGCCATAGGTCTTCTTCCATCTAAACTTAACTTTTAACTTTAAAATTGTTGTTGTTTTTATTTTTTTTTTAATGATACCTTTATATTTTTATTTACGCAGAATTAAAATTTATTTCTATTGCATCTTTATTTATCAACTACTGTACCAACTAATGTACATTTATACTGATATCGGTATTATTATTAATGGATTAATTTGTCAAGGCATTTTTAATTTTTATGTACCATTTTTCAATTAATCAACAAAAGTATAAGCAAATTCTAATGTTTCTACAATTTGTCCACTGCAGTCCGGCGGTCCCGACTACGACGTGCCGTTGGGAAGGCGCGACGGCCTAGCTTTCGCAACCGTAGACGCAACCTTGGCCAACCTGCCACCGCCCTTCGGCAACACCACAGTTATCCTCAACTCTCTCGGCAGCAAAAACTTTGATGCTACCGAAGCCGTCGCCCTCTCAGGTGGTCACACCATTGGTATCGGCCACTGCACTTCCTTCACCAGCCGTCTCTATCCAAATCAAGACTCCACCATGGACAAAACTTTCGCCAAAAATCTCAAAAACATTTGCCCCACAGCAAATTCTAACAACACCACCGTGCTCGACATTCGTTCACCGAACGTGTTCGATAACAAGTACTACGTTGATCTGATGAACAGACAAGGATTGTTCACGTCGGACCAAGATCTTTACACTGATAAAAGAACAAGAGGAATCGTTACAAGCTTTGCTGTGGACCAGAAGCTGTTCTTCGAGGAGTTTGCGAAAGCGATGATTAAGATGAGTCAGTTGAGCGTGCTGACGGGAAACCAAGGAGAAATTCGTGCCAATTGCTCCGTGAGGAATGCTGATAACAAGGGCTTTTTGGCTTCTGTTGTGGAAGAAGCAGTAGAAGCAGCAGAAGTTTGGTCTGAGTTTAAGTGAATTAACAGCGTTGTTTAATGTAATTTTATTTTAACTTGTGAACTTGTTTGTGTCAACTTTTCTTTTCGATGGATATGTTTCTGTTTTTCAGACTGGTGTTTCTTGTTTATCATGGCTTTTGTTAATAAAACCGGTAGTTATGTTTGAATTGATACCATTAATAATTCTTATTGTGAAAAGCTTCCTTGCAGCCCCATTGAAGCGAATTCCATTCCAATTTACACGGATGACGATCACAGGAACCCATTTTTGTCTCTGTCCCATTGATAGTAATTGATTGTCCACATTCAGCAGTGCTGCTGCTGTAGTGGTGGTTGCCGCCACCAAAGCGATCTCAATAAATTCTTGCATTTTATTGAGAAAAGCTTTCAATTTATAGAAATTTTGTTCTAAGCATATACTATGCCTATAGCAGTGCGTATGTCGTTCTAAAATACTTACTTTGAGGTTGTTTTTTGCTATATAAGATACGTATAGAATATGCTCTATTAAATGCCTCTTATCAAATTGTTATAAGTTCTGTGAAAAACATATTTGATTAATCAAAAATAAATCTATTATTAATTTGTTTATTATTTATAAGTAAAATCTTAATTTATTTATTATTATTTAATATTTTTTATTCTTTAATTTATTTATATTAAAAATTAATTTATATTCTAAAATTTTAATTAAGTTAAAATAAATTTTATTAATTTATTATATAATTTTTAAAATTATATAATACAATAATCGTGATATAAAAATGCTTCAAAAAATAAAAATTAAAATATTTTAATATTATTATTATTAATTACAGACAATTGAATATATATGTAGTAAAATTATTTTTAATATAAATTATGAATTTGATATGAAGTAGTAATTTTAAATTAATTTATTAGAGAATTAATATTTGTAAATAAAGAAATATATATCTTTTACTTAAAACTTTGATATAAATAGGTTGCTCTTCACCTTGTTTAACTTGTTTTCTTAAATATCAAAAGTTTAATGTAATTTTTATATCTCAATTAATTCATTAAAATGCAATCTTTAAAATATACAAATTACAATCTTTATTGCATGTTAGAAATTGTATATTGAATCAAACTAGTGTTAGATATAGAAACTCTCTGTATCAATTATGAAATACAAACTGATGAGGTAGTATAGTATTTATTTTTTTTATTTTTATGATGATAGAAAATTAGTTTTTATGAAAAGATCATATTTCTAGTAATATTCATTGAATTGTTGCATGATTGTTTATACTAAAATAAAATCCTATGATTCAGACACACACACACGAAACAATCAATTTTTAAAGTAATTTGGTAGTATATTTTTTTTATAAATTTTAGATTATTAAATAAATTATTATAAAATTTTTAATATAATTAATACATGAATCTTAATATAATAATAATCACGATAATTTAACTGTGCAAAACAAAAATGAAATTATATATACATTTCTATCAATATTTATAACACGAGATATATTTTGATTAATATAAAAATATAATTATAAGAAAGAGAGTTGTTAGTCTATTCCTGTTTAGTAAATATTTTATAATTAAATAATTGATAAATATACAAAATTATTTTAAAATTTAAAAAAATAGAAAGATAATTTGGACATTTTATAGATAACTGTATTTGTACCCTTAAAAAGTATTTTTAACACTCATTTACTTAATAGATCATAGTATTAAATTTAAAAATAAATTATTACTCTATAAATTCATAAAAATCTCATATATATTATCAAATATTTTTCAACTTCCTTTTCTCTAGACATCTTCTTGGTACTCATCATGATATAATAAAACGTTTTTACACTAAATTATTACTCTAATAAATTTTTATTCTCTTAACACTCTCATCATATATTAGCTTAATCATGAAAATATATTAATAAAAAAAGATTAAAAATATAAATTTAAGAATAAATTATTACTCTAATAAATTTTTATTCTCTTAAACAATTTTGACAATTCGAATTTTAAAACTCTCATGATATATTGGCTTAATCATGAAAATATATTAGTAAAGAAAGGATTTAAAAAACAAACTTAATACGTAAGGGTGTATTTATTTTTGTTAATCCATCGAGGAAAGAAAAGAAATTCTTAAAGGAATGAGAACTCCTTTATATTTAGATAACTTATCAACTCTTTCAATTTATATCTCTCTATTTTTCAATAAATTCTAAATTAGATTGAATTAAGATTTGCTAATATTTTTCTTTTCTATACATATATATATGCTTATGCACATTTCATTTTATTTTGGATAGAATAATAATTGATTGGTTTAAATATTTTTTTTTTATAATAACTTTGATCCTATATAGGATGTATTTTTTTGTACTAATTTTTAAAATTTATACTCTTTAAGATTTTATTTTAGTTTTGTACACTTATTAGTTTTTTTTGACATAAATTTTTGTCTTAAAAGAAAGATCAAGCCCATTTTTCTTATAATAATTACTTAAAAAATAAGTTTAGTCCAGAAAAAAGGAAAATTCTTGTTACCTCATACTAATACGAAGTGAAACCATATTTATATATGGGATAGCAAAAAATAGATCTTTAAATTTTAATAAAATAATAAATAAGGATCTTTTAATAATTTCAACAAATCAATCCCTAATTTTAATTCTTCTTTAATTTTATATTGGTTCCTAACAGAGAAACCTATTTATTACAAAGTATATCCGGATAAACTATTTTGCTAACACTTGATTTATTATTAATATCCCAATTATATATTGAGAGAGTATTTCCTTTTTCAAAAGGTGAACGTGTCAACTTTTTGGATTATGCGAATTGGATATATCAAACAATGGAGTAGCACCATATTCCAATTCCATTAGGTTTGCCTTTCTGCATGGGAAATATTATATGCCTGCTTTTTTCACGTTTGCTTCGGATATGGGTTTAGTGATTTGGCCATATTTTGGTTGATGATGGAATCCTTATATCAAATGTAGAACGATTTTTATTGTTAATGAAATCACCCTCGATCATTGTGAGTCTAAGACAGCTGCTACAAACTTATGCCACCAAGAAGTGTTAGTGCCTTGCTTGCCACACAACAACTCAAGATGATATGTCCGTGTATGTGCCGTTAAAGTTTAAAAAGAACATATATTCTTGTCCCAACATGTGACACTCGTTAATAAATTGATTTTATTTGATTATGAGATACAAATATACAAACCTAAGTTCGATATTTGTGAGGGATGATTAATTTTTAATGCATTGGGCTCCTCTAAATAAATAAACAATCCAAACATTCAATCTAATACGATATGGTGCGATTCGTACAATCAAATTAACAAAAACCAATTGGATTTTATTAATATAATAATATTTTTTGAATATATTTAATAGGCTACAGCTAACTGGGCAATCAATATAGAGTTGCCTAAAATCTTTATAATGGCGTTAAGGAAATCTTAATGGTGATGTTATTTTTTTGCCACTAATCGTAGTGCAACATGCAATCATTGTATGTGTGAAGATAAAATGGCATGGAATAGTATCGGTATATCCTCATCAAAATTGCAAGTGTAAAGATTTGGGACAGAGAATCGAAAAGATTTGTTAGTCCTTGTATTAATCATGATAGTTGAATTTAATACTCATTAATTAATTAGGTTTAATTTAATATAAATTTTTATGATTCTAATCTTTTAAAATTTAGGTGTGAACAAAATCTTTTTAATTTAAAACATTAACACAAATTCTCAATTATTCATCAATATTCAATTCAATAATAACTGAAGACATTGTAATTGTGTGATTGTATACCAAACATGATAATATATAGAATAATTAATTATTGAAATTCTTTACTCCTTTATAGTATTATAAAATAATAATATTAAAAATATAAATTACTTTAATAAAATTATATTATTATTACATATTTTATATAATTATTTTATTCTCATAATTATTTTTTACTCCCATAAAAAAATAAAAAATACCACTTTATTAATTTACATAAATATTTTTTTATTAAAAATTTTGATTATGAAAAAATTTGTAGTTTTTGTTATTTGTTTCTCTATTTTGGTGGTTGAGTGTCACGACTTTAAATATGAGGTGCACAACCAAAGTTTTTGCACCTTAATCCTAAGCCAAGTGGGGGTTAAATGTGTTGTGAGCGCAACACATAGTAAGATGAGCACGAGTCAACACACAATAAAGTAGTTACGTGTGAAAGGCAGCCAAAGAAATGTTAATGTGGGCCAGTATGCATGAGAGTAAAGGCAACATGTGCGGGAGTAAGATAGTGTGTGCACGGAGTGGTGCATAGTGTTGGAGTTCTAAGCCTCGCAGGTAGTAGCTGACGATGCAGTACAAGAGATAGGTTCACACACAAGTACATGAGAAAGTTAAAATATGTCACTTAATGTAAGGTTAGAGAGACTTTTTTAGGTAAAAAAATATAAGAGTGCATAACCACACAGTGGAAAGACAAACCAAATATATTGAAACATGGATGATCCATTTAAGAAGGTAAAGTTTGCAAAGGAGTGTGCCACTTGCAAGCAGAATTGCAAGTGAACTCTTCTTGGTCAAGCAGAGCGCTAATGAGATTCTTGAATAAGAGAATTTAAGTAGAGCGCTAATGGGACTCTTGAATAAGAGAATTCAAGTTATACTCAAACACAAGTTACTATAATTTAGAGTAGACTTCGAGATGTGCTAGGAATGCAACATGGCCAAATAAATCAAAACTTCTAAATGAGATAAAAGTGTGTTACAAATAACTATTATGCATAAGATAAATTTTAGATGTACTTCAAGTTACTATCTACTTATCTATTAGAGTTTTAGATAAGGTACGATGTTATTTACTAGAATTATAAATAAATTGGGATGTTATCTACTAGAGTTCCAGCTAAGATAAGATGCCATATACTAGAATTATAGATAAGTTGTTGGTTTCACTATATATAAAGCGATTAGGAGAGCTTAAAGGCATGAGACATTACATAGAATTCTACATACAAGTAATACAAGTGAAGAAGTGTTAATCAAGTACTTAAGTATCATAAATCAATAAAAAGGTTGAAGGTTGGTGGTTTCGTAAATTTCATATTCTTTAATTGTTTAATCATACTTTTGGTAGGTTTGAAGTTAACCTTTATAAGTTTGCAAAGGTTTTGCCAAGTGAAATGAGAGTGCTAATCAAGTACTTGAGCATTACAAGGTATCGCTATAAACAAAGGTTACCTTCCTAAGTAGATCATCCATACTTCAACACATTCGGCTTGTCTTCACGTCGTGTGGTTTTGCTACCTTCCTAAGTGATACATTTTAACTTTATTATGTACTTATGTGTGAACCCATCTTTTACACTACACAATCAATCCACTACTACTACTTATGAAGCCCATGCTCCAACGTTGTGCACCACTCTGCATGAGCACTATTTTGCCCCCGGACATATTGATTACATTAGCATTTCCTTGGCTGCCCAACTACTCTTTTGTGCGTCAACTTGTGCTCATCTTACTACATGTTGTGCCTATAGCAAACCAAACATTAAGGAACAAGAAAAGGCAAACAAATTATACATAAGGCCTACTTAATAAAATGCCAAATTCTTTAATAAAAGCAAGGAAGGTAATTTTATTCATAAATTTATAAATTCGCTAGTAATTTGGGACACACAAATATCTCCAAAGCATCTGCAGTGAATATCATAGATATTTAATTATTGTTATTTTTTTATAGTATCATTATTTTTATTAATTAATTGTTTTAATAACTAACTTCAAATTCTTCAATATAAATTATAAATTACATGTATTTAAATGATGAGTATATTATTAATGAGGTAAATTAATTTTTTTTATTAATTATAAATATTTATTTTTATTAATTTATATATTATTTTTTATTATAAAAATTATATTAGGTGAGTGCTAACTACAATTGAGTAAAATAAAGAAAAAATTGAAGAATTGTGCAAAGCATGCATCCGGACCATATAGCCATACAACTTTCGTAAGGCCACGATGAGAACTCAACGGCTATGATCATTCCTTAAATGAAGCATCATATGACACTAACAATTCACAAAGAAAGATGTAATAATAATGAAGTGGTGGAAGCCTCGAGATAATGCCGAAAAAAGGAAAACAAGAAAGGCCCACAAAGCAAGCATTAGCATAAAGTGGAAGGAAGATGACTCCAATTTGCCTTTCATAAAGCCGTGTTCGTGGAGTGAGTGGGAATCAGACATTTTATCAATCCAAACACAACGCAAGCCCTATAATTATACTACCACAGTCATTAAGTTGAAAGGCATAAATATATTAGTTTCTTTGTCATCAAAAAGCCTATAAATAGGCTGAATTGGACCCCGCACTTAAGAGGTGGGATAACGTGGATTTCTTTCATTCGCTCCCTAACTAACATGTCAAGTTAATTTGGGCATGGGCACGAGCAATGAATGTTATTGATGCCATTGCCAATTTGCCATCCATTTAGGTCCCACCATCCCCACTAGCTTTCAAGATTTCCCCCCACCGCACACCACACTATCTGTAATAGCATGCCTCCAACATCACACATGCTCTGCCACCACACTGGATCATCAATTTTTTCCATCCGATTTAAATCACTTTTTAAAACATCTTCTAATATATATCACTATTATTACTATTATTTCATGTACAACCAAGATTTATATCTTTATTACAAATTTGATTATGTATAACATTTAAAATAATCGTTGTTAGCAGCCCATATATTATATTTGTCATTTATTTATTGATAAAAAATTTATCATGTCATTTAATAAATTTAAAAAATCAATTTGATATAATAAGTATTAACAAATAGGTACTTTTCAAAATAATAAATAAAGATATACTTAGATTATTCATAATAAAAGGTACCTAACAACTTGTAGAAATTACAATTTAAATTAGTGTCATATCAAATAAAAGTAAAATAAATCTATTCAATTAATAAATATGCTAAGAATTGAAATTTTTAATTTAGTATGATTGCTAATTAGGTTCACATGTTTAACATATTATTTGTTTATATATATATTTTTTAATATAAATTTTACAATAACTACTTAGGTAATAATCAATTATATTTAAAACATAATTAAATATTTTTTTTAAAATAAATAATTATATAATTATAATTTAATTAATATAATAATTACTTGAATCGTTAATTATGTCACTAAATATCAAGAATTATAAGATCGAACACAACTAATTAATGTCATTCATTTAATAATCGTATTATCTTATATTAATTTAAATATATTAACTTCTATGTTATGTACGAATAAATTGATAAATTGTATCACAAATTATGACTGTTACTTATAGGAACTTTTGTGATGAAATATAACAACTAATATTATAGACTTATTTATTATAAACAATGAAAGTGTGTCACTATTTGTTATTTTGCCAAAATTAGGGACCTATCTTTTGTTCTCCCAATTTGTTTTGTAATGCATATTTAGGTTAAAGTAATTAAGAGAAAATTTGATTGGAATTTAAGGTAAACTTAATCACAGCCGTCCATTTTTTGTCAAATATTTTGTTGATGTGCATGTGCAGAAAAGTTGAAGAGAATATAAAACCCACAAAGGGAAACGAAATGAGGCAGCAGGAGCATAAGCTATTTACTACAAGTTATTTCCGAAGTTTGTCTTCTGATTTTTGAGTCACCGTTCAAATGGAGAAGAGCAAGTCATTCCCACAATATTCATCATCATTTTCCGGCGAGTTCGGATTTGATGATCAGTACCGATCGAATTCGTATACTTTCAATGGACCAAACAGCAAAGGAAATGGATTTGCAACATCTAATGATCCAGGGCT
Source organism: Khaya senegalensis (assembly GCA_032402905.1). Taxonomy (NCBI): domain Eukaryota; kingdom Viridiplantae; phylum Streptophyta; class Magnoliopsida; order Sapindales; family Meliaceae; genus Khaya; species Khaya senegalensis. The sequence continues at coordinate 5,032,259 of CP135549.1, read as the reverse complement.
TAAGAGGAAGAAGAGAATAGCTTCTTACAATGTTTTCACCGTGGAAAATAAGTTTAAATCCAGCGTCAGAAACAGCTTCAAATGGATCAAAAACAAATTCACCGATGTTCGTTATAGCAGTATGTGAAAATTATTGTTGCACACAGTAAGAAAATTTGGCTCTTCTTTGATTTTTCTGCTCACTTTTGCCTTTGCGCCTTCTCTGTATACAAAAGTTTATGTTATGGAAAAATCAGAAACTGGGTTGTTTATGTCAAAATTTTCGCAGGCATGGAAAACTGTCGGGATGTAATATCTATGGGTGAAATTGTAGTTGAGTTTCCTTTCCCCTTTTTTTTTTTTTTTTTCTTTTTTCTAAATCATATTTTACCTAATTGAAATTGAAATGCATAGCTTTGATCCCACGGATGATCATATTTTAACTTGTGATGTCAAACATTTTTGGTCATACATTTTTAAAAAAATGAATTGAAAGTTCTGTTGCAAGGCAAATAATTGAAAAAAAATAAATAAATAACATGCATGGCCATTCACCAAACCAAGAACTATGAAGTTTTATTTTTCTTTGCTGTTCTTTTCAGTACTGTGGAAGTTGAAAATATTGTTTATAAGGGATTATTAATTTTAAGCCCATCAATAAAGAGGAATTGCATTGTTGAATGAGACAAAGAATCTCAACCAAAAACTAAAAACAAGAATATACGTTTGTCCATACTGTTAATAGAAATTGACACTAATCATTTTATGTAACATATTATGGTTTATATTAATCTTAAGGTCTCTAATGAATCGACAATTAGCAATGGGCAATAACTTTCTTCTTTTCTTTTCTTTTTTTTTTTTTTGTTAATTATTGTATTTGTTACAGGACATGTTTTAAGCATTCATTTCTTTCTCTGAAGATCCCCCGCCATTTTATCCCTATGAATAAAATGCTTTGTCCTTTTTGTTTTGTTGTTTTCTGTTTTACTTTTTTCTGTCAAATGATGCTTTCCTTTCGGCTCATGGATGCAATGGGCCATGCATTGGCTCTTCATATTGTTATTTTGTTTTTTCATGATGAGTTAAAAAAGCACTTTTGGCTAAAGCTACTTTGACTACCAACATTTAAATTTATGACCATATTTGTAATTATTATGTTTATCAGCTAATTGTCACTAATTAACAATCATTAATTTCATTTTATTATAACGTCAGATTAAAAATTACACGAAATTAATCTCAATCAAATCCAGAGAGATATTACTTAAAAGAATTGAACATCATCACAGTTGTTTTTCTGCAACTAAAAATCTTCATTTCTATGCGAATTGCTTGGCAAGCATTAAATTATCAAACAGGAGAGCAGAGGAATTTCCACTTACAATTATCAAACCAAATGGTAAATTTATCACCAAGGCAAGTAAAACAAATTGGTGGTATATCATATCATCTTATGTTTGTTTACTCATACATTGTATGTCAAGGAAAAATATATAAATATAAACCAATTATGAAAAATGAGCAAAATGGAAACTAAAAACACCAAAGAAATTGAAGAAATGAAAAATCTCAGCACCATTTGTGATCATCTTCTCGCATGGTCTATAATCAAGCGTAAAGGGTTTCGAATTTCTTGTTTCCATTCAATTTTCTGAATTCTCTTGTGGACGCAGACCTAGGGATCCTGTTTAATCTATACAAGCTACTGTTGTCTTCGTTGTAATTGGTGGGACGTGTTTTATAGGTAGGTAATGGAGGCCGGTTCTTGATGTTCTTAGTAGCATTAGGATGGTCTTGAGTTCTGGGGGACATCTTTTGACGAGAAGATGCAACTGGGGAGAGCAAGAAAGGCGGGCTATATGAATGCTTGATTTGTTTTGCACCAGAAGAGGAACTGCTAGCGCTGCTAGGCGGTTCTTGGCCTCGCAAATTTAGCTTAACAGGTTTCTCTGAATCCTGAAACGATAAATAGTTTACATGTAAAAAGAATTTAAAAACAAAAAGCCACCTTAAAGTAAGTTGAACTTTACAATCTTCTAACAGCAGATCATGCAGTAAATCATAATGTATAACTTTATATAATACAAGGGTAATTGCTGGCATTATTAAATCCTAAAAAGTTGTTGACAAACTCCACTTTCCCGGTTCATATTTTCAAAAAAATTGGACAACAGCAGGATACTTTTGAATTTCGGGTGCTAGAATTTGTAATGGTATGAATTGCAATCATAGTAGAGGAGTTCTTCAATGTATCATTAGATTATCTATCTTCACTTATTGAAGAGATTGATTAGTCTTTCAATAGTGAGGAAAACCGTTGCAAGATTGAGTTGAGACTGGATATTGGGGAAAAAGGTATGTGCTGAATTCTTAAATGTAATTAATAAAGTTTACCACCTTAGCCGATATGATTTCTCCTTTTGGTAGTTCAGAGGCTAGATCTCTACTCTTGCGCTCGCGTACCGTCTTAGACCGTTGCTTCATTTTAGATCTCCTAAACCTGAAAGGTGAGATAAATAATACCAAATGTTAAAACAAAAATAAAAAACTAGGCCATTAAAAGGTGGAATTTACATTCCTGTAAAATTCAGCAAACCCCGCGAGTATTTAATCAAATCTCAATCTTTGAGCTCACAATTGTTAGCTTTACAATACATTATTGCAGCAATGAAATTCCATTGGGAAAAAAACTAATATATGCCACAATCAAACACAAACTTCCTTGTTCTGTTTGGAAAAAGAAAATGCATAAGGTTATATGTTGCCACATCCATATAAATTCCTGCTTAGGATATACCTATAAATTCTAAAATTCCAGCTTAGGATATACTTCATAAGGATATATGTTGCCACATCCATAGTCTACCCTTTAATTGGCTGTTAATATGAAAAAAAAAAAAAAGGCCAAAGAAAATGCATACTATGATTTTCTATTTTATTGGGGGAAAATTCAGCCTTGGCTTGGTATTATTGGATTTCTTGATCATACATATCTGAAACCTAGATATGCACCAATCCAAATATGGAAACGGAGTGCATACAATAGTGCACATACATTACAAACAAAGTAAATGGATAGAAATGTTCCAATGACTAACTTTAACTAAGCGTGCTCATTGCATCTTTAATATAGGATTGGAAAGCAATTAAAACGATGCTTAATTGACTTACTTTCTCAGTTCCTTGGCTTCAATCAATTCATCATCCTTGCTATAGATTACAGGCAGATCTGAAAGATCACAAGCCAAAGGACTGGTGGAAAAGAACTGAAAGCAGAAGGCACTTCTTAACATTAGATCAAGGAACAGGTTTGCAGGCAATCAATTTGTTGCAATATGATATGAATACTAATATGACTTTCAAATATGTTTAGAAATGAGCAAATCCAGCAACCGAGCTAAGAAAATCATGAAAAGTCATGACAGTTGTATAAGCTTCTACTTAATAATTACTTCATTTTTGAGAGCTAAAGCTGCAGAGCCGCGATATGCTGGATCTAAAGCTAGAAGAGTGCTCAAGAGACCCAAAGAAGATTCAGGAAACTCGCCGAAAGTTTTAAAAAGACAAGGTTTGTATAACTGCGGAGGTCGAAAAGTTGTAGACAGCCTCAGTTTTTTCCAATAATCTTCTGATGGTGTGCCACATAGCTTGAAAATCCTATGTAGTTGCTCAACCTGAAAGCAACAAAACTTGGTAATATAAGAAACTAACTAGTAACTAGGAAATACAAGGTTTATCAGATGCCAGATCAAAATAATCAAATTCACAGTTTTTGTTATGACAATCGATTGGAAAGAGTTACCTCTGTTCTACCAGGCATGATTGGCCTCCCTGCAAACATCTCAGCTAAGAGGCATCCAGCACTCCATAAATCAATACCAACTCCATAATTTGTGGCACCTAACAGTAGCTCAGGGGCTCTGTACCAAAGCGTCACAACTCTACTCGTGAGAGGATGCTTTTGGTTTGGAGAAAAATAGTTTGCAAGTCCAAAATCTGCAATCTTTAGCATTCCATTTTTATCAATCAACAGGTTCGATCCTTTAATGTCTCGATGTAAGATCCCCCTATCATGACAGTGCTGCAAGCCTGAAAGTAGTTGATGCATATAACTCTTTACCTGCATCAAAAACTCAAAGATGACACATTAAACAAACTAAAACCTTAAATTTCTGAAATTTTTCAAAGACGTGAAAAGGATAATTCAGACCTGAGGTTCAGTAAGTCTCCCTTCAGGCCGGGAGATAATTCTGGCTAAATCTGATTGCATGAAATCAAAAACAAGATAAAGGCTGTATTGCATTCTTGATGTTGCCAATCCTTCAAGCTTTATGACATTGGGATGATCCAACTTCTGTAATATCATAATCTCCCTTGCCATAAATTTCACACTCTCAGGTTCTGATGTGTCAAATCGGACCTTCTTTAGGGCAACAATTTTTCCGGTGTCCCTTTCCCGAGCTTTATACACATTGCTGTAGGTACCTTGTCCAACCTGTAACCAAACAGCTAATGCAATTTTAGGCAGCCGATTTCTTTCTTCCAATGGCAGTTTAGCCTACTTAATGAACTGAACTTAATGCAACTGATTGTCAAATCAGCAACAGAGTATTATCTGAAACTAAATTTATTCCTATCAGCTAAGAAAGGTTTAGCATTTAGTGGACACAGAAAATTTTCCCTAGAAAGTACTAATACTGAACCACAAGGATGATATTCAATTCTTACAAATTTGCTACTAAATTATAAAATCACCAATCAAACAAATAACTACTTACATAAAATCATCATTTACAATCAACTAAAGCGTAAACAATACAATCAAGACCAAAATTTGAGAAAGATTTTACCTTATCAATTTTATCATACGACTCAGCACTCTTGGGAACCAAACCAGACAAAACCTCTCTAGGAACATTATCAGTCAGCCACTTAGGCCAACCATCCACTAACTCACCATCATCGCCACCGCCACCTGTCTCTCTCTGTGCCCCATTGCCCTTATCTTCAGTCCCAATTCCGTAAGCAACATTATAATTCATTCGCCGGTCGGGATTTTGAATCCGACCCGTTTCTCTAGCATCATATCTCTGACCCGTCGACCGTCTGTGACCTACCCCTGCTTTCCCCACATACCCATTCTCCATTTTCAAATTATCTAAGCCCCTAGAAGATGAATTCATCTTGACTTGTACACATCCCATTGTTTTCTGGGTATATTCAAAGTTTTAATTTTTATTGGTTCCTGATTGCATAAAAAAGAAGAGAGCACGAAGAAGAAGAAGAAGAAGAAGAAGAAGAAAAAGAGAAAAAGGAGACATTTGGTGGACTCTGAGAGAGAGAGAGAGTTTTGGAGGAGAAGGTGACGAGAAACGCCGTCCCTGGCCGGCATTTTTGGATTTTTACTGTGCAAAAAAGGTATCTTCTTCATAAATCCTTTTCGGTTCTTGCCCCTCGCTTTCTCCGCTAAAAAGAGAAAAGAGAGCATGATGAAACGAAAGGCACATTTATCGTCACATTTTACCAGTGCGGTTTTTGATTTTGAGTTTAGTTTTTGCTTCCAACTGTTCTTGGCGGGAGGGAACATTGTATGAGACAAATGGACCAATGGGGTTCCAACAAGCAGAGTTCTGATTGTGCAAAGTGTCAGTTAAGTATACAAACATTCCACTAAGATGTTGCCACGTCATAGAATCAATGTGGGCCCCATCTGACGTGGGAAGCTCTGACCATGCGTTACTAAACCAATTCCCACCACTCTAAGAGGTTCTACTCTCGACTCTCGAGGTCTTCATGGCCGTTTCTTCTGCAAAAGACCATCATAATCCTGCGTAAATTTGGGCATTGGAGCTGTGGAAGACAAAAGTTCTCACTTTTGCCTGTCTTTCTTTGAGGTTTGCTTCAAATTTTTCTTCGTCTCTTCCGTGTTTCAGACTGAAGTAATTTTGACTGGTCAGTGTAGAGAAAAATCAAGTTTTTAGGCTTGTTTCATAATCTTTAGTAGTCGTTTGGTTCCTGATAGATTCTCTGGTTTTTATTTTATCTCCTAATATTGTTTGCATTTAACTGGGTCAATTTCTGTTAGCTCAAGTTTTCCCTTTTAATTTTTGAAAACAACAATTGTGGCATAAAACAATACAGGTTGCTTTATCTTGTTCTCTGTGAAGTGGTTTGCTTTCTTTTCGTGTTTTCTTTTAAGTTTTCTTCAATATTTGTAAAGAGAATACAGCGATAAACCAAAATTTTCCCTGATGATTGAACTATGTCACAGATGAAATGTTTGTTTGCCACTCACAGAATGAACAGGCATACCAGAATCATGTTTGTTTTTGTGGGGTCACTGGTCACACTTTTCCTTGTTGAAATTCTAATTGACATTTATTTTCATAATGGCTTCAGCATAGCCTGCCATAAGATAGCATGGTCATTTTTGCTTTCTTTATAGTGCTTAAGCTTTTAAATGAGAAGAGAAAATCAACTTGAAATTATCAGCTGAATGTTTTCACTGGCTACTGTGATCCGGTTAAATTTAAGTAGTGTTTGGCTAGTGTGAGTAATCTGCTGTCTTCCATAAAATTTGGTCTCTGAAAATACTACTCTTTGGTACAGAAAGGCTGTAGACTTACCAAAATGCAGAGTGTGATTTCATCTGTTTGTTTGGTAATGCACTAAACAGGAAGAAACTGTGTTCAAGAAGGGATGATATACCACCTCAAAATTAAAAAATCATTCCTTTGCCGATGATTTTTCTTCCCTTCCATCTTTATCCAGATGTAGACAGAATGATCATTTTTTGATCTGGAAGATTTCTTAAATTTTGTCCATCTATAATTTAATTCCAATAAAAAATGAAACTACCACGCCCACACAACCACACTTCCACGCGCCTAGACACACATTTATATGTATGTATGTGTGTGTGTGTGTGTGTGTGTACGTGTGCGCGCCTTTGTGCAACCACGCACATGTGTAGTTCATTTATAACATTATGAGTGAAAATAAATGTTGTCATATTTGAATGTGTGTATTTTCATGTAATAATTTTTTTGGTGAGGCAGAATTCTGAGAGGATATGCCTTGATTAATAGAAAGGGATGAGATATATACTGAAATGATTGTAACTTTGTAAATTTTTTCCTATTGCAGGCAGCTGCATCAATTAAAAATGTGTCACTACGACTCATGGGAAGATGATTCACCTCAGAGTGACGATCATGAACCAAGTACAGGAAATGGCAATGACCCTGTAGAGATATGGGAGACTAGGTTGGATATGTTAGAGGCGCGTGTAGCAAGGATTGAGGCTCGGGTTGAGGTGCTACAGGCAAGGATGCTGTTTCTTCAAAGGGCATTGCGCATTGCATGTGTTTTGTTTATGGCTACCCTTGCCTATGCTTTGAGCAAGTAAATGTTGAGATGATAAACTCAACTTTTGTAGCCGTGCTGTTTTTCCTTTAATGGATATATAATTGGTGTCTTATGCTTTTCCTTTAATTACAGTGCTATGGGTGGATTGAAAGATGATATTTAATCTATGATGCTCTCAAGCTGATGTCAAATTTGGCAAAATTGAAAACAAAGATTAACAGGAGTAAAGTTGAGACATTTAGTGAAAAAGGAAAGGTTCAATGAATGCTGAAATATTGTCATTTCATTGGGTTATAAAACTTTAAACTGTCTCTCCACACTAATGATAATCACAACCATGTTTTGTCTGTCTTTGGAGAGTAATAATCACTAGTTACTATACTAGAATTCTTTTTCCTTCCATCCCTCCCTTTTGTCCTTTTGCTAAAACTTTAGTATGCATTTAACTATATAGCTTTCAAGACTTGGCTATGCTCGTATATATTACATCCATTAATACAAAACTTAAAACACTCAAAGTAAAAAACTTAAAATGCAAAGATGAAATTTAAAATGTTAATATAAGAATTAAAAAAATTGAATGTATTTTATATCTAATGTATTATAGTGAAACCATAACTTTCAAAAGTCATGCTTTTGCAGAAGAACAAAGCTAGCCACCCTACAAATTCAAATTCAGATCTCAAACGGTGGATGTTTTGTATCTCAGATAGTTCTTTACAGTGATTAGTTTACGACTTCAATCGTCCCCGCATTTTCTAGCCACCCTGCAAATGAATCCTTCTTACGGTAGGATACCGTAAGGCCAGGGAAATATGAGCTTGAAAACGGAAACCAGATAAAATCTTGGCAATGATCTCCTACCCGCCTCAAAGGGGAAGTCATTACTCATAAATTGCAATCTGAAATTAACAGTTAACCTTGATTTAAATATCCAGGATGTGAAACTGTCAACACAAACATGTTGTTCTGTGTCTTAACAACTTCAGACTCGGCATTCTTGCAACAAATCCATCTAAAATTATGATTTCTTTTAGTCTCCATTTCAGTTTACCACACAATAACTAACCCAAGTATATTTAGTGGGTTCGATACATGTTCAATGTGAAGCTCGTAAGTTGTCACAACATACATGCGACTTGTTACAATTTACACGTAGATCATTGTAGTTGCATAATGTTGAAGTACCCTAACATTTTAGTCATTCGCTTTTAGTTGATTGGTAAATGAAAGTAGACGTGTAATCAGCCTACACAGAGACATCAATACTGCAATTAAGCAAATAGCGAAAGTAAAAAAATAGGACTTTGCATATCAACTGAATAGTGAAAATAAGGCCCTCTGATATTCAATTGATAAGTGAAAATTAAATAAGCAATCAAAGAAGCTGCAGATGAAACATCGGATGTGAATACAACAGTTAACAGAAACGAAAAAGTATGAGCAGTGTCAATGATCAAGCAGACAACTCATTCCAGGTCGATTATCCCGAAATTTGAGAGAAGAATCTTTACTTGATCAACAAAGTCCGAGCCTGTTGCATACTCTGTTAGCATCCCAACAGCGAAACCGAACATTGCCCATCTACCACCAATATCACAAGTAGGAAATCAGGAAAAAAAAAAAAAAAAAACCCAACAAAAACAAAACAAACACAGAAACAAGAATCCATATTGTGTCTGAAAAAATATAGCCCATTTCAGACACAGTTCATGTAATACAAGTCCACTCAAGGAAATAATAGCTGCTAAAAGAGCTTGCATGTTATGAAATTAAGATAACTTATTGTTGACAAAATTCAAGTTCTTCCAGAACAAGCCTAAAACAATATCATTCGCAATTATATAGTCATCCAGTTGAAACATAAAATGCATTAGACTTCTCAGTTTTATTGATATATTGCTGAAAGAGTTTCCGAATATAAAATGCCTGGAATTTTTTTCACTCCCCATTCCTACATGCTTTAATATTTCATTCTAGATGTTAATAAAATTCCAATTATAGACTTTGTGATATAGAATAAAGGTGTGAAATAAGGAAGTTATATCATTTCTCTCTCAAGATATAGCTTCTAATAATAGAATCTGTTTAAAGTAGATTAGAATAAGGCAACCCTTTTAGCATCATAACTTAATTTACAGTATCAGAAATGTGTGTCAACTAGCTTAGCAGGTAAATGATGACAATCATACAAGAGACCTAGATGAAATATTTATTCAGACGAGAGGGGCAGAAATTTTTTTACTCGTAATATTATCTCAAAGATTTGTTGTACCCCATTACTTGACGGTAATCTTCCAAATGCTTGGGAAGATAAAACACTTAATTTAAGTAGGCATGAAGCTTGAAGAAAACTGAAGCAATTGTCCTACATTCTACTGTTTTCACTAGTCCCTATTTTTACTGAGCTGAAAACAACAGCTTTCTCATGAGCAAACAATAATTTCATACAGAACTCTAAGAATACCAAGAAACTCATGATTTGTAATACAAAAATGTTAATATTCTTCAGCAAGAAAGACATTAAGTAACCATATGTTGTTATTTAAATCTGAAGTTCAACCCATTTTCGCCATCAACCATTCAGCTGATATGAAATAAGTAAATTGGGGAAGTCCCTCGTAGATAAAAAGATTTTGCGAAGTTGGAACCCACATCATTTGCAAGGGAATGTCCAATGTCTAATTCAGTCTTATTACCAAGAGAAATTCTTGAATGAATTCAAAGCTAAGAGCCCTAAACTGCTAGTGCTTAAACCACCAGTCCTAAGTTATTCCATCAGGCTGTATTAGTCCTCTTTACAATTTCCAATAATTTTTAAATCAAAATCTAACCAAAATTCTCATAAATCATGCATCCTATCCATCAATCAAACGGCCCATTTGCCAAAATTTAGCAACAAATTAACATTATAACTGTAATTACAAAATCCCTCACAAACCCCAGAATTGATTAGCAAATACAAAACCCACATAAACCCAAATAACTAAAGCTAATTTAAGAAATTTGCATATACACACAAAGAAAAAGAAATCATTACCTGCCGTTGGAAATCTCATTCTTTCCAAGGAACCCAAAAAATGGACCTACATCAGCTTCCTCAATCTTCTTCTGCTTAAAATACTCCTGAAGCTCCTTAGCCTTCTGCCTCTGAAACTCCAAAGTTGCCACATTCTTATCCTCCACATCTGACACAACAGAAGGCTTTGGCGGCTGGGCCACAGAAGAAGAGGGCTGTGACGGCGATGGAGGGACTGGCTTCACTGTAGACGGCGCAGAAGGCTCTCTCAGAGGAGGCGCAACAGGTCTTCTAATCGGCCCCTCAGCTTGAGAACAAGTTACAGTAAATGAACCGATCTTTGTTCTTGGAATTCTATAAAAAGAATAATCCGATGAATTTGATGGTGAAGACGGGGAGCAACAACAAGATGAATTTGGGATTTTGAGACATGGTATTGATGATGCCACATACATTTTTGTTTTTGGTGTATTTTTTCTTTTCGTATTTGTTTTGTGTCCTTGTTCTGTCTTTGTTTTTGGTGTTGCCCAGAATCAGAATCAAAAAAGGGGGCAGAAGTGGCTTCTGTGGATAAGATGAAGCCAAGTGAGAGATGGCTGATGAGCGGGGTTAGGACCGTTGGAGGGAAAGAAAGGGTTGGTTTATTTGGAGCCAACTGCTTTAAAAGAACGTGGATTACACGTGCATCAAGCTAAGTGTTTTTCATGTTGACGCGCTTAAAGTGCGATTGGTAATTGCTTCTTTTATTTTTTTTATTTTTCTGGGCATGAAGTCTGAATAATAATAATAATAATAATAATAATATTTTATATTGGAAAATCTGAACTTGTTTGATTTAGAGACACAAGAAATTGATTGACAATTGTGATTTTGGCTATGACTGACTTGATAAATTTGGTTTATGTTCAATTCCAACTAAAAATTATTCATTTTACTATCTAATATACCGGCTAAAATTAAAAATTAAATATGAATGAAATTGAATCGATTTTTTATTTTTTTATTTATTTTTTAACTATATTTTATTATTTTTCAAAAAAAAATTATATTAAAAATCAAACAAATTTGTTTAGTTAAGGAAAAAAAAATCAATATAAATTAAATTAAATTAAATTAAAAACACAAAAAAAAAAGAAAGAAATCAATTCTCGAAAATTTGTCCAACTCCAACCCTTAAGCTTCATTGTTAGCTTCAGTTCAATAGGTGAGATATCTTAGTTCCAAATAAGAGTACAAATTTCAATCACAAGAAATTTTAAAAATAATGGTAACCGTTTATTAATAATAATAATAATAAAGTAAATCCAAGGAAAGATAACCAAATTCAAAGTAAATCTAAGGGAAGATAACCAAATTCTTGTTTAATGTACAGCAATGAGCTACCCCAAAAAGTTCATCCGAGTCAGAAAATCATATGGAAAATTTTACCAAAAGATTTTAACCCGTTAAATATATATCCTCCATCCAACTCAGTTTTCACACCACTGTAAAGTAGAAACAGAAGCCGCCTTTTTCCTGGAGAGGAGAGAGTTCCCCTAAACCACCCACCTTATTTCACATTGCATTGGATTTTTAGTGTCAAAATATTCTTCCAAACTCATGTGAGTTGTGCTCATATTAGGAGAGACTTGGTTTTCCTGTTATACTACGCCCAATTTCATTATAGTCCGCTTGAAATATTGTTCTTATTTGCGGCCAGTAAAAGCCCATTTGACAAAATCTCCCCCATGCTTCAATGGTTAGCTAGCGATTCTAAGATAACTACAATCTTGTTCTCTCCATGAATCTTTAGTGCAACCATTTTTTAGCCCGGCCGAAATTGATTGAGAGAATTTCTCAAATATATTGAATTTCTTCGTGAGTTTCATCAAGAGAAGATTGCACAACTTTCTCGTCCAGAATGACAACTTATACAAAAGGCAATCTAGACAAAATTCATCAAACAAAAACCAAATTTACTCTAAATTATCGTGACGAATTTCATCGAGACTGTTCAAAAATCCAAAATCAGTTTTCTTCTTCATTAATCCATTCAACTCAAATACAAAATCAACAATTTATTTCAATAATTAGTTACAAAACCTACTCTAATCAATTCTAATTCAAAAACCAGAACCTAAATCAATCACATTGAAAAACATAATGAATTTCCAAACCTAAGAACGGAAATCAAGTTCTACACATCAAAAGCACAGGTTAGAAACCAACTAACTATGAGGCAGGAGCATTTTTGTCAAAATAGGCTCTTTCTGATCACAAATGACAACAATTTTCCAGTGGGCTATAATTATATTTAGCTTGCACCTTAAAATTGGGCGTATAACCTAAAAACACCCAATAATGTTCTAAAAGACAAAATGGACGAACCAGAGGACATATCAAATGAAAATACCATGAATGCAAAAATGCAAAAAATTAATTGCGATGAAACATTCGAGGCATAACACAAATGATATAACAAAACACAATGAAGCTCTGATTGACAAAATTGAAATTCTCAATAATTAAATATAGACACAAATAATCAATCCCACAAAAGTGGCCAGAAATGAAGCTCCTAGAGTGCATTCTTCTGTAGAGACCAAAAACTCACTTTGCTTTCACTGGAAATCAGTTGATGCACGCAGCAACCAGATGGAACCACATTAGTAGTAATTTACCTGTCGCATCATTGCATTTTCAGAAAAGTTGAGTCCCATGTATTATCTCCGAAAAACAAAACTACATGATCGTGCATGAACAACTTATTTCAATTCCATTGTCAAATTCGTCATCTGATCCGTCCGTTTCACTGCTATTACATACAGTTTCCATCTAAGCTCAGCAATAAAATTACAACAAACAGAAAATGTGTAATAATAATAGTAAATACACAAAAGAAGAAGAGAGCAAGGGAACAAAAATCACAGATCTTTACTCTCTACATATAAAGCACAACTGCTTGGCATGAGTTAAAGAAAGACAAGTTAAACAATGATATTTTACATATTCATATAACTCCTATTTATTACAACTTTGGACTGGCAAAACATTAAAACTATATTTGATGAAGAAGCTGACAGTAGTACAGAAACATTTATGCCACTCTAGTTTTAGTGCAACCAATAGAATTGGGAGTAACATACATGCACTTTGTCAATTTCTCAATGTCATCAAACAAGACTTATGTTTATACAGACAGGCACAATGCCAACGTAATAAGTGTGCAAGAAGAGAGAAAGAGATATCAACAAACATAATCAAGCCCATTTTTCTTCAGATAGGTAGACAGGACCACAGAACAAAGACCTGAATCCAGATCTACAGCATTGACATCAACATTGACTGGCACGGGATATATGGAAGAAATGCCACAAGTAGACCACATACAAAACTTAATCTCTTGAGAACAAATTGTTTCACAGACAGTAAATTTCTAGAGGTCTTAATCCTGACTAGTGAACAAGTGACACCAGTTAATACTCATCTGTGGGCATCATCAAGGCCCTGATCCTTGCCAAAGCCTCATAGAGGTAGCACATGAAATATAGAAGTTATAAATATGTGGTGAAGTTCAGTTGTATGTACTTGGTCTGATAATCAAATATTCTAACTTTAATTGACAAATAAAAGGGGGAAAAAAGATTATGTGACAACGGTGCAAATTTCGTTGTTTTACTTCACAAGTAAGCATCTAAAGTCATAGTAAGCCAATTCTTGAACCCACTATTTTTAATCTGAATTGTTGAATGCTATATTAAGTCAGCAGGAAACTTTATTAAAAAAAAAAAAAGAAAGATACTTAAAGGGTGCAAATCAAACTAATACAACTGTTAGATTTACCCTTATACAAAGAATGCTTCAGAAGTTTGTCACAATAGGAAAATTGCCTTGAAATTTAATAATAAAAATAGTTGCATACGGTAGAATTTTTAAAAGTTAAGCTAGAAGGAGAAAAAAGATGCCATAAAGACCAGAAAAAGGTCAGTTCCAAGCTCCAGCTTGACTCATCTCCGGCGTAAGTAATAACTTAAATATATAAAATAAAAAGGTTATAGACTGAAACTGCAAAGAAGAAGTTGAAAAAAACTGCTTGTATCCAATGAGAATGAACTTTCATGTAGGTAACAAGGTACCAAGTAAGAAAGATTAATTGTGGTCCAAAATCTTCAACAATTCATACTGTCAGAAACTTTTCTATGCAAATATGTAAAGTGATTCACAGTAGCAAGAATAATGTTATTGGTATTGAGAGGTTTGACGAAACCGGAAGAAAAGATACACATACTTTGAATTGACAAATTGAGTTCTGATTACTAAATGCTTATCACTACATAAAGAAAATACCAGCCTCAAGGTTCCCACACATACATCCAGTTTGTTCACAATCATTGCTCATCATATTGAAATTCTAAGAGCCAACCTTAGTCTTTGGGTTGCCAAATGGTTCAAGCACTAAAAAGTATTTAACAAAATAAATTTAACTCTTCAAACGCTGGTTCCAAAGAAAAATTTTCTGAACCTACAAATTATAGTGAATCCTCTAATTGCTGTTGCGTCACCTCTATAAAACTAGCGGATAAGAAGCAAGGGGTTGTTACTAGCTCATCACGCACACAAGTATTAGCAGAGAAAAGAAAGTAAATACTCGCTTAAAGTTCAAATAAAAATGGTCAAATCACAGTCAAAATATTCCATTTTGGAATGAAATATTTTCTTACCTGGGCTCAAATTCCCTAATTTCAGCAAGTTCGCTACCACAAACATCGGTCCACTGCACTTTCCTCCTTTCTGTTTGACCAGGGATATCATTACCTTTTTCACTGAATTGCTCATGCTCACTAATATTCTGGACAGGAACTGGATCGCTATTTGTTGGCTTCTTCAGGCTACTTTTAAGAGAAACCTTACCATTATCGTCCTCAAGATCAATTGTATGATCTTTTCCTTTGTCAGAAGCAAGAGGCCCAGGCAAGCCATCCTGATTCTGGGCAGGGCCTACTTTGAGCGGGGAAGGTGTATCAAGTCCTGCGGAAGCGCGACCGAAGCAAGCAAAGGAAGCGCAGCCGCGGGAAGGCCGGTTCTTGGCGGCGGAAGCCAGCTGGAGGTGAGATTGAGGTTCTTGGTCCACCAACTGGTACTGATTCCACGGGGAAACTCTCATGGGTTTGTCGTCTTCGTTCTTCTGACCCAAGAGTAAAAGGGTCAGACCCTTACTATACCCAGATGCCGAAGAAGAGAAGAACCCTCCTCCTTCCACTGCCAATAACATCAGTTCTTTTGCTCATCTGTACATCCACCACCGATTTGATTTCTTAATTGCGCCACCGTAATCTCACAAATTCTTCAAAATTCATCAGCCGGTCCTTCATCCACCCAAAATGCACAGTCCGTCAGCGTATCGAACTCGCAAACTAAACCATCATCACATCATCAACACCAATAGCAATAGCAAAAGTAAATAAATAAATACAAATTTTTTGAGTGATCAAATCTTCAAATTCTCCTTAGAAGCTCACAAAGATTTATAAGCAGAGAATTTTATAAACATGTCATCAAATGAAAAAAAAAAATCAATCTTTATTTCCAGAATTTCGAAAAACAGTTAAAGATCCGGTAGCTAGAAAGCAAGCAAGCAAGAAGTGAAACAAATCAAAGCAGCTAACATGCACAGACAACAACTACAACGCTTCATTTACTTGATATACTTGAGAGTAAAAATGTCTTGATTCAATAATTACCTTTCCTTCACTTCCTCGGGAATCAAAGAGAAAATACAGACCAAAGCAACAACGAAAAGAAAGGAATAGTGAAACAAAACACCATGTGACAGGAGATTCACGGATCTGATAGGAGAAATCAAGTTGACTGACTTAAATCGGCGGCGCCGGATCGAATTAATCGGCGAGGAATTGGAAATGAGGAAATAAATAGAATTAAAAGAAAAAAAGAGAGAAAATTGGGTTCACTTCCAGTTGGAATTATTTAAAGAATGGAAGGGAAGGGAAGGGAAGGGAAAGGGATGGTGACAATCTCCTCTCCTTGGTAACATGGGCCCCACAATTGTTCACACTCCTAGAAAAAGCACAATGCATTCATATATATATATATATATATATATATTATAATTTTGCCAAATTTTGAATGATAATTATAATAATATATAAATAATTAAATTAAATTATATTAAAAAAAAGAAGTTGAGTTAAGAAGCACGAGACATGCAAACAAGTAAAGGTAAATATAAATATATATATTTATTTATTCAAACTGTTGCATATATTTGTACAAATTAATATAGCAATATTATTATTATTATTATTATTATTATTATTATTATTATTAT
>CP135549.1:4966151-4990612 GCA_032402905.1 Khaya senegalensis | reverse complement strand
TAGATTCAAACTACTGCCTATGTTGACTACTTTGGCCAGTTTACATCAGAACAATTCCCTGAGGACATTGCAGAGGTATGCTTTATCTCTGTACAAATTTATCATGTATTCAGTATAGCATGGAAAATGCTAATTTCAGCAGTACTCTCAAGATTTAAGGATTTATTAGAGATGTTGCTTACTCATTGTATTCTTGTGCAGCTGATTCGTAACCGTTATCCATCTAAAGAGAGGCTCCTTTTTGATGATGTTCTGGGTACTGATTCTTTACCCCTGTTAGTTTTAAAGAAAAATTGCAACTTTAAATTACTGTGTTCAATAATTTCTTTAGTCACATAATGACATATTTATGCTTTTACTCAATCAACAGCAATATTTGTCCTTCATCATCCAGAGCACGGGCATGCTGTTGTTCTTCCAATTATATCATGTATCATTGATGGAACACTGGTGTATGATAAGAGTAGTCCTCCGTTTGCTTCGTTCATTTCCTTAGTTTGTCCTAGCAGTGAGGTATGTGACCTAATAGATTAATCTAGGGAATTATATTCTTTCTCCCTTTTCACTATATACTGAATGTCATTCATTCTTGATAAGCTACATTTTCTACTGCACTTCTTAGCTGATGTCCGAATTTGTTGTATAGAGAACATAATTTACTTTGTGAGTTGAGGAAAAAATTTATGTTGCTGATGATTCAATTACATATATTTTTTTTAACAGAATGAGTATTCTGAACAGTGGGCTTTGGCATGTACCGAGATTTTACGAATTTTAACTCTTTACAATCGCCCAGTATACAAAATGGAACAACAGACTCGTGAAACAGAGAGAAGTAGTAGTAGCAGCGATGCTACAACAAGTGACTCCAGAGATGGAGAATCCTGCAATATGCCTTCGGGGCAACAAGAGAGGAAACCTCTAAGGCCTTTGTCCCCCTGGATTACTGATATATTGCTTGCTGCCCCTTTGGGGATCAGAAGTGACTACTTCCGCTGGTGAGTAAATTGTTCAGTTCTGGCATATAGTTGTAAACCAATATTATTCAATAAGACTATAAAAAGTTTTGGTTTAATGTCTTGTTGTGTTAAGTGGTTCTAGTTCTTTATAGCTAGATTGGATGACAAACTGAAAGAAAAAGTTGGTTGATGGACTGTCTAGGGTAATGAGCTTCCCAAACCGCCTTGACTGTTCTGATGAGTCAGTTACACAAACTGGTTGATTTTATTAGGGTTTGGGATCGGATGGAAGATAGTTGTCAAGGACAAGCTGAATAATATTGCTTATAAGGGATAAGCCAATTTGTTGAATTGATTCAACTGTGCCATTTTTTGAACCAACTAATCATCGACATGAGATGCCAAACTTGAATTAAAGTATCTCTCTACAGTTCGCACTTGGATTTCTAAACATGCAAGTGTTTTCATATTCTTTCCTAGGATAGGAGCATGAGAGAGAGCAAGAAATTGGTGAAAATACATGTAAGCCTTGAAGCACCTGTTGACCTACAAGCAAACCAACTGGTATCTTCAGGATGTATGGTTTTAATTTCGTAAGGAAAATCATAAGCTAGGGTTGATTGCTAAAAAGTCAAAGCATGAGGCTTCTGGCATGGTCATAATCTGAGATCAGATTAACTGGATAGTAATATTTAATGAGAACTGTTAGAGCTATTTTATTTTCTATATGTATATTTTGCCATGTGGATGCGGGTTTATTTGCTCAAATGGCATGTATATTATTGTACTAGTACTAGTATCCGATTTAGGATTGTATGATGCTGCTAATATGTAACATAGAGTAAGGAAGATTATGTTTTCAATTATCTATCAAAGTATCAATTATTTATGAAGTTATATTTTAACATGGTATGATAGTGCATTTTTGTGCTTGGTCTTTTATTTTTCTCTTTTAATCCCATTCTGCTTGGGTTCTTCATCAATTTATTGCCTTGATTTAAACATTGAATGAAGTTTTTAAGTGTTTGCTTATAAGATCATCATGAGTATATTTTGGCGAAATTTTAATATATCAATATTTACTCTTTCACCTAGCAAAAACTAGTACTTTCCCATATTATCACTCTCTTTCTTTTTGTTTATTATTGGACTTGATGGCTTGTGGTTTGCATGCCCTTCTTTTATCAACCTCCTCCAACTCTCTGTGTAACAGGTGTAGTGGTGTTATGGGTAAATATGCAGCTGGAGAGCTAAAGCCACCAACAATAGGTTAGTTGAATATTCAATTTCGAAAAATGAATAGTAGATGTTCCTTGTTACTTTTGTTGTCCTTGCTTTTGTTTTCATTTCTTCTTTATAGATGCAATGTCCTGATTGAAGAGAGAAACATGTACCCTTTATTGTCTCCCTCTGTTGTTATCACATGACTTCCAAGCCTTTGTGTTTATTTCACAATCACAGCCATCATTCATTGTAATTCACTAATTGACATTAATCTAATATTCTGATGGTTTCGGTGCAATTTAAGTTGATCATGAGCTTGAGAGCACAAGGGGAGAGTATGTCTCTAGTGGTATGTTAAGTAATCACTTGATTCATGAACTTAAGTTGATAGTTAAGGGTGAAAATCTATCAGGCCTCTTCACATGTAAGGCTAGATTTAGCAATTAGTTTGTCATGTTGATCAAGCTCAATCTTAAGTGAATGTGGATGCAATTACCCAAGAATGTACAAATAAAATGGCAATCATTTGGGAGGATCCGAATGCATGACCTCCTAATTAATAGTAATACCACGTTAAGTAACCACTTGATCTCTTACTTCTATTTTTTAGTAAAGGTAACCAATTACCCAGAAGCTTAAGAGATACTATGATAGGCAAGGACATAATAATAATAATCATATTTAAAAGCAACCACTTAAATTTAAATTTTTCTCTTGAACAATACTAATTAAAGCCAGATGTTACCTTACAAAGAACAACAATGTCTTAATGATTTGATTATGGTTTTACATCTTGATATGGAAAATAGAGTTCACCATCACTTTTGTGTTCATTAAAGATGTGCTTTTCTACTTGCTTGTGTGTATATCATACAGAGTTTGCATTTGTACTTGTGTTTGCATGTCATTAACTAGCAACTACAATCACAAAGATGATCATGGGACTTTTTAATTGATTGATGTTTTCTTTTAGCGTCATCTCGTGGATCTGGAAAACATCCTCAACTTATGCCATCAACTCCAAGGTGGGCTGTAGCAAATGGTGCTGGTGTCATATTAAGTGTGTGTGATGATGAAGTTACTCGCTATGAGACTGCTACTTTAACAGCAGTGGCTGTCCCTGCACTTCTACTTCCTCCTGCAACAACAGCTTTGGATGAGCATCTAGTTGCAGGGCTTCCTGCTCTTGAGCCATATGCACGTTTATTTCATAGGTAAAATTTGGAATCTTTTATATTTAACTGGCTTTTCTTTAGTATTTTGTCCAGTAACCTATGGGAGTGAATGAATGCCTTGATTTTAGTTTGGATAAAGATAAGATGTTGGAAATGATATTTGCCTAAAATCTGAAATAGGAACATGCAATTTAACAAAAGCTTTTAGCATATATTTTACCGAAGTCAATTGTTAGAGCATAAAAGAACCAGAGAGTAAATCCATTATGGAAATACACAGGTTTACTTGGAAAAGATTTGGCAACTGTTGTTGTCTGGCATGCTGATCAAGCATGTAAAGGTGTAAACTTGTACAAGTGTCCTAACAGGCCCCGATCATGAATGGATTGGGGTGTCATTTTACAGTTGTTGAACATGCCAATTGTCATCAGCTGTGTGCCCTACATTTTATAATATTTATTCACCTTTTTTCAAATTTCTGCATTAGATATTATGCCATTGCAACTCCAAGTGCCACTCAAAGGCTGCTGCTTGGACTTCTCGAAGCACCACCGTCATGGGCTCCAGATGCACTTGATGCTGCTGTACAGCTTGTAGAACTTCTCCGGGCTGCTGAAGAGTATGCAACTGGCATAAGGGTAAGTTGAACACCATTGATTTCATATTTAAATGGTGATGTTATGCTCGCAGTGAATCTCAATATTATCCATGTCATTCAAACTATTCGGCACCCTTTTACTTTGTATGATTGAGTTTCAGTCATCATTACTATGTGAGAATATTTTTCTAGGCCCAGGATTAATTAACCCCATTGTAAACTTGCTCAAATATAGGATGAATAGGAATACTATTGATTGACTGATTAAAATATTGGCATCTTGTTACTCATTACTAGTGAAGCTGCTAAAATGGGGGCTCTAAATTTGCATTAATTTGTTTTGGCTTCTGAAATGGGCAATTTGTGCTATAGGTGAGGATGTTCCCTCTTAATGTTAATTTACTTCACCACATTGTATCAACAGAAGCTTTTACGTTGATGCCTCTGTGCTTATTAAAAGTTGACTGCTGCCTTTCATTCTCTATTCCAACTATTGCCTGTAGGTGGGGTGACCTTAAGAATTGCCTGCCTAGCCAAACAACATTGATTACTTATGTAATGTAATATTAAGCTGTTCAGGTGTTAATCAGTGTTATTTTCTGCTACATGGTATAGAGCTTTGTTTGGCTATTGCTTCTCCAAATGTGATATACCAGCAGTTGAGAACTTTTTCTCCCTGACATTTGACAATGAGGGGAAAAAAAAAAGTGATTGTTGAAATTTCCCATCCCAATAATGATGTCTTTAGTTTGATTTTGGAAATTTCTCCAGACAACTAGGCAATGGAAAACTGACATTATCAGCTCTCTGCTTGCTGCATATTTGCTTGAGATGTTATATTACAAGGGCCTATTTTGTTTTTCTTGAAAATTTCCAGATCAAGAAGCCTTTTGTTGCTTGGCTGTAGAGTATCCGGTTCCTAACCTGTCTGGTCCAGCAGTAGGAAGTACCATTTTGTTACAGTTCAACCATATTTGATGACCAAAATTCATTGATCACAATGATATGGGGTAGAATTAGAAGCCCGTCCTCACCACAAACTGAAGAAAAGAAAAAAATTCTGCATGCTATTTCGTCTTTGGGAGCTAGGGTTAGTAAAATTTTTAGGGTTTAGGGATAGTGAAAGAAAGGTTTTATGGCTTGGGATTTTGTTAGAGATAATATCTTATGTTAAATTGATGAGTTTTGTTAGATACAGGTTGTAGAATATTGGACAGTCAGCAGAAATTTTGTAGTTCCACGATGAGGGCATATGGTTAGAAAAAAGATTGGGATTAGCTGCTGGCTGCTTTAGAGGTTGAACCACGAAACAGGTCCCCCCCCCCCCCCCCCCCTTTCTTTTTTTTTTTTTTCCAATTCCAACCAAATAGCTATAAAACCTCAAACCTTAAAATCTGGAAATGATACTTGCTTAAATAGAAGTAGAAATATATTTCTGTTCACATTAATTCACTGAGATGCAGATTAAATAAATCCCAGCCTCAAAAAATTTCCCAATTCAAAGAACCCAAAAGACCAAGATGCCCACACTCGTTAACCGTTCTGTTATACAGATAGCAACTTACTGCTGTGCAGCTTCCACTTACATCCTGAAGTTTTGCCACCATAATTCTTAAGAATATGAAAGCTACTACTTTGTTAATTACCGATTAAAGCAAGCACTATATTCACTAATAACAATCAAAACCTGATTTAACCTTCCAAATTACCTACTGAAGCATTAAAAGATTTTGTTGCTGCCTGGGGAAGACCTTGCACTTGGTTGGAGGATATTTATTCCTGGTGTTTCGATTTGAATTTTTCGGTTCTTCCCTTCTAGCTGTTTTGCTGCTTTTATGTTAATCATCTATGGGACATTTTGGTTAAAAAAGGTTCCACCGTGTTAAAGTTGTTTTTTGCTTGTATTAAAGTTTGTAAATGGTACTGGCATTTGAAATTGTGTTCAAGTGGAATACCTTCTTAGGTTTAATGTCCTTCTAATCTTTGAAATGGTGTGTTAATTTTCATTTCTTTCTGAATTTATTACCAAATGCAATTTACCTTTTTTATTTTTATTGTTTTTGTTATATATTTTCCAAATTGCCCAATTTCCTTGTTTTGTATGTTGTAGCTTCCTCGAAACTGGATGCATTTGCATTTTTTGCGTGCAATAGGGGTTGCCATGTCCATGCGAGCAGGTATAGCAGCTGACGCGGCCGCAGCTTTACTTTTTCGCATACTATCACAGCCTGCATTGCTGTTTCCTCCATTAAGGCAAGTTGATGGCCTTGAAGTTCAACATGAGCCATTGGGTGGTTATATTTCGTGCTACAGGAAGCAGGTACCTAAAATCAGTGTTTATTTTTGGCTTTTATTATTATTATTATTCTATTATACAGGTTTAATGCTTCTGTTTGCTGAAAAGCAGTTCGTACTCTGCTGTATTTGAATATAAAGATTTTTTTTTTATTTCTTTGTAACACATAAACAATCGTTTTTGCCGTATCTGATTTTCATTCCCAAAATTATGTCTGAACAGATAGAGGTGCCTGCAGCTGAAGCGACTATTGAAGCTACAGCGCAAGGGATTGCATCAGTGCTTTGTGCTCATGGCCCTGAGGTTGAATGGAGAATTTGTACCATATGGGAAGCCGCTTATGGCCTCATTCCTTTAAGTTCCTCAGCAGTTGATCTTCCGGAAATCATAGTTGCAACTCCATTGCAACCTCCCATATTGTCATGGAACCTTTACATACCTCTCCTTAAAGTCCTGGAATATCTTCCTCGTGGAAGTCCATCAGAAGCATGTCTCATGAAGATATTTGTTGCCACTGTGGAAGCAATTCTTAAGAGAACTTTTCCAGCAGAGTCCTCTGCAGAACACACTAGAAGAGCAAGATATTTTTCTGGCATAGGATCTGCCTCCAAAAATCTTGCTGTGGCCGAGCTTCGAACAATGGTCCATTCACTCTTTTTAGAATCATGTGCTTCTGTGGAGCTTGCTTCACGCCTACTATTTGTTGTCTTAACTGTGTGTGTCAGTCATGAAGCTCAGTCCAATGGGAGCAAGAAACCAAGAGGTGAAGAAGATTATTTTCCTGATGACAGCACCAAGGACTTACCGAAAGGTCTAAAAGGTAGAAAGGTGAAAAAACAAGGGCCTGTAGCAGCATTTGATTCCTATGTTTTGGCTGCTGTTTGTGCTCTTGCTTGTGAGCTTCAGTTGTTCCCTTTGGTCTCAAGGGGTGGTAATCATTCAAAGTCCAAAGATTTACAAGCTATAGCCAAGCCTGCCAAAACAAATGGATCGACTAACGAGTGCAGTAGTAGTATTGAATCAGCAATTCATCATACTCATAGAATCTTGGCAATTTTAGAGGCATTGTTCTCACTGAAGCCATCCTCTGTTGGCACATCATGGAGTTACAGTTCAAACGAGATAGTGGCTGCAGCTATGGTTGCTGCACATGTTTCAGAACTATTTAGACGGTCCAAGGCTTGCATGCATGCTCTCTCTGTCTTGATGCGATGCAAGTGGGATAATGAAATTTATAGTAGGGCAACATCCCTATATAACCTCATTGATATCCACAGCAAAGCTGTTGCATCAATTGTTAACAAGGCTGAGCCATTAGAAGCTCACTTAATGCATGCACCTATTTGGAAGGACTCTATTGCATGTTTTGATGGTCGAAAACAGAATAAATGTACAAATGTGTGCTTTGATTCAGGGAGGCCATCTGTCTCACAGTGTGAAGCTTCAGCCTATTCAGAAATTTGTGAAGGAGCATCATGCTCAGATGAAAGCTCAGGAAGTACTTTGGGTAAAGGCATTGCAAATTTCCTATTGAATGCCTCAGATTTAGCTAATTTCCTCACAATGGACAGGCATATAGGATTTAATTGCAGTGCACAAGTTCTTATAAGATCAGTGCTTGCAAAGAAACAAGAGTTATGCTTTTCTGTTGTTTCACTGCTATGGAACAAGTTGATTGCAGCCCCAGAAACCCAACCCAGTGCAGAAAGCACTTCTGCCCAACAAGGATGGAGACAGGTATCTAACATGTTTCATTCCTCAGTGTTATATTTTTTTTTTTACATAAACTTAATTAACATGATTAAAACATGGTAAAAATTAAACAACATATTGCTGTTAACTATTAAAATGACATTTTGAGCAATATTTCAGGGGAATAATAGGAACCTGAGAAAACCTTGTTGCTGTAAATAATCCTAGTAATTGTTGTCATTAGAAATTAGGCATTCCACATACTTGTCTCCATGGTTGCCCTCTTGTATTATTGTTATTTTCTCTGGGAATGCTTATTAATGTATCTAAGATGCTTAAACTTCAATCTTTATTTTCTATGATAAGCAAATTAAGGTTGTCTTTGATTTATTTGTTTGGTACGACCTTCAAACTTTATTACTTTGCAAGGCACTTGGGTTTAAAACTCCCATTGGTTATTATTTTAAGAGTCTTAAAACTCCCATTAAGAAAAATATTCATAGATGCTTCTAATTTTTAGTTCAGAGCAAATGTCTGAGATGTGCCTGCGCATGATACCTTTAATCAATGCCATAGGGAGATTTGAACATAAGATTACTTGTTCAAATTGAATTTGATACAATTTTAGGTAACCACAGCCCAAAAGTTTTAACTGGTAAGTAAGGGCCAAATATAATATTTAAGCTCTGACATCCTTTGTGACATACTGATTCATTATATTAATCCATGCCTAATGTCAAATGTAAGTAATTATCTTGTGATATTAAAGTTTTTATGAGGTGTTTGTTTGGTTGAAATAACAGCATGACAATGATATTGGACATCCAATAGTGGTTCTTAGCAATGGGTAGTGGCAAAAACTTTTATCTACTAGGTTAAGCTTTTAGATCAAGTAGTAACTTAACCAATGATACCTATTATGTTGCCTCTTTCTGATTAGTTGAAAAGGAGAAGAAGCGAAGATCATTCCCTGTCCAATTAACTAGGATTTGTTGGATGTGGTCTTGTTGAACTGAATTTCTAACCTTGTGAGCTTGCACCCATTCTGGAACCTCTAATGACAATTCAGTGTCTCTAACACGCACATAACTTGGCTAAATATAGGACAAAAGGCTTGTTTTCTTACATCTGTGGGTGCTAGTTCATAAACCTTTCTACATTCTTTTTCTGGACAACCATGTGGCACATCATAAATTTGTACCATATTCCTCTTCTGGATTAGCCATGTATTGTTTGTTTGTATTGCAATATTAGTTGAGCAACCTTAGTTTATGTAACTGGTATACATGAGATCATATGCTGTCCTAGAGCATCAATAAAGTAGATCCAAATTTGCAAGGTTTGTCTGAGTTTTTGTTGCTACATTTTCAAGAAGACTCTCTCTGACATTTTGTGTTTGTTTGTATAGGTAGTCGATGCACTCTGCAATGTTGTATCAGCATCGCCAACAAAAGCAGCTACAGCCGTTGTTCTTCAGGTCTAAATTTTGTTCAACTTGTAAATTAATGCTTGAAAAAAAAAAAATGTTCACTTTTCTTCTTGGCTACTAATTGAACATCACCTGACTTTGGTAACAGTGACGCCATCTCCCGAATGAGGCATTAAAAATCTGTGACTACCTTTTTCTAAATTGCATCTGTAGTGTTTCATTTATGCCTTATGCTGGAGGAGTTGTAACTTAGTTTATGTCCAAATTAGTAGCCTTTTCCTGTATATTTTTACTTTTCAATTGATTCATTTGTTTAGTCATGTACATGCTCTCCTATGCTTGTCAGGCGGAGAGGGAATTGCATCCATGGATTGCTAAGGATGATGATCTGGGTCAGAAGATGTGGAGAATCAACCAGCGAATTGTAAAACTGATTGTCGAGCTAATGAGAAATCATGACAGTCCAGAGTCGCTGGTAATTTTGGCGAGTGCATCAGATTTACTTCTACGTGCTACAGATGGGATGCTTGTTGATGGGGAAGCTTGCACACTGCCACAACTGGAGGTAACAATTCCGTACTTTTAGCAGTAAAATGTTTTATCCGTGTACCGAGTTATTGAGCTTGCTGTTAGCCAATCTACTAATCTATTTAAATGTAAGCAGAATTATTTGCCTTTATACATTCTCATACATATCACGAATCTTCTTAGTTGAAGGTTTATGACATTTTAGCAAGTAGACCAAGGGCAGTGTGTGCCGTCCCATTTGTTTCTGAAGCTTCATTGTTTTATTGGTCTGCAGTTACTGGAAGCAACAGCTAGAGCAATTCAGCCCATCCTTGAGTGGGGAGAGTCTGGATTAGCGGTTGTGGATGGTCTTTCAAACCTGTTAAAGGTAAAATTTAAAAAAAAAATCACCTTTTTGATGTGTCTTTATTGTTTCTGTTTTGCAAATGAATACAAAATATGCTATGAAGCATCCCAAAGTCAATGCAGCAGTTTCTCTGTTAAACAAATAAATAGAAGATGAATGACAATGCAATAATTCTGTGTCTTAGAATGAGAGCAAGTAATGATAAATAGAAAAATAAATAAAAAAAAAAAACACCTCATTTG
Organism: Khaya senegalensis; assembly: GCA_032402905.1. NCBI lineage: Eukaryota > Viridiplantae > Streptophyta > Magnoliopsida > Sapindales > Meliaceae > Khaya > Khaya senegalensis. The sequence continues at coordinate 4,980,123 of CP135549.1, read as the reverse complement.
CTTATATTTTCCAAGCAAAACCTTTACTGATGTGTTTTTTGTGTGGTGTGTCAACATTTGCAGTGTCGTCTACCAGCTACCATCCGATGCCTTTCTCACCCCAGTGCGCATGTCCGTGCTCTGAGCACTTCCGTTCTTCGTGACATTTTGCATACCAGTTCAATTAAATCTAGTAGTAAGCAAGGAGACAGAAATGGCATCCGTTCTTCCCTACAGTACTTCAATATAGATGCTATTGACTGGCAAACTGACGTTGAAAAATGCTTAACCTGGGAAGCTCACAGCCGACTTGCAACGGGAATGCCCATTCAATATCTTGATATTGCCGCCAAGGAATTAGGTTGTGCTATTTCTATATGAATGAAATAAAAACCCAACTGGTGTTGCAGGTTTGTTATTTTATATAATTTATTTTTCTGAGTGAAACTTTTATGTATAGGAAGAATAGACCTGACATTGGCTTAAAAAAGGATATCGTTTGGTCGCACACATTTATCATTTGTAGGATGATTGAGCATAGCAAAACAGTAGACGAGGCATAATTTATGTTGTGCTGCATAATTTGACTATAATCATGTTCATGATCGTTATCTGTATGTTAATTAATAGGCTGAAGCTTTATCTTAGCCGGTAAGTTTATTAGATGTAATTTAGAATTATTATTTATTAATTTTTATTTTTCATTCATTGGAAGAACCAGGCATAGTTTGCTTGGCTTTGATGGTTTCATGTCGCAGTCATCGTACTTTTGATTAATTAAATTTCATTTCATTTCATACATATACTACTCCTATTCTTGGCTTCGACTGCTATGGTCATTCTGGATTCCCCGCTGCTAAAAAAATATTGAATGCTCAAACCGTATCCTTTCATGTCGTTTTGGACTGTTACAAATAGGAGAAGTAGTCTGGTGTGATTACACTGAACTAGGCTGTAACATAAATATTAATCGAACAAGAATTGCTTAAGTTCATAAGAGATTAATGAAATTATTCAACAGTAATTCTAATAAGTGTATTTATTAAACCCCTGACTATTTATATTAAAGTGTAATAAAAAAATAAATTTTATAAAAATAAATGATTGAAAGAAAAAAAAGAAAATTTGACAAAATAACGCCCAGACACATGTACATGGTTAGATATAATTTATAAAAAATTAATAAAAAAATCTTTTAACAATAAAATTGTTAGATTTTACCGATATGCAAATGACATTAAAAGGCATGATCATCTTTTTGTACTTACATTTGCGTACAAAAATTAAACACTTCACTTTTTATATCTTCATATGATGTTTTCTTTACTTGAACAAACAAAATTTTCCTCTTGAAAATCAGCCGACTCCAAAGCTAATTCCTGTGGTTCCAATAACTAGATTGGTAGTTAATCTGTATTTACGAAATGTAAGAAAGAAGTGTGGAGGGAAAAAAATTTGACCAATCTCGTCCTTGGGTCATAAAAATGCAGAGAGAGAACAGAAGTAAGTAAATTGATTTATTTGCTAATTTCTCAGGCCCTGCTAGCGGATTTGGGAAAAACTGCAATCGGAAGTTAAACTGAATAAGGTGTCCACATGTCAACAACAGAACCTGCATTAGATTGGAGCAGTTAATGGCAGCTACACGCCTCCTAGTTTGCTATAAGATAGTTTGTGATATGCACCTAATAAATAGTTCTATTGCCTTGTTTCTAACTTTGTACAGACTCGTAAGGTGATATGCACCTCTGTCTGGGTTATAATTTTTCAGCGTCAGCGAACATTATCATGGATGGAGGTCATGTATTTAGAAAAATTAATGGCTTCTTCACTCCGACGGGGTGAAAATGGCAATGAACTGACGTCCACAGGTGTACGAGCAGTATAACCGTAGACAATTTGAGAAGGAGTGTAACCAGTAGTACGGTTAACCGAATTGTTGAAAGTGAATTCGGTGTGGGGGCAATATTAAATCCTAACTGGTGGCATGATCTGCTATAAGACATCACAGCAAGTTTTTTAGGCTTCTGTTGGTAAACTCCTTTTGACCATCTGTTTGTGGATGGAACACGCTACAGAAGGAAAGCTTTGTGCCTAACTTTGACCAGAATGTCTTCCAAAAATAACTAAGGAAAGTGACATCACGATCAAAAACAATAGTGGTCGGGATTCCATGTAAGCGAACTATTTCTTTTAAGAACGGCGATGCAATTTGTGAAGCATCCAATGTTTTCTTGCATGGTACAAAATGAGTCATCTTTGAAAATTGATCAACGACTACCATCACCGAATCACGTCTCCGAACTGTTTGTGGGAGACCCAACACAAAGTCCATATTGAGACCGATCCACGAACGGTGAGGAACAGGAAGTGGTGTATATAACCTGAAACTCTATTTCACTCTTTCGTTAATCTGACATATCCGACAATAGTCCATAATGGTATGCACGTCCCGACGCATTTTAGGCTAAAAGATTTTATCAACAACAATGGCATAAGTTTTATCATAACCAAAATGTCCTACGAGTCCACCGCTGTGGAGTTGTTGAATGATAAAATTGCACATAGAACCTGTTGGCACAAAAATCTTTGATTGCTTAATGAGACATCCATCCCCGAATGGAGAACCGGTAGTAGCCGAATTGATCTTGAGTGACTCCCAAATTTCTTTAAAGTCTGGATCTTGTTCATATTGTTCTTTCATAGACTCAAAACCTGTACTATTAACATAAAAAACAGAGAGTAAATGAAAAATCAAATTGCTAAATATAATCAAATCACCAAGCATGTTTTGAACTTAACCGATTGTAAGAATGAAGATGCTTCAACGAATCATGGTCTGTGAAAAGATGAACTCGGGATGGATAAATTATAGTCTCCAGTGTTTCAAGGTCTGGACCAAGGCATAGAACTCCATAGGCAGACTATTTCCTTCGAGCCTCATTCAATTTTTAGCTAAAAAAGGTAATTGGGTGCCCCTTTTGGCTAAGAACACCACCAATTCTAGCATGGGAGGCATCACAAGCTACCTCAAAAATTTTAGCGAAGTTTGGGAGTTTTAAGTACAGGTATTGTTGACATTTTTCTTTTAATTTTAGAAAAAAGCTCCATTAACTGAGGGAGTTCAGGTGAATTCCTTGGCTTTCAAACACTCGATGAGAGGAGACATAATAGTGCTAAAATCCTTGACAAACTGCCTATAAAACATTGTCAATCCATGAAAACTTTGAATGTAAAAAAGAAAAGGGTGTCGGCCAATCAAGAATTGCTTTAATTTTGGATGGGTATGTCTCCACTTCTTTGCAGGATAAAATAAATCCCAAAAATTCTGCTTTGGGCTGAAGAAATGAACATTTATTGTGATTGATGTAGAACTACTCTTTTCTCATCAAAGTACCAAGCACTTGTCGAAGATGAGAAAAATGTTCTAATGACGTCTGATTATAAATTAGGATATCATCGAAGTAAACAATTACGAATTTGCCCAAGAAAGATTTAAGTATTTGTTTCATTACGTGCATGAACATGCTTGGTGCATTTGACAAGTCACTCATAGAGCCCTTATTTTGTTTTGAAGGCTGTTTTCCATTCGTCACTAAGTCGAAGATGAATCTGATGGCAACCACTCCATAGATCAACCTTGGAAATAATTTGAGCACCCCCTAACTGATCCAGTATATCATCGAGCCGGGAATTGGAAATTGATATTTGACAGTTATCTTATTTTTTGCATGGCTATCTATGCACATATGTAGGTACAGTATTTCTTGGGTGTAAGGAGGGCTGGAACAGCACATAGACTGAGGCTTTCACTGATGAATCTGTGATCTAGGAGCTCTTGTACTTGGAGTTGAAGTTTGGTGTGTTCTATTGGGTTCATTCGGTGATGACGAAGATTGGCTAGAAATGAGCTCGACACAAAGTCAATTGCGTGCTGAATATTATGCGTAAGTGGTAGTTGATTAGGCAATTCTTCCGACACTAAATCACCATATTCTTGAAGCATGTTGGCGAGTTCAATTGGTTTCTCTTCCGTCTTTCGACTTAATAGACAACAAATAACTCGTGTTTCTTTTAATATTTGGGAGAAGGCTCGTAGTGCAAGGATCAAATTAGTCTTCTTTAGGGCTTCAAAATCATCAATTTGGATGGGTTCGAGAACTATTTTCTTGTTTTGAAAAATGAAAGAGTAAGTGTTTTCAAACCCATCATAAGTGACATGCGGATCACATAACAATGGACGTCCCAAAAGCAAATGGCAAATTGTCATCGGACTTAAGTCACACCAAACTTCAACAATGTAACTTTTCCCCCTTTGGAACTTGACAAAACAACGATGTGCTATAGGAATATGATTGTCATCATTAATCCATTAATGCAATATGGGTTAGGGAGTTTCACGTCGTAAGTTCTATCATTCCACGATGTTGCTAAAGTTAACATTCATTCCACTTTCGTTGTCAATAGTTACATTCAGAGCTCTCCCCTTTTGTTCAACGCGTGTGGAATATGTTGGTTCGCTTCCATTCACGGTTTTTTTAATTCAATGCTCTTCTTTCGACCCATGAGCGCCCTTTAGATAACATAATTTGAAAGGCCTACGACTTTGAGTCTTTCTTTCTCCGGTTCGACATCAGATACTTCCGCCATTTTTGGGATATCCTCGAATAACATTAAATCCTTTTTACATATACAAGCTACTCGCCAATCACAAGTAGGGTATACGACCACAAAATGACGATATCCTTTATATTTAAAGCACTGGAAACCTTCGCCGAACACTTTACACTTACTTTTTCCATCATTAGCAGAGCTACCCTTGGTCATATCTATTGGTAAAATTGGCTTTGAATTGTTGGAAGTTACTAGTGGAGGTGGGTTTGCGTTTCAACAAACTAAGATTGCCGCGAGCCCACCACGAACAACTGTTTCTCCATTTGAAGTGCTAATTGATAAGCTTATCCTAAAACAATGAATTTTTGCTGTCATCATTTCTCGGCAAATGTCATTCTGGGTTCCATTTAAGTAACGAGCTAATCTTTGGGTTTCAGTTTCTACAACATTGCTCCGTATCATGAAACTTCTCCGTGTATTGGTCAATCATCATTTTTTCCTCACTTAGTTAAAGCATATCTTCATATATGATTTGTTCATAGTTAGTAGGGAGATACTAAGCCTTTAAGTCTTTCCTTCATCTCTTCCCACTCAGAAATAGGCAGATTGATACGTTCTCTGTAGTTGCTCCTTGACACTACTTCACCAAACCCAAGCTGGTCCCTTCAATTTCATCTGAGCGAATCGTACCTTACGATCCTCGGATACAGAGAACCATTTAAAGTAATCTTCTAAAGAAATTAGCCAATCATGTAAAGTATCAGAATCAAGTTTGCCAACAACGTCAAAAACCTTCACTTTCATCCGTAAGGTGGTGAGTTCATCCAAAGGTGCTTCTTGTTGCTAGTTGAAGACTTGATCATTAATTACTCAGTAATCTTCGATCTCGTCCTCGTCTGCCAACCATTGGCAGCTCATCTTGCCTCTCCCAATTCATCTCTCTCCCCTTTGATTTTAAATGTAACGATTTTATTATTAAAAAAATAGATTTTACTACTAAAAATTTATTTTTTAAAATTTTCAGAAACCGTATATGTACGTACAATTTGGCCGAAACAAAAAAAATATATATAATAGGCTACGGTATTTATGAAATTGTGGTGAGGGCAAAATTGTCTTACAATAACAAAGCGCTTGTGACAGTGAAGCGGATATATAATGCACTTTAAAAGCCCCAACGCAACTTCTCAGTTGGCTATTCGCTGCAGCTTCATCGTCGCCAAAGAGCCTGTTCTCTTTCGTCCTCACCGAGTCTGTTACACCGGTATATTTTTTAACGTTTAAATCTACTGTATCTTACTTTTTCTGGGACTCTGTTTTGATCCAAATTGGTAACTGGGTTTAATTTCTCGCCGTAATTTGCTTGTTTTGAAATCTGAATTTTGATTCTTTGATTTGAAATATCATCCGACGTATGTGGGTTTTGTGTTTGATTGAAGTCTCTGGTGGCGAACGAGGATTTTCAGCACATATTGCGTGTGCTGAACACGAATGTTGATGGGAAGCAGAAGATTATGTTTGCCCTTACCTCAATTAAGGGTATTGGAAGGCGTTTTGCTAACATCGTCTGCAAGAAGGCTGATGTTGATATGAACAAGAGGTTTGCTTGCTTGCATTCTTCGTTTTTTTTGTTTGTATTTGTTGTGTTTCTCTTTTGCTGACGCATAAGAATTTTTTATTTTTCTCTTTCTATTTTATTTTCTTTGTTTTTTGATTTGGTCTCAGTTTGATTTGACAATTATATCTAAACAAAGATGATTTATGCTAATTGTTGTCAGGGCTGGAGAACTAAGTGCTGCTGAGCTTGACAATCTCATGGTCATTGTTGCAAATCCCCGGCAGTTTAAAATCCCTGACTGGTTCTTAAATAGGCAGAAGGATTACAAGGATGGAAAGTATTCTCAGGTTGTATCCAATGCACTGGATATGAAGTTGAGAGATGATTTGGAGCGGCTGAAAAAGATCAGGTAATTTGCTTTACTTACCATTGGTAATGATTCGATTTCGGATCAGCAGATGCATTTGCAGATATATAATTTAAGATGCGTTGAACCTTAAAGAAATGAGTCCACTTGTTTCTTCTCATATCATGTCACGGCCGTTTGATTGATGCTCCCTGTAAATTTTTGTTATACCTGTGAAACTTAATAGGGTATAATTTCAAATCAGTTAAAAGAGAGTAACATTGTAGACTTTGCACCTACCGAGAATCTGTTAGATGAATTTGTATGCCTGGGTAGTCTTGAATGACTGTTTGAACTGATGGGAGAGGTTACATGGCTGTCACCTTTTAAACGTTCTTGAAAAGAAAGAAAGAAAAGTTGTCCATTTGTAGCTACTGCATATCTGTTAGATGAATTTGTATGCCTGGGGTAGTCTTGAATGACTCTTTGAACTGATGGGAGAGGTTATATGGTCACCTTTTAAACGTTCTTGAAAAGAAAGAAAGAAAAGTTGTCCATTTGATGAAACTTTTGGCCAATCAAACAATTTTTTACTAACCTTGCAACTGTCACATAGGAACCACCGTGGTCTGAGGCACTATTGGGGCCTTCGTGTCCGTGGTCAGCACACCAAGACTACCGGCCGCCGTGGGAAGACTGTTGGTGTATCCAAGAAACGTTGAGATTCTTTTTATCACTGTTTTGAACAATTATATACATGGTCGGGAGGAATTGGTCTTTCTGGAGAGGAACTTTTGCATTGAACGGTATTAGATTTCATTTTCCTTTTATGGACGGGTTCTTAAGCATGTGAAATGTCTTGTGTTTTGGTAATATTTTTGTTCAGTATGTTGGCAGTATATTTAGATGCTTTATCCAAATTAATTTTAGTCTTCTGTGTATGCGTGTGATGGGATATAATTCACATTTGGTGGGTTACAATCTTAACGGTGTAAGAGCATAGTTTCTATGTATATTTAAAACGACAATTGAAGGAATTTAGTTCCTCAAAGTAGAGAATGTTTGGTATTGCAGGGTTTTACTTAAAATTGCGATGAAACCCAATTTTTTGATTGATTACTCACTTCTTAGTTAGTATTGAATATCTAAAGATAACATTTTAAAATCATAGCATTTTAATCCTCAAACATATAATAAGCGCAATAATCAACTTGTTGCTAGAATGCTCCTGTATGAGTTGGGCGTGACTAAAGAATCCAAGCATTGAACGACCGAGTTATTGCTGAAAACATCATTATTCTATCTCCCGGAAAGGCGTTCAATTGAAATTAGGGGGCAGTTTAGATTTAATTATGTTATAGAGGTTAATTCACATTTAACCGGTTTATGGTTTAACATCATTAAATATGTGTAATTGTGTCAATTGTGTAATATGTATTTATGTGTGTGTGTGTTACAATATATATGTTTGCCATTTAACATAATACTTTCTATATTATAGATATATAAATTTATGATATTATTTACTCAAATGTCAATTTTTTTTTTCTTTTTAAAATGTGATGAATACTAATTATTTTTTTAATATATAAAATATAAATTAATACAATATAATTACTCAAATTGTATATGAATTATTATTTAAAAGAATCGGATCATAAACTCTAAATTTTAAATTTTAAATTTAATATAATTATTAATTTTATCATATTATCTATATAATAATCATATAATTTTGCGTTAACCCAAATTTATAAATTTTGTATCAAATTTGTATTTTGTTAAAAATATCACTCCTAATTAAAAATATAATTTTAATTGTAAGCAAATTTAGATATAAAATAAAATATCATCAAAATATCTATTTAATTTATCATGTTTATTATACTCTCTTTAAAGATTTGGTCCAACGTACATTTGATGTAAAAAATAACTGACTTGGTTAGTTTAACCCATAAATTAAATTTCTGGATGATTTGAGGGTTGACTTTAACTCCTATCTGAAATCATTGAAGACAAAGTAAAACATTTACTTCAAATAAAGAAAAAGATGTGGTCAGAAGTTGGTTTCGAAATTACAAGGGGAAAAAGAATAATCACCATAACTTATGTTTCTGAAGCAGAAAAAGGCAAAATTTGGTTGGAACCTAACTCTATCAAAAAATAATGTATTTTCCCCCAGATGGGATTCAATCCGAATACAGAAAACTAGCAGTTACAGAATGAGGGGCGAAAATAATTAGAATCAAACGGTCGGGTAATCTAATCTGAGAGTGAAAATCAATCAGCTGTGCAAATTTTAACCCTTTCTTGAATACTCAGACTTTCCCGTCATGCTCATTGGATTCTGCCAAATTGCCATGTTTTTGTGGTCGGCTTGTAGGAAGTGAATGGCTCCGACGTTCCTTTCCACCAGGCTTTGTTGAGGCATTGCTGTACCAAACCATTCCAAATACAGCAATGATCATACCAAGAACCACGTGCAAATTGAGACCCTCTTTTCCGAAGAAGAAAAACCCCATGATCAGCACAAGTATTGTCTTCATATGACCAAGAACTTGGAAGGACACAGCTGTGAATCTGCCGATGCAGATGAACTGGCTGAGGTTGGTCCCTACTGCTATAGTGCAAGACATAATTATGAATATCTGCAGGCCAAAATTCAGATGGAATGAGTAGCAGTTTCCTGAATTATCCATTCTTGTAAAACTGAAAATTACTTGCAGATTAGCGACTGGAGCACCTTCATTCTTTTTATGAGACTAACACTTGAAACATAAATTTTTGCAAAGACCAAAACTATCAGCAAGCATCATATGGGGGCTACCATAGATTCATGGAACTACTATTGCATAATACTCGACTTAAATAAGTGCAATTAAACTTCCTACAAAGATAATAATTCAAGCAAGAGTCAAAGACAGATGAAAGGGATGGCAGCACTAAGGAACTCATAGGATTGAGCTTGAAGTTAAAGACCAAGATCTAATAGCAAATTGCTTTCCTTCAGTTCACAGTATTTGGCTTTAGATGGTATGTAAGAACCACAAAAAGTCATGCATTTACAAGAGAACCAAGAACTGAACTATAATTTATGTGTATGTATGTAGAAGCTCAAAGGCAGAAGGAAATGGGCCTTATATATGTAACCATGCATAAATCAGCATTTTTCTCACATATCAACACTTGTCATTCCTCAAATTAGAATTCCCTTGAGCAAATATTATGTTTACGATATAAACAATAAATTATTATTTGATCTATATGCCATACATATATGCTTTTAGGGCAAGGGGTAACTTAACAATGGGCATTGACCAATCCTGAGCCTTCTAGTTAGACTGCCCAAAAAGCATAAGCTAGTAGATAAACATCCAAACAATTGTATCAGACTCTAACAACCATGAGGACAAACGGTAATCATGGTACATAAAAATTTGGAAAGATTATGATTTCAGTTCTACTTACCACCGAGGATATCTTATAGTCGTAGGCGTCAATTCTTTTGTCTGTCAACCAATAATCAAGAAATGGGCCTATTACCAACAGTGTTGCAGCTTGGGCAGGAGCAGTATGTCCCAATAGATTAAAAGAAGTAAGTGAATACTTCCGTTGAAGGTGATGCACATACTGCACTTGAACAGTTGCCAACATTTTTTATCAACCCATTTGCTTCAGAAAGACATTTGAGAGAAATTCTACATGCATAGGCTTTTTTGGTAAAATAATAATACAAACAAATAAAGTATCCAACTATAGAGATCTAGACATTGAAAGCGATGTGCTCAGGGTGGACAACTTACATACTGCTGCATAGAAGTGCTCCAAACTGCAATAAAGGCAGCTATGAAGCCTCTGGCATTGACACTCACATCAGTAACCGTGCAAACACCAACACCCAATAGAACAACCGCTATGCTTAGCTTTGTGTCTCTGGAGTATCGAATCTTGTCCAACACAACTTCCAAAAGGCAGGATACAGGGATCATACTCAGTTTCGCAATCTGATAAGAAATTTAGAGAAATCTGTAATTCCTAAATTATTCTAAAAGATCAATAGCTAAATCCCAGTGTATAAATATGTACCTGATAGAACCCCACTGAGTTCCACATTAGACTCACGTTCATACCAACAATAGAGAAGTTTGCAAAAATAACAAACTTTAGAAGCTCCCATAAGGGTAGATGAGAGGCTTGGATGTACCCCAGCCACCTAAGAACAGTTGTCATAAGGGTTGTGGTGGCAAAATGCATACCAGTTAATGTTGTAGCTGCAAAAGGTTGTAATTAAACAAAAATACCAGCAAATAAATAAATAAATGGAATGATAAGCAACGTGCTTGTATTATGAATGCATTCTGAAATTGAATAACAAATGGAAACAATTATATCATGAACTCCCAGGTTATAAAAGAAAATCATCATTGTCATTTTCATCACCACCATTATTTGTTTATTTTGTTAGAAAGAGAGCATAAATATATCTTAACTAATTCAAGGTCAACTGCACTTTACAAATCAATAGCTTGACATAAAGTTCATTTTTGGCAGACTTATCAATCTACTATCTCCCAATCTTATTTTTATCCTTATTTTTATTTATACTACAATGATTATTGAAGTGACTTGATTATTTTTAGTTACTACAATATATCCTCTCTTCTTAATTAGACATTGAAAACCATGTGTTCTCTGTTTCTTGCAAACCATTTACCATCTTTGTCAAATAATGGTGTAATTATTGCAATGCCTTACCTTCAATAAAAGTATCAAGAAGTAAGCTTTCTATCCTTATCTCTCAAACATCTTAAACTTCAATTGTCTAACATGCCATCCACAAACTTCTTTTCCTAAAGAATGCTTCAACTGATGTATGATCACATGATTACAATTACATAATTACGGTACTCCTGACCGTCTATTTATTTGCCACTGTGCTAAGTTGTGAGTCACACAAAGCTGTTTTACAGCTAATTATAAAAATCTGAAGATATGCACTGACGAGGATGAACTAGAATGTTGAAATGCAAAAAGCCATTTTCCAAAACTAAATAAAATGCATCTGAGTACACTAAATGCTGTTAAATATTTATGGAGAAAAATGAGGAAACATGCAAACATAAAAAGGAAAATTTACCAAAACTAAAGCCATATGTAGCCATGAGGGCTTTATTGACTATAATAATTCCAACAGAAGTGACAACATTGAACATCCAAGCAGCTGCATCTGCTGCTGCCTTCTTGTCAGCTCTGCTAGCAGGAGACATTGTCATATAATTCTTACAGTTTATAAGCCTCAAGCATTTTATTCCTCAATCTTCATGAAGAAACCCATCCACAAGCATAATAAGTGCAAGGAATTTACCCTATTTGGAAACAAAATATCCTACAAAGAAAAAACTATAACAAGTGAGAGAACCTGTAAAATTGAGATAAATCAATAATCAAATTGCAATTTGTGATTGGCTTAATATACAAAAAAAAAAAATAAAATTAATAGATATGAACTGCAAAATAGTAAATAATTTTTATGACAACAACTGAAATGAAGAATAATCAACTGGTTGACTGGAGAGTAAGAAAAGTGTAAATGAAGCATCAGATAGGTTCAAATGTAATTTTGAAAGACAACCAAAGATGGGAACAAACATGGCCAGACATAAATTTTCTTCTCATAAGTATATATCCTGTAGAAATATATTTATAATGTAACATTGCCAACAAAACTACTCATGAGAGCAACTAAAACAACCCAATTTTGATTGACAAACTTTGGACCTGTTTCTTTCTTATATTGGGATATCCTACAAGGAGATTTATAGACTTTAATTCTGCACGCACCATGTCTAGTTAGATTTGAGACCACAACTTGGATACTGCTTGTCTTTCTTTCTAAATTTTCTATTCTTTTTTATATTTACATCTAAACTTCTTGTACAATCTTAGGATCTATTACTTGTTGAGCCAACTAATATCTACAAATATAACTTCTTCTTCTTCTTCTTTTTATTTTTTGTTTTTTTTTATGTCGTCTACAATTTCTGTATGCAATAACACACCAATTGTTGATAAGGAGACTTTGAATCTCTACGTTCAAATCTGTCAAAGCCAGCTCCCCTCCCTTTCGGAATCTTCATTTGCAATAACTTGCTTTATTAAATAATTATCCATCACTCCTCTTTATAAATCAACCCAATCAACGCTTCAAAACATTTATCAAAGAACACTAACAAAAAGAAATAACATAATATTACTCTTTTCTGCTTGCATCCCAAATTTCTCAGACCAATTAATGAAACATCTAATTGAACTACCGTATATATAATGAGCTCTGGGATAATGTGTAAGTGACATGGCATCACCAGATCAAATGTTACAATCAGTTGAGACTGAAAAAAATTAAAAAAAACACACACACACAAAAAAATTAATAATGCAATTGACAAAAGTAGCATTACTTGTAAAAAAAAAAAAAAAGCACTAAAAATTTTCTCTTCAACAAAAGCATGGACGACTGTCATATAAAACATTTATCTCAGAATAGATCATATCAAATTTTGAACTGCAGAAGCTATAAGCTTTGTTAAGGCTATGTTTGGTACTTTTGTACTTCAAACAATTTAAGAGTTGATAACACCAACTTTTAGTGGAAACCACTAATTTTTACACATATTTAATATTTAGTAATTTCATTCTGTAGCAGCTCTGGCTTAAAAGCCAAACACCTCCATCTCAAACAAAGCCAAAGTTTCATTTGAAATACACAATTCTCACACAGTTCACTGCTCTATAACTGCTGAACTATCGCAATGACAACATTTTGACTACAATCTGCCCCGTTTCTCTTCTCATTCCTCATTCTGTTGCCTCTCAACTAAAACTTCTCTCAAAACTCCGTATCGGGGCCAAAATGTTTACTTAAAATAACTGAATTCAGCAGAGTTAACAAATCTTAGATTCATTCTACTCTATTTTTGTCCTACATACTCCAGCTGCTAGAAAATAAACTTACAGAATCCTCATGAATCAAATATCAGATCCGCACGATCTCAGATCAAGCAATAAACTGTTAATACATCCAATCAAAATCGAACAACTCGCAGAATTAGATCTACATCACAATTGAAGCCAACTCCGCGACTGAAAAACAGATCAAACACAGAATATAAAACAGTACGGTTTCCGAAAGGGTGCGTACCGTGAGATCGAAACCAAGAATGCAAGCAAGCGAGTTCCGTCACGTACCGGAACTAGAGTATCGGATTATAAGAGAGAGAATGCGCTTTGTTGGGGTTTCGTTGCGTTTCGTTGTTGGTAGTATTTCAGTTTTCTTTAAGATTTGGAAAGAGAGAGAGAGAGTGTGTGTGTCAAATAATGTTGGTTGAGTTAGGAAATAAAAGGCTCATGGAAAGTGAAGGAAACCAGGTAACCTCAGCCAGCAGCAAATACTAACGCAGACGTTAATTTGCATTTCC